>CM076583.1:975143241-975466540 GCA_034641835.2 Pinus albicaulis
GGATGACAGTGACAGCAGGTGCAACAGGAAGCATAAGTTGAAGTGTGGGCAGTAGAGTTGATTTGTACTAGGGGACTGAAGACCCTTTTAGATTATATCTGTAAATTCTTCGGAAACCACTGGGGAGTCTTGTACTTCCTTCCAGCTTGGCTGGTAAAGTTGTATGTACACCATACATAGTGTAAAGCACTTGGTTGATACATATTCTGTGCACTGATTTTTGATGTTACGTTGTTTCGTGTTTGTATTATGATCTGAATGTTTAAAAGTAATGTAACCAATTGTAAAAGGAAAGGGGAATATTGATTCACCCCCCTCTCAGTATTTCCAACAATCGGTATTAGAGTAGGTCCTTAAAGGCTTAACCACTTGAAGGCAGATCCGCAACATTAAGTGAAGTTTGCAGGATGGCTATTGATTTGAATGAGGATGTTGATTCCCTCAAGGAACCACTTCGAGTAATGACATTTGACAGGGACAAGACCGCAAGGATGTACAATAGTATTTATAGAAAACATGAAGATCTAAAGGCTGAGAAGACAAAGTATTGCGATAGTTGGAGATTTTCCATATTTGATATCAAGCGACTTGAAGCTCAAATTAAAGAACTTCAAACATCAGGAAAGGATCAGGAACTTGATGAAGCAAAGAAGGAAGTGGAGCATCACAAAAGCATGTTAGAAGAGGCAAACAAGAGAAAAAGGACATTGACAAACCAACTCAAAGAAAAGGAAAAATAAAATCCAAATAAATGGAAGAAGCACAATAAGGGGAAGCAAATCACCTCCTCGAAGAGGGAACTTGATGAAGCCAAAAGAGACCTAAAGGCTGAGAAGACAATTTGTTGCGATAGTTGGAGATTTTCTATACTTGATATCAAGCGACTTGAAGCTCAAACTAAAGAACTACAAACATCAGGAAATGATCAGGAACTTGATGAAGCAAAGAAGGAAGTGGAGCGTCACAAAAGCATGTTAGAAGAGGCAACAAGAGAAAAATCACATTGACAAACCAACTCAAAGAAAAGGAAAAAGAAAAGCCAAATAAATGGAAGAAGCACGATAAAGGGAAGCAGATCACCACCTTGAAGAGGGAACTTGATGAAGCCAAAATAATTGAGGATGTCTTAAGAAGTCAAATGAAGCAGAAGGAAGAAGACCATGTAAACCATGAGCAGGAAATTGTCACATTAAGAGCAGAAGCGAACAAGCTGGAACAATTTTTGAGGAGTTCACAGGTATTGGAACACATTATCAACTGCTAGAGATCACCACTTATCTCGACTGGTCTTGGATATGTTGGTGAGTCCTCATGCTCAAATGACGAAGAGCAACCACATGTCAAGGAAAAAGAGAAGCCTCATCCTAATGATGAAGAGCAACGACATGAAGAGAAATCTCATCCCAAAAATGAAGAGCAGCCACATGTTAAGGAAGAAGGAAGAGAAGAAGGTTCATGAGAGGAAGACTCATGTCAAAAATGGAGAGAAGCCCAAAATCAAAGTCCTGCACAAATCAACCAACATCGAAAGCTGGAAGACCAATGCCTCAAGAAATCAGGATGATGCATTCAAGACACTAATTCATAATAGAGCATTCAAAAGTGGAGAGCAAGACACCTTCAACAGATCTTCACCCTATACACCCGGGTATACAAACACATTTTGTGGTTATTGTTATACACATTCTAACTATGGACACAAAGCTAGAGATTGCAAGAGTATGGATAGAGGGTTTTAAGAAAGCCCCAGAAGCAGATTTTCTAGAAGGCAGAACAGAGTCACTCATACCCTTGATAGCAAAAATTACACTCCATTATTCAGATAAGATATTGAGTGCTACATATGTCATAATCTTGGCCATTTTGCAGGAGATTGTAAATCCAATTTGAAGTGGATCTTGCAGAACCAAGAAGGAAGGAATGCATAATGTTATCAATATCACAACATTGGTCATTTTGCGCGAGATTCTAGAAGCAACTTGACGTGGACCTCGCAGAACTAGAGAGGAAGGACCTTCACTAGGAAGGAAGACAAGAACACCGGGGTCTGGCAAAGAAAACAAGTTTCTCAATGATCTCTCGCACGTTATGGTAGATGCATAGAGACAAGAGGAGTTTGTAGGAGAAGCATACTGTTCAGGGGGAGTATCAACATAAGATCCGATGATGTTACAAGATCCAGCATGAAAGCATATTAATAGGGGGAGTCTATCAGGGGGAGTTAGATCACAGGTCTGTAGCATCAGGTAGATTGTTAGGGGAGTCACCCTTTGCCATTGATGTCAAGGGGGGAGAGAAACTTGGAGGAATCAAGGGAGAGAGAGAGATGCCAGATGCGACATACCTTGTCTTGATAGGTGTGTTGACATCAATGACAAAGGGGGAGATTGTTTAGTGTGTTATCATTGATGTCAAAGCAAGAGCAGATGCAACAGGTACAAGTTGGTGCCGAATGCAGACGTTGTCATTAATGTCAGCTTTTGGAGGCCATTTATGTGATGGGCTCAAAGGATGATGCAACTTAACCGTGAAACCCTAGTTGGAGTAGAACCCCTAGTTGACCATGAAACCCTAACCATAGGGGTTGACTTTCTTGATGCAGATATTGATGTTACAACTTGATGAGACAAAGTGTTGAGTTCATTCAAACCCTAACCACTGGATTTAGGGTTTAGGTTCTGTTGTCGCACAAAATGTCTAGGCACCGCAACAATGGCTCAAATTGGGGGCCGTCACCCTGATCCCTAATCTCTCTATCTAAGCTGTCTCCTTGCAGGCTAAGGGAGGTAGACCCTAACATAAATGAAGGAAAATAATTGGTTGTAAGTCAACCAACCCAGGAGACACAGTTAAATAACCAAGTACTTGATGAGATTAATGAGATTTCACAGATCAATTATATTAAACCCAGTGCCTTATAGAGTTAAAAGATCCCGTTATGTAATTAAAGCCAAGTAATGGATGTATAACTGCTGCTATGAAAACACAAATGACCACAATGATATTCAATAGAAAGCACCACAACCATTCATTAAGATACTTAAGTTAACAACAAAGCTATCATGAAACGATCATTAAAAAATAAATGACAGATGCTTGCAATGTTTCTGAATCTATGATATTTCAATTAATTCCAATCCAAAAATTTAAATGCTCTTATAGTCAAACTTTAGATAAAAAATTTGAGCTCATTTGACTACAAAAAATTTTAGACTTTTTTTTTTTTTGTTAATTAAAAAAAAAAAAATATATCTTACACAAATGAAACTAAGATTAAAATCTAAATTTAAATCTAACACAAAAAGAAATCTAAAAAAAATTAAAACTAAATCTAAAACAAACTAAATTAAAATCTAAACTAAACTAAAGCTATAATCTAAAACTAACGCTATCCGAATTAAATCAAACTAAAAAATTTTAAAACCTAAGGCTAAACAACTAACATTCATTAAAATCTAAAACATTAAAACTAAAGTCTACGACTAACTAACGCTGCAACCTAACAAATAATCGAATAAAAAAAAAATACACCTAAACTAAACGCTAACCCACCTTATGTATTAAAATTAAAAAAAATTAAATCTAAAAATCGAAAAGAACTAAAATCTAAACTAACGCTAACTAAAAAAAATTGAAACGGAACGAAAAAAAAAAGAAATTAAACGCAGGCTTTGAGGTTTTTACATATGCGTTTGTTTTTTGTTTGCGTTTGCAGGTGAGCTGGACGGGGATGAAGCCGACAACGGCAAGGAAGAAGAGTCACGATGCGCAGAGGAGATGGTTTGCGGAAATAGCGGGCAACGATAGAAGGGATGGCGGACAAACAGGAAGAGGATGGATGAAGGCTGGATGGCGAAGGAGGGTTAACCCAGCAGAGGAATGGGAGCAGCGTGATGAGGGTCGATAGAGGGCGTTTAATGCAGTGCAAAGGAATGGGAGCAGCGTAGGAGCTGAAGGATGGAAGAAATCATAGACAGGGACAGCGTGGAGAAGGGGCGACAAACAGAGACAATGAGAAATTCAAACAAGCCCAGTATAACCAAAACGTTCAGCAAACGTAAATTTTTTTCGTCAAACTTCAATCTTAGATGCTCCTTTAATCATATAATATTCAGATTTGCCCACAGAAGCGATTCTGAGGCCAGATCTTGCCCTCAGGGGTTAGATCTGGCTCAGATCTTAAAAAAATTTCTGAGAAAACCTTGCAACCTGCAAAACCAGACATATCCAAAAAATATGCACAAAATTTTATAGAACCCTTACACCCTAGAGCAAATATACAAATTTACAATGTTAATCTACAGATCGAAGACCCTCATGGTCAGATTTAAACCCATTTCAGCACAATTTTTAGAAATTTTGAATTTTAAAGAGAGGCACAAGCTCTAGAAAACCCTGTAAAAAAAAGACAATTTCATAAGATAGCTTTGAGAAATTAGAAACAATGGGCTTTTTCAGATTTACGAAATCTGAGAGTCGGTTGGTCCAACTGAAGACTTCCCCAGATGGTCAAACCTTTTAAAAAAAAAATTTCCTTGCACACTTAGATCTTAACCTTAGATTGATAGAGATTTAAGAAAATAACATGAGATCCTTCAGAAAAATAGATAACTAGTCTTTCCGTTAAATCAAAAATGTCATTTTATGAACCCAGAAAACTGCACAAGATATCTATATGCAGATTAATCCATGAAGACCATCAACCATAAAAATGCCAAATAAAGTAGTAGAGTTTAGAGACAATATCACCACATAGATCTGGAAAAGGAACACCAAAGTTTGTAACCCCAAAGTCTTTATGCTTTATTCATCAAAGAAAATTCACAAGAGCTACCAAGACAAGTGCACGATTCTAAGATCGGATCACTGAAAGACTGACAAAGACCGCTAATTTATAAGACAAAATCTCTAATGGCTAGTTCGGTTGATCCATGTCAAAATAATTTCGATCGTCGAAAAGATTTGATCATCTTTTAATCCGGACCGTCGAAATTATAAATTTGAGGAAAAAACGAATTTATCATTTAAATCCATTTTAATTATCTCAAAAATATTATTTTTGAGTTAATTACCTCAAAATTTTGACTTTGACTTAACCACCTAGGCCCAGGGGTCTAAAATTTCTTAAAATTCTCAATATTCCCTTGGCCTGGGGCCTTTAAAAATTTGTTTTGTAAGGACCAACGAATTTTGCCTTTGAAGGATTTTATACTCACCTAGGACCTATAATTAATTAAATTTCTGGCTTAAGATTTTTTAATTAATTTGACCAGAAAAAATAATTAATTGACTAAGAGGGGATTTTAATTATTTTTTCCAACCCTCTTTACATAAGATAAATACATTTAGACACATGAAGGGGCAATACCCATTCGTATAGACTCTCAAATAGGTACCCAATTCTGCGACTCAAAACATGATTTAGTAGACCAAGTAGCGTGTAATAAATTAATCTAGCCAAATAGCTAGGATTATTCCCAAACTACTTTTACAAGGACTCGATAGAAAACACTAGGACTCACTTAGCAATGAGCATGCTGATGACAAAATCCACCCTAGCTTTGGGGTGAGGCTGGAGGGGAAAACTCTGCCGATAACTTGTGTCGAAAAACACAAGTAAATCAGTGAGACAAAAAACCTCCTAGGATAGAAATTGTCACCAACATACTAGGCTTACCTAGGTTGTTACATACATTGACGATCTTACTTAGATCATTTACATCATAAACATGCAGAATGGGTTTACATTATTCATAAAATTGTAGACTGATGATGGAATCTGAATGGCGCGACCATGTCGAACATGATGAATCCCATTTGAAAATATGGGGGTGTACTACTATGGGGTCGTTGACAAAGTGTGGTCAACAGGTTCCTTGGAAAATAAAGATACCCTGCTGTTGTTGGTGTTTTTGGAGTAGTATATTGTTAACATTGTCTTGGATACCCCTTTCATTAGATTCGACAAGTCATGCTGATTCCCATAGTATGTAGAACGTCCCATGGGCCCTCACGGTTTGTGAGATATGCCCAATCAAAGATGCAATCCCCAACTTTGGTCCAAAAACCCCAGAGGGCAGCTGAGGTGGCAATGGTTGATGATGTGGCAAAATTAAGTTGAGGCGTGACGATATGGCAGTATCAACTATGTGATGATGTGGTAATCTAGTATTCGTTAATTTCATGTGGAGGACATTTTATTATTGTTGAGGATAAATTAAAATCCTGGAACATGGGAGGTTTCTGAGATCCGAGTTTTGAAGCAATTTTATTATTATTGTGCATCTTATGGCAATTCGAACTTGAAATAAAGTTTCTCAAGAGGATCCATTACGATGGATTAGCTTGTAAGGGTCAATCTTGTGAGAGCATGGAGTATTTGATCTTATGGACAGTGATACAACACAAACCTTGCAGTTTTCAAACTGTTACACTGCTACACAAAAACCCAACAAAATGTAGATTTTTCGAGGAAGAAGAAGCAAGGCAAAGCCTCTTTGAGTTACACGACCAAGAGAGAGAAATAGAGACCCCAAGTGAATTCGAAGTCCTTTAAGAGGAACTCGGCTTCGTCCAATAAATGTCCTCTAATGCTCATGGCCAAGGGAAGGAAATAATCTAGAAGTTGGAGCCCCAATGTCCTACACGCAAACTTGTAAGTAATTTTCTGAAAATGAAATCTGCATGTAGCTGTAAGACAACAAGTTAGAGAAACTCTACAACCACAAATGTTGGCTCAAGAAATCACAAAGTAATATTACAAAAATAATTTACAAGAGGCTAGGCCAAAAGGTATGAGCAATCTCTCCTCTTTGACTAGCCATAGCTTGGCTCTTTGAAATAGCCAAATATTACAGAAATGAAGAACAATACTTGAAAAATAAATTATTTTAAGTTTGATTTTTTTTGATGCAAGAAATAAGAGCTTTGAGAAACTTCAAAGAACCTCTGCAAGACAAAATAAAATATAGATTAGACTTTGGAAATCAACACATGCGGGTTCTCCTTGATTATTTTCAAGAATGGGTTGGTTCCTTCAAGAACTTCCCCTCACGCTTGAAAAGCTTGACCAAAGACAGGTTCTTCTACACAATCTCATAACAACATATTAAATCCACATGAAATTAAATAAAAGCAATGGAAAGAACTCCTATAGATATATTTGACATAAAATAGAAGATTTCTTATCCTAAAGCGATCAAGTAACTCTTATGTTATTATGAGATACCTGCATACTAACATAACTTGAAACAAGCATGAAAGAAACAATAGCATGAGGAAATAAATAGAAGCATAACAACAAGTCAAGAATTTACCCTATATGCAAGGAGAAGAACACCATAACAAGTTACCCCAAAGACTTTTGTATTATATTGGAAGTACATGTACAATCCGACAACGCGACCTCAAGCCCAATAGCTCGTATTACATGATACAATATGAGAACCCATGGCTTCATTATATAGAAAGTTGGGAGCAAATCCCAAGGACGAATGCATTTGAGAAGTGAACTTGGAGCAAATCCCAAGTAAAGATAAGCCAAGCTCCATGTGGAGAAGACTAAGACACCCAGAGCAAAATCGAATTTCTCTTGTGCACACCAAGGGAAATTGAATTCCCCATATGATCTAGTGAACTCATCCATAAGCCAAACGAAGTCCCATGCTACACCAAGTCCACCACTGCAAACTCGAACCAACTGAAACCGTACCTGTAGATGACCCCATTGATCTTCTGCGTAGGTCCCTAAGATCTGCGTGTTTCCTCTAAGTGACTGCACAGTCTAAGCTCAAGGAATAGCGTAAATACTCTGAGTGAAGTGTCGAGTGTTGTTGCACTCCAGATAGCTCGTGAGAAGAGGTCCCACTTGGTCTTTAGTGAACTGATCCTGTAGAATATTCCTTTTATTCTCATCTACCTTTAATAAATTCGATTTTCCTTCTGTGTAACTGCCACTTTATCTCTGGGAAATTCGATTTTGAATAAATAAATAATGAATTAATTATGCAGTGTGCTTAGTCATCCTTCACATGTCCGTTGACTCAACTCTTTGACTTAGAATAATTTCTAAGTCATTTCCACGTTATTTTGTCACATGGAATAATTCATTTTTCTCTATTTTATTTAATTTTAGCCTAATTAAATGCCACAATTTCTACTAAATTTAGGAAATGTGGATTTCGAGGGTCTAAAACTCATTATTAACCCCTCAAAGTGTCATAGTAAAAAGTTGAGGGCGAGAGGTGTAATTTTGATTACTCATACCCCATACAACTTCTCTAGATAACACTTATTACAATCCAATTACATTTTTTATTGCAATTTCCTGTGAAAATTCTATAATGTAGAATCCTACTGCAACTACTGCTTATATTTCTTCGATTGCATTCTTAACACAATTATTTAACATTTCACTGTGTTAAATATCAAAATAAAATATGCTGCAGACTTCACGATAAATAAACAACATGAAAGAAATAGCACAAGTATTCACACATAGACACCGTTATTTTTGGACAATTGTCCCCGGAAAAACCCAACTTGGGAAAACCGGTGTAATAGATCTGAGGGTTTCTTTATTCTGCAGAAGTTCCGAGTACAAATGTGTGATTGTGATTCTCAATCAGTTACATGAAGAAATTTGATAAGAATAGACTAGTGAGACAATTCTCACTTTACCACGAAGTTCCATCACTGACCTGCACCCACACTGAGTAGCTCTGCGTGATCTTTGCGCAGTGACTGCATCTCCCACACTAGCATTGCGTCACTGCTACTGCTGCTGGTTGTGTTTGCTTCAGTGCTCACTGCTGGGTGAGACTAGAGTATCTCCCCCTTCCAGAAATGTCCTCCGGAGACTGGATGAATCCTCAGCTGCCTCTCCAACTGAAATCAAAACTCCCTCTGCTGCTCTGCACTGGCCCAAAGTTACTATTGCTTGGCTATCGCTGCGCTGTTGCTTGTGGCTCCCTCCTTCCTTTTCTTTCTGTACTCTCTTGGCTTCAGAAACTCTTCCACCTGAAGATTTCACCTTCCCCTCTCTGCAATTGAGAATCACTTCGATTCTTCTTTCAACTAGAAGAAATCGATCTCTAGATTCTTTCCCCGTCTGATGTGTTTTCCAAATGCCCATTGAGCTCTCCTTTATAATCTTTCATTGACTCATCAATGGCCAAGATTAAATCATAATCAAGGGCTAAGATTAACTGAGAGTTGATTTGTGCCTTTATCTAGAAGATTCTCACTTGTTTCAACTAATACACTTTAATTAATCAGTTTCCCCAAGTTTAGACTTAGGAAACCATTAAAAAACAAATTAATTAATTTAATTAAATCATTTCTGAGAGGAATCTTCCAAAACACTTTTTGGATATTGGAGAATACACAAGTCATAGCCTATATGTAAAATCTCAAGGCTAGAACACACCCGATGCTACTATCAATCAACATTTTCAATCTGCGGGAAATCGAAAAAACTAAAATATCACTACATAGACGTAACCAAATTCCACGAAATTTTTTGTGTGATCTATTATGGTAATATACATTGACTCTAGACACTAGGACTCACCCAAGGCATCACCATCAAGCCGTACTCCGGCTTTGGGGTGAAATTGGAGGAAAAAACTCAATTAATTATTAAGTCCTGGTAGAGAGATGATAATTAATCGAGTAAAAAAAACCTCCCAGAGTAATACTCACTTGTTGGAAAGGTCTCAAGCTACCTAGGCTTGTTACAGACTCAATATTGACTCAAATTCATCATTACTAGTGTAACGACCCATTCCCAAGTTATACACAAAATAATATTAGTGTGTGTACGATATATGCATTTGATAGCTACACCTGCCTATATCGCACACATCGCACTAGTACACCTACCTAGTAATATCAAGACTACATAAGTTAGGGACTTAATATTAAGATTTCAGATTAATATTAAGTTTAACTAAGTATAAATTATATGAAAAGGACTAATAAAAGAAAATGATATAATAAAGTCAACTCATTAAGTTAAAAATGAATATGCCAATATTAAAAATTAATATTAAAAGTACTTAAATGTAAAGTCCCATGTTCTATAAATAAGACAACCGTATAATCCCACCTCCATACCTATATTCATAACCACATTAATATGGATCACATCACCATAAAAACATTTAATATCAACATTAAGGTGGATAAGGCCTCGAGAGGTAAGAGGCGGTGGAGGAAGGTTGTTTACGTTATATTCCTATCCACGATAATGGAGTGCACACCGCCATAAATACATATAATATCAACATTAATGAGGATAAGACCTCGGGAGGTAGGAGGCGATGGAGGGAGATTATTTAAGTTATGAAATATGGAGGAGAAGGGGCATTTTTTTTCGGCGAACAAAAGTAAAAGGAATTTTGCTTGAGTTAGATAAACTGTCTGGGAAGGAGTCTCTGGGTTCTTGGAATTTTGGGCACGGGGGCAGAGGAGGCATCCTTTGGGTCTAGGATTGTTCCTAGATTGGCTGGGTGTAAGGTCTCTATTCAACATTTGCTATAAAACACTTATCTGATCTTTATATTTAAGCAGAAAATAATTGCAGGAGGATTTAAACTTAAACTCTAATAACAGATTCACGGTTTCAGAATATTCCTAAGTTCACAAACCCACTAACCAACTGATGCTAAGACATGATAAGTAACTGATGCTCAGAGAAATACCTGGAAACGGTAAGCTGCAAACCAGGGTTTAATCGATGATTGTTGGATGAACTTTTCAAGCTGATAACTGCTGGAACCGTGATCCTCCTCTCCATCTTATGGACAGATTATAGAACCAAAATGTTCCTCCCAGCCAATTTAGGATTTAATCCCAAATCCAGAGGACGCCTCCTCTGCCCCCGTGCCCAGAATCCCGAGAACAGTGAGTCTCCTTTCCACTCTTGATAAATTTTACCACAACAACCTTCTCAATTTCATCACAACAGCCTTTCTCCCCTTCCTCCCCCCGAACAAAAAGGACCCCTTCCTCCTCCATATCTTCTTGCTTAAATAGCAATCTGCCCCACCGCCACAACACCATCCAGCTAAGACCTCCATAAATGTAGAAATGAATGTTTTGAAAGAGATGCCATTCGAATGATAGATGATAAGGTTGTATTTAAAGAGCTGCTATTCAAATGTAAGAGGATAAGGTTTGCATTAATGAGGTGTAATTCGAAATGTAAGATGATAAGGTGGTGTTAAAGAGCTGTCATTTCAAATGTCAGAGGATATGATTGTATTAATGAGATGAAATTCAAATTCGAATGGATTTAATCATGGTGCTTTGAATCTTTAATAATTTTTTCTAATTATTCTTTAAAGTTTGTTTTCTTTATGTTTGTATATTATATTTAAACTATTAGTTAAATATTAGGAAGTAGGAACTTAGGGTGTGGGTTGTTACACTGGGAGGATTTGATTGTTTCAGTAAACTGTTCACAGCATCACAAGGAGAACCACCATCAAGTCATCAGCTTTATTCTAGGTATTTTTCTATGTATAGACTAGTTCCTTATGAAAGATTAAAGATTAAATTTCACTGCTGCTCTTCATTAAATCGCATTACTGCTGAATTATATATATATGCTTAGATTTTATTCATAGAAAGGATGTTAGCTGTAACAGAGAGTACACTGTTGGTCGAATTATCACGAAGGGTATCTTTGGCAAAACTCTGAAATTTAGTGGAAAATTTTAGGATAATTCCGTGGAGAGTTCTTACAACTAGCATCACTTATTACAATTCCCCGTAGGGCGTGGAATCTGGGTACAAGAGAAAGATGACGAGAAATAGAAGTAGAGTTCAAAAACTCTGTTGAACTGATGATATCTGATGGTACAAATGTCTTCTGGTTCATCCTTGGGCATGGAGTCTTCTCATTATCCTCAGGTGCTACTCCAATGGTCAACATTTGGCTCCATATGGGGATGCATGCTAGATATGAAGTGATAGTGCACAAGGACCTGGAATCTGCGTCCACCAACCAAAGATATATATTAGCAGTATCCATTCAAAATATCATAGAATAAAATCAAGTACAGAAATGGAAATTTTATTCTAAGGGCATAAAATAACAATTTATTCATGAAAGAAATCTATTTAAACAAAATTGACAAGGGATATGATTAGAAATATGATACAAAAAGATGCCCTATGGCATCATATGTCTTCAGCGAAATCCATCTTGAGAACCTACGTACTCATAAGCAAATCCATAGGCTCTTTCTCTGATGTGCCTTGTCCAATTTTGACTATATTGGGACTATGACATGCCCCAATGTTAACCTATTTGTGGCCATCAGATACACCAAACCTCTTCCTTTTCTTTGTTCGACCTTTCATGCATTGAGGTTGTGGCATTCAATCTTGTTCAACAATTGAATTGGCACAGAGGAAGGAATTGGAGAAAGAGAAATTTGTTGGTGCGGCAACTGTGGCATCAAAATCAAAACAAAACAATAATGATGACCCCCTTCCATTCTTAAGGAAAAGTAGCAACAAGTTCCCTTTTGAGAGTTTTAGTAGGGGACAATCAGCAAAGAGAAATGCAATTGCAGTTGGTCCAATGGACAAGATTTTTCAAAAAGAGAAGAGGGAAGAGCTTGATCTCACCATTGCATTTATTTTCTATCAGAACTTCATGTCCTTTAATGTTGCACGGTCACCTCTATTTATTGAGATGTGTCGAGTTCTTAGTCATGGGGCTCCATCAGGGTATGTGCCTCCTGGGTCAGAGACGCTGAGAACCACATTGTTGACAAAGGCAAAGAAACATGTGGACAAAATGCTTGAGCCTATTAAATCAGCATGGCCAACATCTGGGGTTAGTATTGTTTCTGATGGATGGATAGATCCAACACGCCACCCACTCATCAACTTCATGGTGTCATCCTTGAATGGTCCAGTTTTCTTGAAATCAGTGGATGCACTTGCACAGTACAAGGATGCACAATATATGGGTGAGTTATTTATTAAAATGATTGAAGATGTAGGTGTCGATTCTTGTGTGCAAATCATTACAGATAATGCACCTGTTTGCAAGGCTGCTGGCATGATTGTGGAAGCAAAATGTCCACAAATATTTTGGACACCTTGCATTGTCCATTCATTGAACTTGGCGTTGAAATCTATTGCCTCTGATGTGCTTTGGATTGGAGCCATTATTAAGGATGCATGACATATCCGCAACTTTGTACAAAACCATACAAATGCCCTCACTATCTACAAGGAGTACACCAATCTATCATTGTTGAAGATTGCAGATGCACGGTTTGCCTCTTCATTCATTATGTTGAAGAGGTTGAGGGAGGTCAAGACCGCTCTTGGGGCCATGGTTATTTTAGAGTTTTGGTCTTTTTGGAGAAAGACGGATCAAGCAGCCTCAAAGAAAGTGAAGGACACAGTGTTGGATGATATCTGGTGGGAGAAGGTAGATCTAGTTATTTAGATCATGGAGCCTATCATTTCCTTGCTTCGATTTGTAGATATAGACCAACCCATCCTAGGGGAGGTTTATGAGGGATGGGATTCCATGATTGAGTCTTTGAGGACCATTGTTTTACAGAGTCAGTGCCTAGAGTATGAGACATCACCAGAGGCCTTCTTCACCAGCATACAGGATATTCTTGTCAGCAGATGGGACAAGAATTGCAAACCTTTACATTGTTTGGCTCACTCCTTGAACCCAAAATACTATAGCCATGAGTGGTTGAATGGTGGACCTTCTCGCAGATTCCCTCCTCACATGGATGGTGAAATCTCACAGGGGAGGAAAGATGCATTCAGGAGGATTTTTCAGGAGAGGGCATCCCTTGATGAGGTGGAGGATGCCTTTGCAGAGTTTTCCACTGGCACTGGGCGATTTGCAGGCTATGATGTGATTCGAGACGGGGGGGCTAAGAAGCCCTATTCTTGGTGGGCAACTCATGGGGCAACAAGCCCTCCTCTACAGTAGTTAGCCATGAGGCTCCTCTCTCAGGTGACTTCATCCTCTTGTTGCGAGAGGAATTGGAGCACATATGGGAATTGTATAGTGTGAAGAAGAGCAGGCTTGAGCAGTCCAGGGTAGAGACAATGGTGTATGTGCACACCAACCTTCCTCTCATTTACAGGCAGAGGGAGGATTGGTTGAAGGGAAAGACAAAGATGTGGGATGTCTTTCCTGATGATATGGGTCTGGACAACAGTGTTGAGTTGGCATTGGCCAACTTGGATCTCAATGCGCCAGTGCTAGAGCCTGTCACATTTGATGATGCCGATACAGTAGAGGCGTCATCCTCCACACCAGCGAATGCAGAGATGACAGAGGAGGAGGATGTAGAAATTTGATAACCCAACCCCGTTTTTCAGTTTCTCCTTATTTCTCCCATAAAGTTAAATGCCCATTCCCATAGCCATACATTCAACAAGTTGGAAAAATAAATATTTTCTGAAAACACTAATTTTGAAAATTTCACAGTGCTGAAATGCAGAAATAAAAACTCAGAAAAATAAATTAGCCACACACAGAAAATTGACACGTCGATTTTTAGTCAATGTGACCCTGGAAAAACCCCCTACAATTCTTGGGGAAAACCAGTTCGAAAGCTTATTCTTATTTCTGGAAAATGCTTTTACAGAGAAGTGAAATGTACAGGAAAAATTACAGCAAACAAAGTACAGACTTATCTTGTTTTCCATGCTTGCCTTTGCCTTGGAAAACATGCCAAAACAGCAAAAATTTCAAAACAGAAATTTATTACAACATTTAACAGCCTTGGAAATCGTGCTTAGTACTTAGCTATACGGTCGTATGGGCTGTACGGTCTGTATGGAAAAGTAGAACAAAGCTACCTCGAAATCTGTGCTAGCTGCCTCAAAAATTGAGCCCAGCCACCTTGGAATCCATGCCTTTAGCTTGTTGTACCTTCACCTCGATTTTTGTGCTGTCACTCTCCTTGAAAACCGTGCCTCAAGCTACTGTACGGACTTGCTGCCTCAAAAACTGTGCTGTTGTACAGACTTGTTGCCTCAAAAATCGTGCAGCCACTTGCTGCCTCGAAAAATGTGCAACCTCTTATTGCTGTATGGAATGCTGAACTCTTCCTCTCCTTCACCTTCTCAAGCTCAGAAATTCTCCGGCTCTCTCCTTCTCCTTCTTTCAATCTGCTCATGAAAGAATGAATGACCTTTTCCCTCCTTTTCCTCCTGTAACCTAACCCTAAGTGATTTTTGGGGAATCCCTAAATCCAATGGCTGAGATAGCTTTAGATCTAGGGCTGAGATTAAATGCTCATTTAAATTTCACTTTCCAATTTTTAATTCACTCCACTTTAATAAAGACCCACTTAGTCATTTATTTCCAAAGTCACTTTTCACTTTCTAATTTCACATTGACTTTATTAAAATCACTTTAAAATTAGACTTTAGTAACTTTATCACTTAAAGTCACTTTAAAATTAGATTTGACTTTATAACTTTATAAAGCCACTTCAGGAGAAAAATTAAATTATTTTGGACTCTTTTTCTTAGGCCAAAGATCAAAGCCTTAGGGAGCCACCTGTCCTCTGGCAACCAAATTTCAACACTCCCTCTTACTGAGGAAGGTGTTCCTCACCACACCCATCTTGTCTCTGAAGTAGACATGCTTGCTCCGTGGTAAGGCTTTGGTAAGAATATCTGCAACCTGCTCATCAGTGGGAATATACTCAAGCTTCACAGCTCCCTTCTGAACATAGTCTTTGATGAAGTGATATCTGATGTCGATATGCTTTGACCTGTCTTGAAATACTGGATTCTCTGAGAGTTTAATGCAACTCTGATTATCAAAGTATATCACTGAAGGTTTCAACGGCTGACCAAATAAGCCAAACAACATCTTGCGAAGCCAGATGGCCTCACAACTAGCTAGACTAGCTGCCATGTACTCTGCTTCCGCTGAACTCAATGCTATTGACTGCGGCTTTCGGTTGAACCATGATACTACTGCCGAACCCAACCCAAAACAACACCCTGAAGTGCTCTTCCTATCAGAAGCACAACTTGCCTAATCAGAATCAGTGTAACCTGCCAGTCTCACTCCATCCCCATGCCTATAATCCAGACCATAATCCACTGTCCCCTGCAAGTACCGCAAAATGTGTTTTGCAGCAACCCAGTGCACCCTCCTGGGCTCACACATGAACTGGCTCATCGTGTTGACTGCAAAACATATATTTGGTTTGGTGTTGACCAAATACATCAAGGAACCAATCAACTGTCTATACAATGTGGGATCCACCAACTCGGAATCCGAAGCATGAAGCTTCTTCCAGTTGGTGATCATCGGTGTCGACATGGGTCTACAATCCTCCATGTGGAATCTGCCAAGGATGTCCACAATATACTTCCCTTGCCCCAGGAAGAAATGCCCCTCCTCCTGCCACACCTCCAAACCCAAAAGGTAATGCATCAAGCCAATGTCCTTTATCTCAAACTCCGACGTAAGATCTCTCTTGCAGTGCTCTATGAGTCTCTCTGCACCCGTAATGACCAAGTCATCCACATACAGCACTAGAATGAGAGGCTCCTCACCTATCATAATGAAGTATAGGTTTGGATCTGCATCACTCTTTGTGAAACCCATCTCTTGCAAGTATGTATCTATTCTGGAGTACCAAGCTCTGGGAGCTTACTTAAGGCCATAAAGGGCCTTCTGCAGTCTGCACACATGGGACTCCTTCCCATGCACCTCAAAGCCCTGTGGCTACTCAATGTACATCTCCTCCTGTATGAAGCCATTGAGAAATGTGGTCTTCACATCCATCTGGTGGATCTTCAAACCCATCTTTGCTGCTATCGATATGATGGAGCGAATCGAAGTATATCGAGCCATGGGAGTGAAGGTCTCCTCATAATCTACTCCCTCTACCGGGGAGAACCCTCTAGCCACAAACCTTGCCTTGAATTTCTCAATGCTGCCATCTGCAACATGCTTTACCTTGTAAAGCCATCTGGAAGTAACCACGAATTTGCCCTCAGGCCTCGTCAGCACCTCCCAAACATCATTCTTCATGATAGAAGAATACTCCTCCTGCATGGCCTCTCTCCAGACCTGCTGGCTAGCTGCCTCCTCATGGCTAGAAGGCTCAGAGTCTACGATGTTGGCAACCATTGCCATATAGCTACAGAACCTATCCGGTTGTCTGCTCTCTCTGACTGGCCTCTTAGGCCCAGTAATAGATGTGGCCTCTCTCAAGGTATCCTGAAGCCACTTGGGCTTCCTCTTCCCTGAGCACACTTCTCCCACTGGAGAATGAAACTCCTCCTCATCAGGAGCCTGAACTCCTGACTGTCTGTCTGCTGTCCTCCTGCCTGAACCTGAACCTGTAGACGTTGAAGTACCGTGTGAACTGTCCATCAGTGGACTCCCTAGTGAACTGCTCTATGGACTGCTCTGCATGCTGCCCGAAGCACCACCCCTCTGACTCTGGGAGCCACTGCTCACTAACGGACCTGACACCGTAATCGATGTACCGCCGGATCCTCCTGATCCCTGCCCACTTGATCCCTGTGCCTGACTCAACTGCTCCTGAGGGTCTGGCCGATCCAAATACTCTTAACTCCCGTACCTCTTGAAAGCCCTATCCTCCTCGAACTTCACATCTCGCCTGACAACAACTCTCCTCTGTGCAGGAATATAAATCCGAAAGGCTATCGAGGTCTCACTGTAGCCCACAAAGATACCCTTCCTTGCGGTGGGCTCTAGCTTGGTCCTCTTCTCCTTGGGTATGTAGGAGTATGCAATACACTCAAAGATACGAAGATGACCAACATCAGACTTCTTCCCAGAAAAAGCCTCCTCTAAAGTCACATGCCCCAAGGCACGATGTAGACTCCTGTTCTGCAAATATACAACAGTGTTGCAGGGCTTTGCCCACAAAAACAATGGTAACCCCTGATCATGTAGCATGGCTTTGATAGCCCCTCCGATGGATCTGTTCTTCCTCTCCGCAACCGCGTTCTGCTGGGGGTTGTAACCTCCTAATGCCTACCTCTGTGTAATAGTCAACAAACTCACCAAGGGTGTACTCACCTCCATTGTCTGACCTTAGGGACTTGATCTTTCGACTTGTCTGAGTCTCCACAAGAGCTCTGAACTCTTGAAACCGCTTGAAGACTTCACTCTTGGTCTTCAAGAAATAAATCCAGGTCCTCCTGGAGTGATCATCAATGAATAAAACATAATACTCATATCCACTCAAGGAAACATGAGACATCCGACCGCTTACATCGGAATGAATCAAATCAAGTATCCCAGTCGCTCTGCTGTCACTGCTGGGAAAAGGGGATTTGGAAAACTTGCCCATAGCACATCCTCTGCATGTATCAAAGTGATCAGTACTGAAATCTGACACACCTGTAGTGATCTCCCGCAATGTCCTCAAGGCTCCATGATACATGTGCCCCATCCTGTGGTGCCAAATCTCACACAGCTCAGAACTGCTAGCTCTGCTGTCGGTACTACTGCTCAATGCCAAAAGGGGTTGAAATGCAAACTTGTACACCTTTGCATGGTGTACACCAATCACTCTAGCTGACTCAGCTGGAGCGCCCCTGGGATATATCAGCACTTGTCCTCTCCTGAACAATATCTCATATTCTCTGTCCTCCAATGTTGAGGCGGATATGAGGTTCTTCCTCATCCCTGGCACATATAGAACATCTGACACCTTTAAGGGAAGTTTGGGTTCCCTATCAAATGTCAATGTCCCCGCACCGATTGCTCTAACAACGCTCTCATCTCCGAGTACTACCTCTATATCAGTGCCACTCTCTGAAAGGTCTGAGAAGTACTCACGGACTCCTGTCATATGATGTGAATCCCCACTGGCAACATACCAGATACTTGAAGATGGTCCGCTATTGGAGGGAAATGCACACTCCCTCTCAACCTCCGTGGCAGGTGATCCTGCACTAGTGGACTCACAAGCAATGTACTCAAACTCCCGGTCAAAGCTATTTGTAAAGTCCTCTATCTCTGCTGATGTTGCCATGTTCTAGTTCTTCCCCTTCTTCTTCTCCGGATACACAACTGCACAATGTCCCATCCTCTGACAATTCCAACACTTCACCTTGAAATAGTCCTTCTGCATGTTTCCTTGTTTACCTTTACCTTTGCCTTTGCCCCCACCACACTTGTGGAAGCTTGCTTCTTTCCCTTGCCTTTCTTGCCTCCGTCCAACAGTGCTACATCCTCATCCTGCTCAACTGGTTTGGTTGCCCCAAGCTGGCTCTTTCTGATTTCTGTCTATATGCAATCATCCCAGAACCTCTCCTAAGTAGGAAGGGTCTCACGTGCACAAACCCCATCAGCAAAGTTCAACCATGAACTAGGAAGACCATTCACTGCAATCTGCACCAACTTAGTGGGTGGAATGACCTCTCCAACTGCTGCCAATGCATCTCTCACATTAGTAATCTTTGTGAGATATTTAGCTGCACTATCAATCTTACCCATCTTAATGGTCTTTAGCTTCTCCCTTAGGACCATTTTCCTATTCTCATTGGTACTCTGGTAGAGATTGGTCAATGCCGTTCACATCTCATGAGCATATCTCTTTCCTGTCATATGAGGAATGCAATGGTCTTTGATTCCATCCAGAATCAATCTCTTACCCTTGTTATTCTTTTTATTAAATGCTTCCAACTGAACAACATCAGTGGACACACTAACAGGGTTCTGTGCGGTATGCACCATGATATCCCAGACTTCTGCCTCCTCAAAGATGCTCTGCATTCTCTCCTTCCATGCACTGTAGTTACTATGCCCATTCAACCTATCCTCCACCCTCAAGCCCAAAGACATGCTTACTGTCCTAAATAAACTGAAAATAACACTGCTGTAGTAAAGGTATTGTTTTCTGTGTGAAAAATCAGCTTGTTGTAATTTTTTTTCTTGCTGTCCCAAATTCCCTTTTTCAGCAAAATAGCTCCGATACCATTTAGAAATTTGATAACCCAACTCCGGTTTTCAGTTTCTCCTTATTTCTCCCGTAAAGTTAAATGCCCATTCCCATAGCCATACATTCAACAAGCTAAAAAAATAAATATTTTCTGGAAACACTAATTTTGGAAATTTCACACTGCTGAAATGCAGAAATAAAAACTCAGAAAAATAAATCAGCCACACAAAAAATTGACATGTTGATTTTTGGTCAATGTGACCCTGGAAAAACCCCCTACAACTCTTGGGGAAAACCAATTCAAAAGCTTCTTCTTATTTTTGGAAAATGCTTTTACAGAGAAGTGAAATGTACTGGAAAAATTACAGCAAACAAAGTACAGACTTATCTTGTTTTTCGTGCTTGCCTCTGCCTTGGAAAACGTGCCAAAACAACAAAAAGTTCAAAATAGAAATTTATTACAGCATTTAACAGCCTTGGAAATCGTGCCCAGTACTTAGCTGTATGGACTGTACGAAAAAGTACAACAAAGCTACCTCGAAATCCGTGCTAGCTGCCTCAAAAACCTAGCCCAGCCACCTTGGAATCCGTGCCTTTAGTTGGCTGTACCTTCACCTTGATTTCTGTGCTGTCCCTCTCCTTGAAAACCGTGCCTCAAGCTGCTATACGGACTGCTGCCTCGAAAACTATGTTGCTATACGAACTTGCTGTCTCGAAAATCGTGCAGCGACTTGCTGCCTCGAAAAACATGCAACCTCTTGCTCCTGTACGGACTACTGAACTCTTCCTCTCCTTCACCTTCTCAAGCTCATAAATTCTCCAGCTCTCTCCTCCTTCTCTCAATCTGCTCATGAAAGAATGAATGACCTTTTCCCTCCTTTAACCTAACCCTAAGTGACTTTTGGGGAATCCCTAAATCTAATGGCTGAGATAGCTTTAGATCTAGGGCTTAGATTAAATGTTCATTTAAATCTCACTTTCCAATTTTTAATTCACCCCACTTTAATAAAGACCCACTTAGTCATTTATTTCCAAAGTCACTTTTCACTTTCTAATTTCACATTGACTTTATTAAAGTCACTTTAAAATTAGACTTTAGTAACTTTATCACTTAAAGTCACTTTAAAATTAGATTTGACTTTATAACTTTATAAAGTCACTTTAGGAGAAAAATTAAATTATTTTGGACACTTTTCCCAAAGCCAAAGATCAAAGCCTTAGGGAACCACCTGTCCTCCGTTAACCAAATTTCAACAGAGGATGCAGCAGAGGAGAGCAGTGTTGAGCATGATGATCAGGATGAGGACAGTGATGCTGATTATGATGATAAAGATTGATGACTCGTTGACTCTGACTCATTGAGGCTTCAGGCTTGTAGTCTTGTAGACTTGTAGACTGTAGTTGTTTTGTATTTTGTATTTCTATTTTCCATTGGCAGTGTATTTATGTAACACATTTTGATTCTGATGACTTAATGAGAAAACTGCAATATCTTACTATCTTGTCTTTCTGAGTAAATTTGTAAATTGTAATATGTATGATTGACAATTTGACAATTGTATGATGTATCAATGTATCAATGTATTATGTATGAGTATCTAAGATCTTAAATCTATGTTTGAATCAATGAATTTGTGTAAAAAATATCTAATTTTTACTATATATATATATATATATATGTATATTTTTAATAAAATAATATATAACGTATCCCGGACATGTCCTGTTCTGGGGGTCACCGTATCTCGAATCCCTGTATTCATCGAATCTCGAATTCCCGTATCAAGTGACTTAGTTAACCTTCCGTGAGAAGCTTGGTATTGTGGATAGACCCTATTGTGAGGGTCCCGCTTGAGTTGGACTATGAGCTCTGGGAGCTCTAGGGGGCTTGGGGATAACTACTTGGAGATATAAGCAACCACAGGGCTAGGTTCGCCTTACCTTCTTGGTGTGTTATTTCCCCACCGTTGTGATATGGAGCTGGTTCACCCTCTCTTTGATCTATGCCCCACATGCATCCTACCCATGTAGTCCGGGACTCATGGGAAGTACCTCTCATCTGACCAATGAGTTGGGAAATGAGGATAGAGACCATAGCATTACCGATGGACACATCATGTATTGCCGTACTCCCTATGTCTAAGATGTGATGTCTTCAACAACTTGATTTGGGATCAAGTCTGGTTGAGGTTTTTACCTCTAAACTGACTTCGGGTCAGTAGAGAGTGGTAAGGTCTTTGTGACTCACTCTCGATCATATCTTTATTATTTCTTCTATAGCAGAGTAGAGCCAGGCTCTAGCAAAGCAGAGACAACATGATAGTACATGATGGTATTGGATGACAAGATTGCACAGGTTGACAGATGGATGGACAGGTGGAGTTCTCCGTAGTTGAGAGGGAGTGTTGAATTTGGCAACTAGGGCCAAACTCCATGTTGCACTGCTCATATGATGGAGATGATATTTTTGTTGGATTCCTCTTCCGGAGAGGTGCAGGATTTATCTAAATATCATCTTGTTTGGATGAGCAGAAGTTGTATTTTGAAATTATTTTCCACACATATGAAATTTGTCAAGGTCGGCGATAATTGTAATGTAGGCACACAAGCCTCAAAAGTTGTGTCACACACCCACAGTCATGGATATAAAAAGGAGAAACATGGTCCTCATTTCATCGTTCATTTATCTCACACCTCTCTCTCTCATCTGATTGGTTCGTACAGCCTTAGAGGCTTCTCTCTCCTTCACACGTGTGAAAACAGAAGCTGCAATTTCGGACTGGTTCAGGGCTTTCTGGACAGCGTTGACCAGCGTTGACTTTGGGTCAACACTCATCATTTGACTGTGCTTTTGAGATCAGAATTCTGATTTGGAGAGGCTGCAGATGGAGGCACAAAAACCGAGGCAGACCGTTGACTTTGACTGCTGTTGACCACAGCGTTGACTGCTGTTTTGACTGCATACTTTTGACCACTGTGTTGACCAGATTTGTGGACTGTTTTTGGGCTGTGTTTGACTTCGAATGAAGGCCGAATTTGACCGAATTTCACTGAGCTTCATTGGACGCTGATTTGCTGGTTTGACCAGCGAAGACTTTGCTGGTTAGGGCATCCTGTTGACGTAAATTATATTTTCTCTCTCTGCTGAATAAGAAGAATTATAAGAATATTTGTGTCTCTTGTCTTGGCTTGTCTTTTGTCGATTTATGTATGTTCTATCAGCATTTACTATCAATGGTTATGTCATTGCATACTGGAAATTGAATTGGGCTAATTAGAAAGATTGAAGTAAACTGTGCTAAGCATAGAACATACCATGGCTAACTAAAATTAACAAAAACCTGCTAGTAATTCCTGCTAGTAATTCTTCTTATAGATCTTCAATTGACGAGTACCATAACCATGACACTAGTATGCCTCCAAGACCTTGTCACTGTTCTTTTTGGCTTTTCTAGCTGATCCCTCATTTCTGCACTGCACTGCACCAACACTAGGAAACTTGGTTCCTACTATGTGCTTTCCTTCAGCCCTTATGTTGATCTGACTTTGGCTTTCAAGAGACTCCTTGATGGTCCCTTTCCCATATACTTCAGATTTCTCTAGGGCTCAAGACTGTGCCTTACTTAAATAACTGAACTGTAATTTCCTTCACACCTTACAGATCTCTCTTCTTGCTGTGGTAAACTTCGGTCTCTTTAAACTTATGTATGGCAGCCTAAGACAGAACTGGAGTTGTCCTTCTTCACGCTGAGTGTATCTTCCTGAGATATGGGAAGACTTTATGACAGAGATTGCATCCTTATAACTCGACCCAATCACAGTTCCCTTCACTGAAATTCCTTGTCTCCTCCAACTGTATTACAGACCCTTTTCTTCACACTAGATCTCAGTCCTTAACCTCACACTTGATTGCAGAGCTGATCCGAATTTCTTGGTGTATAATGAGGCTGCAGTCCCTTATATATATAGGGACTGTTTCTGCTCTAGGCCGACATGATCTCTAGCTAGTAGGCCGACTTGTTCAAGGGATATCTTTAATTCATTTGAGTCAACTTCCATGAGCATATTGACAAGGTCTTTGAAAGATACAATTACATCATTAATTTGTCCTTTACAAGTGTAACATCACTTCATATTCATGATTCCTTAATGACATTTATGACAAGATGACAAATCTCTAAAGACATCAAGAAGAAGTCTTTGACCTATAATAAAAACTCTTTGCTCATGAAATCCATGAGGCAAGCATTAGAAAATACATTTTATTATCTTTGTCTTCTTCATTACATAAATTCATAATTACAAATCATTCTGAAGACCGAACCTAGTTACACTTTTCAACATTCATGTTACCCAAACACTTCTCTTCAAGGTTACCTCATGATGGCTTCAATGCATCATGGTCGCCAAGGCAGGTCTACAAAATTCTCTCCATTCTACCTTTACAAAAACTTCAAGTCTTCTTCAGCAAGACTTCTATGGCTGCTCCAATAATATACCTCTTCAAGTGTTGGTCTGCAACTATGCTCAAAAGATTGTTGTTTCAATAATCTTCAATGTTCCAAGAGTGCCTTCACTGGTGCGCTTCTAAAACAACCTTTACTAGTGCTCCAATCTGCTTCCAAATTAACTCCAATAATGCTTTCAAGACGGTCTCCAATACTGTTCCAAGTGTAGACAAAGATGCCTGCTCTATATCAGCTCAATAAGTCTTCAACAAATCTGGTCCAACACAGTCTTCAAATTAACACAAAAATTCTTTAATGAGGCTGCTCCAGATCTGCTTCAAGATATGCTTTAGATCTGCTTCAAGATTGCTTTAGATCTGCTTCAAGAATTTGCTTCTAGTCCTCACGTTTTGCTTTAAAGGTCTGTTCCAAGACTTTTAAGTTTTACACAACGTCTGATCAATGTTTGATCAGAAGACTAATCCAAAGATTCATCAAAGGCTGCTCAAAAGTGCTCCAAATAATTTACTAAATAAGGAACTCTTCAAAAACTGTTTTAAGCAGCTTGGTCAAGGTCACAGTCATGAGACTTTATGACAATCTTTACTTTACATCCAAGTCCAGATTAGACTTCACTCTTAATCCTCAAAGAGATTTGAAATATGTTTAATCCAACTTAAGTTTCAGAACTAGACCAAAACACATGTCTGAAATATAGCACGAAAATCACAGTGAAGGCTTCCAAGCACCGAGTGGTTGTCCTGAGCTTGAAGAGATAACCGTCCAGGTGGCTGTCACACACTAGTTTGCTGCTGTAGGTCCTAAACAAATGTGACTGTCCTCTTGTGGCTGTTATAGGTGCAAGGTCTAAGCTCTTATATATATATGACTGTCCATGCCTCTTCCACAGTTCCGGCCTCCCACAAAACAGGTCCGAGTTCTGTTCTAGCCTTTACACAAGTCTGAGGTGAGGACGAGACTTGTTTTACCACAGGTCCGAGATACTTATTCTGATTATAGTTAAGTCAAGTCTGAGCCTTGACTGTTCTGAACTCCTTTGCCAGAAATCCGAGCCTAGAATAGTCACCCAAATCCGAGTATTTCACTCCAACCTGTCTGAGTACTGATCAATGGTAGCTGTCAAACTTTCTGAGGCTCCTGTACTCGTGTCACAGGTCCGAGCTGGAAAGGATAAAGGTTGCTGCCTGAAGTTTGTAACTTCTTCACCAAGCCATTAGTGATTGACTGTTTTCAAGATGTTTAACCCAAAAAGAAATCTTAAAACATAATATTATCCCAAAACTTTATTCTCCTCGGCCTCCTTGCTGTTCTGTGTCTTATCTCTGAAATGATCACCGAATTTGGATGCTAGAATGAATTGTTCTAGCATCAATTTACGCTAGATTTGACCTATAAATGAAAAGACACATCTCTTGGCCAAGGAACCTGAGCCTACACAAGTCGGCTTAGGTCGGCTAGGATAAGATATATTATTTCATCTTAGAATATCATTTTCTCACAGACTAAGAGGAGCTAGGAGGCATGTAATAGCTCGTTAGAAAGGGAAAAATATCCTCTACAAGCTCGTGTCAATTTCATTCTTCAATGAGGTCATTTTTCCATGAAGAAAATTGTATTTTGTGAACTGTGATCATTATTTTAGGATTTTATGCTTTGGACAATTCTAGGGCTCTTTCTTCATAGACTTGGGCCTTCAAGTTTATGCGGGGTCCTTCACATGTGTTCTTCATTAGGATTAGGGCATATTCAAACAAGGCTAAGGCTTAGGGCATCCTATTTGCCAATCATTTATCCATGCATCATATAAGGACAAGGGTGTATTACATTCATGCGTCTAGAAGAGTTTTATGGTAAGGACTTCTTCATTCATCATCATGCATCATTAAATCATTCAAGATAAATCATGGGAATCTAGGGCTTCATTGTTCATTATTAGATCATGTATCATGTTCATGCTTAAGGTTTTCTCCTAGGGTTTGCATGAGGTTAGGGCAACATCTCAAAGGTTAGGACATGTATCACAAGAACGTTTGCCATCTCCAACAATGTCATATTGACGTCAATGACAACCTTGACCAACATCCAGGTGCGTAATGCAAGGTCAGAGCTCTATGACCAACGCCACCCTCCCTACTTCGAGAACTAGACATCAACACATAGTGCCGATCAAATGTCCTCCCAAACAATGTGTATTACACACAAAGCCTCAACACACTCGATTATTCAAATCGGTAACAACAAATTTCACCTGATCAAACAGATTGGTAACAACAAATCTCTCTTGATCAAACAGATCGATAACAAGAAGCATGTAAAACATGCTACCAAAACTCCGAGAGATTTACCTATACAAGCACAACCCCAATTAGTAACAATCTTTCACATATACATAAGTAAACACAAACCTTCGGGGTCTTCAGACATCTTGATGTTGCTTCTCAATTTATCGACTTCGCAAACAAATCTTGACAGAAGTTTCCTCAATCATACATCTTCCTTTCCTACTTCACATGCAACAACATATTCTACAATCGGATCCTGCTTTCCTTCTTTCAGTAGCACCTCAATATACATTCTCCATTTTCTTCTTCAAGGTATCCATCATGACTATAATATGCCCTCCCTCTCAACTTGGGAGATATGCCCTTTCTTTTATCCAGGCTCCCTCTTAACTTAGGGAGATCAACTACTTTCTATGACACTGGAGAACCTTTCATGGCTTCCATCATTATACAACTTCCTCCATCATGCTTACCAATCAAATCAACTTTACTTACGAATATCTTCATCATCTTGAAGATTATGTACCTGCACAACTTAAACAACAAGTACAAACAAATAAATATATAGAAGCATGAAGTTAACTATATCAGAATCATACAATAGTGGAAGCATTAGACTTTAGACATCAAATACCTAAACTTAGTTAGGTTCATAATCATCAAGAGACATATACTTCTATGCTTCAACTTTTTGCACGGGTTTAGTCATAAACCCTAGATCACATAATTTAAAGTAACTTAGTCAAGATATCAGTCTCATTATATCTAGGGCCTCAATATTTCCTTAAGAGATATGGAAAATTCTTCTATGATATATGACAAACCCTAGAAGCAATTCAAACAAGTGTAGTTCTACAATGCATCTAACAACTTTTAGAATTCATATGTTAGACTTCTACTCTGATTTAATGCAAACCCTAGATTTCATCTACTAAGCTTCATTAATCAAAACCAGTCACAACATAATCTCAGGTTTCAACAATATGACCAATATTTGTAAGCAATATACTTTATCATCATATTTGAAACAATAACATCATATCCTAGAATATCAAACTTTGACTAGGGCTTAGTTACAAAACCCTAGAACAATGATTATCAACAATTAAGTTAGCACATCTACATATCTAGGATTTCAAAATCATGCACATGCATATCACAACAACATATATCAGGCAAACCCAAGACACAAATATTTTGACATATGACAATTTTAATCAGGCTAGTGTTTCGATCAGACAGAAAAATATACACCTAGGGTTTCATTTCTCGGAGCTTACTATTTGAAAGTATATTGCTGATTGGGGTTGTGTTTGTATAGGTGAATCTCTCGAAAGTTTGGATAGCATGCTGACTACTAATCAGTTTGATTGGGAGAGATGGTTATCCTTGATCTGCTGGATTAAGGGTGTTGAGGCTTTGTGAGTGAAGCATTGCCCGGAAAGACATCAGGCCGACACCTTGTGTTGATGTCTGATAGGGAGGGTGGCATCGGGTGGATGTGCACCTAGTTCCCTGGGTTGATGGTTAGTAAGTAAGCCTAAGGGTACCTATAGAGGTTGAAAGCTTTAGTCCATCTTAGTCCTACTCAGATAGATTTCCTTGGTCAGGAATCTAGTTTGTGGCATTGTGGTGCCTAAATTGTTGAGAGACCAAATGGATAGATTGCCCTGGTCAAGATTCTAGTCCATGGCATTCCGGTGCCTAAACTTCTTCATAGATAAAGTGAGATCTTCCATGTACTTCTTTTATATATGACTACCTCCCCAGTTAAGAGGGAGTGTTGAAGAATGTAACTAGGTTCGGTCTTCATTATTAATATATTTGTCAAAATAATTTATAATTATTATTAAATGACTTTTTAAAAAGAGAGTCCATACAGGTGAATTGGTTTTCAAAATAGAGGAATAACTTGTTACGAGTATTTTTAATAACCCAACGTTTCAGACTTCTTAAGTGAGTCCATCATCAGGGGTAAATGCCCAGTATTCTTTGGAAGATTTGTAAGGATTAGGTCAAAGGAATAATAATATAAATAGTAATTTTTAGTAGAATTTTTAATTCTTATTAAGGAGATCGGTTGGAAGAAAGGGTAATATAATTTTATTTATTTATTTATTTTTAATTTATTTATATATTTTAATTTACTTACTATGTTTATTTATTAATTAATTAATTAATTAATTTTATTTTATTTTATTTTATTTATTTATTTATTTTTATTCATAAATTATTATGATTAAAAAATTATGAAATTAATAATTAGAGAGGTAATATTATAGGGTAAGGTAGAAATTTTTAAGACTCATTATCACTTTAGGGATTTATTATTATTAAAATTGATGTCATGCGAGGTATGATGTATTAGAGGTTTCCAAGTGTCGCTGATGTTAAGGCCATCATTACGATGATGGTGTCGAGAGATGAATCTTTTATTTTTTTGGTTACTTATCTAAGAATTTTAACGCTGGGGCATTTATTTGCACTAAAATTCTTTGAAAAGTAACCAAAAAAATAAAAGATTCATCTCTTGACACGATCATCGTGATGATGGCCTTAACATCAACAACACTTGGAAACCTCTAATACATCATACCTCGCATGACATCAATTTTAATAAGAATAAATCCCTAAAGTGATAATGAGTCTTAAAAATTTCTACCTTACCCTATAATATTACCTCTCTAATTATTAATTTCATAATTTTTTAATCATAATAATTTATTAAAAAAAAAAAAAAAAAAAAAAAAAAAAATTATTTAATTAATAAATAAATAATCATAGTAAATAAATTAAAATATATAAAAATAAATAAATAAATAAAATTATAGTAGCCTTTCTTCCAACTGACCTCCTTAATAAGAATTAAAAATTCTATTAAAAATTAGTATTTATATTATTATTACTTTGCCCTAATCCTCACAAATCTTCCAAAGAATACTAGGCGTTTACCCCTGATGATGGACTCACTTATTAAATGTCTTATTAAAGCATGGGTTTCATGCTTGGGTCATATTTAGATTAAGGTCCCCATTGTGGACTTTTAGGTTAGTCATTATAGATTTAAATTGATTCAATTTGGGCTTTTAAATCATGTAATATTAGGTTGTTTAATATTTGGTCAAAAGCCTCCTCCATCAAGTCATCTTCTTCAAGGTCATTATCCTTGGTATGTTGAGAAAACCTTCTTCAAGGATAGCTCTCAAGTCGACCTCCCTTAAATGATACATAAACATGCTCAAGTCGGCCTAAAAACAAGACACAACACCTCACACAGTCATGTCGGCTCATTTCATGGAGGAACTACGATAAATAACAAGCTAAGATTTGTCCTTTCAACTCAGAATTTCTGATATCTTTGAAATTTCGGATCACAGATACAGTTCGGATCATGATCACATGTTCGGTGTTCAAGGATAATGTCTCGAACCTATTACAAAATTTGGGTAACCATCTATGCTATGATTCGGGTAACGTCCATGCTATGATGTTACAACAAAACCGTGCCTCAGTGTCAACACAGATCTACCATATAATCAATACTGTGTTATGATGTTCAATGCTATGAAGATGCTCGGTGATCTCAGTTATGATGCTCATTGCTTTGAAGATACTCGACGATCTTAGTTACGATGCTTAGTACTATGAAGATGCTCGGTGATCTCAGTTATGATGCTTAGGGCTATGATGATGGTCGGTGTTCAGTTACTCACAAATTCCCACTGCTGCTCCTCAGGTACTTAGGGACTTCAACCCACTATGGTCTTCCTGCGCTGCTCCAATGAAGACCAACATAAGGCACAGAGGGCTGCCACCTATCACTATAAGATGCCCATCTCCCACAATGAACATGGGATAGGAGGACTGCCCATCATCTACTGTAGATGTCCTTTTCCACACACAAGTCTAAGGCTACTCCACTGCTCCTCTGGTTGATCAAACCTTGAGCTCAACGACTGCCACTCTAGCAACCACCTAGGTCCATGAAGATGGTGCACACTAGGCTCCAACTTGGACACTATCATGCTGTCCTCCAGCAGACCATAAATTCCCAATCCACATCCACAATTGGTCTACTCTCATGCTGCCCTCCAACAGACAACGAGTGACCAATCTTGCTGTAGCATATGCTCCTAGATAGCGCATCCAACACCTATGGAGTCCCTTCCACATGGATGCTAACAAAATTCTCAAATTGTTCAACCTAGACCCACATCCATCTAACAAAACACAATAAACAAGAAGAGACCAAACACACCTTTTCTATGCTCCTCTTGTCCTCGGGTTCTGTGCACTTCTAAGCTCTGGTAAATCCTGCTTCAAGACTGCAGTTCCCTTCTCCAACTATTATCCCTTTCTCGATGTCCCTTCTAACAGACCTGTTCAGCGTTGGTATCTCCACAAAAAATCCTACAGGCCTGCAGTTATGAACAAGGGATTTGGTCCTATTTACAAGGGAAACCACCCTCTGCCTTCTTCACACAAATGCGCTATACTATTTGTTGCTATGACTAGTAGAATAGGCCTTAACTATGCCTTCTCGACCCTCCAAACAAGGGTCTCCACACAATTGCAACTACCCAATACTCTGTGGACAGATAAGAAGACAAAGACCCAAATCTTGTGCATAAAAACAATCATGTTCTCACCTTTTAGCCTGCGGCCTTCTGCCCTTGAGGTTGGGCTACAAAACAGTCAAGGAAGGATGCAAATCTTGCCCTTTTCCTCCTTCGCATGGAGTCCTTTCTATCTGCGGCTAGATTAGAGAATTCTTGATGAGTTTTGTTCCCTTGGATGTATCTAAATGCCTCACACTTGACCTATATTTATAAGCATCAAGTGGCTCCAACAAATTTGTCTTTGGGCACAATTTTGACCTCAAGCCGACTTGCCCAACTAGATAAATTAACCCATCATATCTTCAAAAATTAATCTCTCTTCAACGAAAACTCAGAATTCGACGATTCTCAATGCGTGGATTCGTCTCGTCATCTACTATCATCCTCATCCATCACTTGTCAAAATATCGTCACGGTTTTGGCCCAAACATCGATCGATGCAAAACCCCAAACTTGGATTTCAAGCCCACAAGGCCACTTGTGGAGCTCCTTCCTCCAAACCTTCTATCCTCAAGGCTTGGAGTACCTCCTGTTGGGCCTCCAAAATGTCATCCTCTTTTACCCTCATTTCCATCATTTTTACCATATGCCGTAACTCTTTACCATATTTTGTAGCTCCATAACCCTACATTAATAACCATTTTCATGATCATATGGGTTTATCAGTATTATTTTCCCAGTCATTTATTTTAAGTATTTGAAGAAAATTTATGATTAAATATTAGGAAATTAACATGTTTTCATATATATTTAAAAGTGGTATGAGTTTTATAATATTGTAGGCCTATTTGAAGATTCTAAAAGAGCATTATTTGGCCACTGAACCACAAATTCGAATTTCAATTCCAACTCATGAAGATTTGTGGAATATTCGTAGAAGATTTGGATCATTGACTAAGCACATTGAAAGGAGAAGAATCATGGATGTTTTGATATGTGTCTCCTATCAAAACTTGGGGAGAATTTTGAGAGTATTTGTATCTCATATTTTGAGGTGATTGGTTGTAACCACAAGAGATAAATGTTGATCTAGGAGATATTTGTGGATCTATATTTATTGATTAGTTATCTTACGTTTTTGTATAAATAAGAATGTATCCTTCAAAGGAGCCCCATTAAGAGCCACATCCAAAATATGGTCCAATATGTAATTTGTAAAGTGAGAATAGAGAAGAAGAGAGTTGAATTATTGTAATATCTTTGGAGCTTTTCTCCAACTTCATTTTATGGAATACATATCTCTGTTTTGATTTCCAAGCTTTGATAATCGTTTAGTGTGCTTGTTGAGGAGTGGAGGGCCCCCATCAACCGTTGCTTGCACACCTCTTTCTCTTGTTGTAAATATTTATGTTATTTCATTTATTTTCATTTTAAGCAAGTGTGATTTCATTTCAAGCAAGTGGTTTCATTTATGCAAGTTTAGTTTAGTTTCTTTTATGTTATTTTGATTCTTGTTGCTTTGTTAAGATTGATTTAATTTTTTTATGTTTGGATTGGATTGATTTAATTTCCTTATGTAATTTGTTTCAATTTTCTTCCATTAGATTAATCTATTATGAGAAATAATCACTTAGTACATATAGTACATGTATACCTCATCAGTTCAAGAACTCCGGGTTGACAAATTAAATGATAGGGTTTTAACTCACAATTAAATCACCCAACATTTTGGCGCCTTTGTCGGGGAGGTATACATAGGTGCTTATTTTGAAAGTTTAGACAACTCATGATAGTTGGATTCATTCTTAGAGGCATGGTTAAAAACATATTAAAATAATTTATGATGCATATTAAATTTCAATAATTTTTCAATACTTTGTAAGTCTAATCTGTGTGCAAGACAAGAATTATCAACCAGTTGGAGTAATTCGCAAACAATTAAGAATTTAAGGAATGCCCTTCCAAGAACTTTCTCGAATCCTAGCAACAACTGGGATAATTGCCTCTTAGGAAGATTATATTTTAACTGCATTCAGAAACTTGTCTATCTCCCCACCTCCACAAGAAGATCTTCAAGTCTCTTTTGATTCCTCTTGCCAATCTGTTGAAGAGACTAAAGAATCATGGAATACTTTTGATGGGGAGAAACCATTAGAATAAGATTGAGGAATGCATAATAAATGAGGATATTCAATGTGATTTAAACCAAGAAAGAAATCAGGAATGTCATAGCTTTATTAAAAGATAGTTCCAATCAGGGATCAAGTCACATCACTTTTTCATTCTTCCTTACTGCTTGATTGTATTATCAAAACAATTGGGCTTTGATGCTTTGATGTACTTTAATGCATATTTTCAAACCTAAGCATGAATATCTTTTTACTCCTGTTACGCACATGGCTACACTAGAAATATGTATACACTTGAAACAATTCTTCTATTTCCAGTAGAGTAGGACAAAATCAATAAATAAAACTAAGTTTGATAATGTTTTTAAGTTAGATTTTATTTTATTTGCAATTTTATTTTTGGTGGTGCAGTAAGAGCCACCTCACTTACTAATCATTTTGCATGAAAATCTAGAAAGGGAATAGAACAAACAGAGTTTTGAGAGCTAAAATTTAAGATTTGAGATCAAATCTTTTTACTTTGTTTTTCAAATTTTAGAATAAAGAGTTAACAAAATTCCTGAGTATGCTTTCTTCTTGCGCCTTGTGCGACTTGGAAGATCAAAAAAGAAAATTGAATAAAGTTAGCTTTGAAATTTTGCAATAAAACTCATAGATCTAAAAATTGGATAGGAGATCTAAGTTCATTATTCATTCTAAAAATACTCAAAATTTAATCTCCAAATTTCAATTGGATCTGTCTCAAAATTAGCTAAATTATTATTATTATTTATTTATTTTTTTGTTTCTGTAAAAAAAAATGCTGAAATAAACTGAAGATATCTCACAAACCAAGAACTGGGTTCTCGTAATTTTTTACAGGAAGTACATAATATTCTGATGAACAATCACTGAAAATTTCAGCCCAATCCGCTTCACGGTTTTCGAGAAAATGAAGATAATCACCTACAAACATTTTGATTATATCTCGAGATCCATGCATTGGATCGATTTGATTTTCGATGTGAAGAAGCATTAGGACCATAAGAACCTTCATAAAAAATTTCAACCCAATCTGATCTGTAGTTTGTGAGAAAATCATTTATGACGTTTACATCAATTTCAATTATATCTCGAAATCCGTGCATTGGATGCTGTTGATTTTTGGTGTGCATAAACACTATAACAGTAGGAACATGTCCACAAAATTTGAGCAAAATCCGATCGATAGTTTGTGAGAAAATGACTCACGAATTTTGCTATAACACTCTTTGTTGCAACCTGCAAAAAAAATAAAATATAAAAAATTATGAGGTGTAGTTCTAACTTTTTTCCAATTTTTGTAGAATAAATTAGTTGTGAGTCCATTCTTTTTAGCAAGAAGAGTAGTTCAATTGAAAATAAAATATTTTTGTGGCATGAAATTGATTGACAAGTGCACTTAGACACTTGATTTTCTCCTATAAATCTTGAATTTTGTTTTGCTAGGCATTTGTCAAATTGTTGCCTCGTTAGTCAAATTTGTAGAATGATTAATATTTTTTTTACCTTTAACTAATGATTTTATGGCTCTTATTTCACATATTCGAATTGTGGTTTATTGGTAAGTCTTTGAATTTGTAAAAGAGAGATCATGAGTTAAAATCCATTAAAAACCAAAATTTGTTAATTATTCTACAATTTTGACAATCTTTAACTAGGCAACAATTTTGCTACCATGTGACAACATTGGATTAGTCCATGTGGGAACGTATTATTAGTCAACATTACATAGTCATTGGCCCATTGTCCACCATGTCACCTTGAACAGTGATCTCACCACGTCTGCATGCCACGTCATCTACCGACTTCAGCATCCACGTGGCACTCACCCATGCATAATTTTTTCGCTGTTTCATAAAATTCAAATTGTCATAACTCTTTCATACGCCATCTGTTTTCGATGATTCAAACGTTGTTGGAAAGATGTCGATGAGATCTACGCAATGATAGAGTTTTCATCAGCATTTGAGACATTAAAAAGATGAAGAAGTTACCAACAAAACATCAACACGTATTCCAAGGTACCGCTTTCCAAACAGGGTAAAGTGCATTTAATTTTTTTTCTTTGAATTTATTTTATTAATACTATTTCTAAGTTTTTTGTATATATATCAGATGAAGAGAGACTAATCACCTCTCTCTCTCTCGATAGTCTTACATTTTATTGTAGAAAAGTGCTAAGCTTTTGCAGGTTCAAGGATGATGAAAAAATATCACTATATGAAAGACATTTGATTGCAACATATTTTAGTGCCTTTTATGTTGCAATCAAATGTATTTCATATAGCGATCTTCTTTCATTGTCTCGCAACCTGCAAAAACTTAACATTTTTCTGCAATAAAATGTAAGACTATCGAGAAAGAGAGGTGATTAGTCTCTCTTCATCTGATTAATACACAAAAAACTCAGAAATAATACTATTAAAATAAATTCAAGGAAGGAAAATTAAATGCACTTTTACCTGTTTGGAAAGTGGTACTTTGGACTATCTGTTAATGTTTTGTTGGTAACTTCTTCATTTTTTACTGTTTCAAATGCTGATGAAAACTCTCTGATCGAATAGATCTCATCCATATCTTTCAAACGACGTTTGAATCGTCGAAAACTGATGTCGTATGAAAGAGTTATGATCGTTTGAAGTTTTTATGAAACAGGAAAAAAAATTGTGCATGGGTGCTTTGTGGCAGCACTAAGGAGTGCCATGTGGATGTTGAAGTGGGAGATGACATGGCATGCAGACATGGCGAGATAACTGTTCAAGGTGACATGGTGGAAAATGAGGCAATGACTGTGTAATGTTGACCAATAATACGTTGCCATGTGTACCAATTCAATGTTGCCACATGGAAGCGAAATTGTTGCCTAGTTAGATTTGATCTCAAATCTTAAATTTTAGCTCTCAAAACTTTATTTGTTCTCTTCTCTTTCTAGATTTTCCTGCAAAATGATCAGTAAGTGAGGTGGCTCTTACTGCACTACCAAAAATAATATTGCAAATAAAATAAAATCTAACTTAAAAAAAATTAAAAACATCATCAAACTTGGTTTTATTTATTGATTTTGTCCTACTCTATTGGAAATAGTAGAATTGTTTCAAGTGTATGCATATTTTTAGTGTAACCATTTGCGTAATAGGAGTAAAAAGATATTCATGCTTAGGTTTGAAAAATATGCATTAAAGTACATCAAAGCATGAAAGACCAATTGTTTTGATAATACAATCAAGAAGTAAGGAAGAATGAAAGAGTGATGTGACTTGATCCTTGATTGGAACCATCTTTTAATAAAGCTATGCCATTCCTGATTCCTTTCTTGGTTTAGATCACATTGAATATTCTCCTTTATTATGCATTCCTCAATCTTAGATTCTAGTGGTTGCTCCCCATCAAAAGTATTCCATGATTCTTTAGTCTCTTTAACAGATTGGCAAGAGGAATCAAAAGAGATTTGAAGATCTTCTTGTGAAGGTGGAGAGATAGACAAGTTTCTACATGCAGTTAAAATATACTCTTCCTGAGAGGCAGATATCCCAACTGTTGCTAGAATTCGAGAAATTTCTTGGAAGGAAATTCTTCAAATTCTTAATTGTCCGCGAATTACTCCAACCGGTTGATAATTCCTGTCTTGCACACAGATTAGTACAAAGTATTGAAAAGTTATTGAAATTTAATATCCACACCATAAATGATTTTAATATGCTTTTAACCATGCATCTAAGAATGAATGGAACTATCATGAGTTGTCTAAACTGTCAAAATAAGCACCTATTTATACCTCCGCAATAATGCCGCCAAAACGTTTGGTGATTTAATTGTTAGTTAAATCCCTGTCATTTAATTTGTCAACCTGGGTTCGTGAACTGATGAGGTATACATGTACTATATGTACTATAGGTGATTATTTTTCAGAATAGATTAGTCTAATGCAAGAAGCTTGAAACAAGTTACATAAGGAAATTAAATCAATCCAAATCAATTCCATCCAATCTAATCCAAACATAAAGAATTTAAATCAATCTTAACAAAACAAAATGAATCAAAATAACATAAAAGAGACTAAACTAAACTTGCATAAAGGAAACTAGACTTGTTGAATTGAAATCACACTTGTTTAAAATGAAAATAAATGAAATAACATAAATATTTACAACAAAAGAAAGAGGTGTGCAAACTGCGGTTGATGGGGCCCTCCACTCCTCAGCAAGCACACTAAATGATTATCAAAGCTTGGAGATCAAAGCAGCAATATGTATTCCATAAAATAACGTTGGAGAAAAGCTCCAAATATATTACAATAATCCAACTCTCTTCTTCTCTATTCTCACTTTACAAATTACATCTTGGATCATACTTTGGATGTGGATCTGAATGGGGCTCCTTTGAAGGATGCACTCCTATTTATACAAAAACTTATGATAACTAATTAATAAATATAGATCCACAAATCTCTCCTAGTTCCACATTTCTCTCTTGTGGTTACAACCAATTACCTGTTGAAATTTGATGACGAAAAAGTTTCCTGCAATCTCAACTCGGTTTTAATTTCACCTTATCACTCCCATTCAGTTAAATGCCATTTCCCATAAACTCACATTCAACATATAGAATTCTGGAAATGAAATTTTCAGATTAAAACACATGGAACTGTCAACACATGTTGAAAATAAATATGGACATAAACAGACCAGCAACAAAAAAAAAATACACAGATTTTTGGTCAAATTAGACCCAGGCAAAATCCCTTCAATCTTCTCCGGGGAAAACCTGTTAGAGAGCTCTTCAAATTAATTCATCTTTCAAGTTCAGGAAAAATACATTTGCAGATAAAACAAAACAACATGATATAACCTATCTCATCAGCCCAAAACTCCTTGAAAACCATGCCCACTTTGCCTTGATTTCTGTGCCCACTTGAAGTTGAAACTATAATGTACAAACACAAACTGTACTATACGGATTTCATACAGAATGTATAGATTTCCATACCATTGTACGGGTTGTACAGATTTTTTTTTCAATTTTTTATTTTATTTTTTTGCTCAAAAACTGCTCTCGAACTACGTGCAACTCAACATTAAATGTTGTTCGTACTATACCTTTTGCTGTCTTCTATGCCTTGATTTCCGTGCCTAGCTTTGCTCAGAAATCACTCCTTTAACTTGCTGCAACAAATTTCTCTTTCAGAACTTTTCTCCAGCTCTCAGCCTCTTTCCACCAATCTGTTCATGAAGAATGAATGAATGCAGTCTCTCTTTTATTTTCCCCCTTTTGTTTCCCTAAATGACTTTTGGTCAACCCTAAGATCTAATGGCTCAGATTCATTTGGATCAAGGGATGAGAATAAATGTGCATTTAATCCTCACTTTCAATTTTTTAACTCACCCATTAAATAAAGTACCCACATTATACTTTATGTCTAAAGTCACATTTCACTTTATAATTTAACATTGACTTTACCACTTATAAAGTCACTTTCACTTTATAATTTAATATTGACTTTACATTTATAAAGTGTTTCTCACCACACCCATCTTGTCCCTAAAATGGACATGCTTGTCTCTTGGAAAGGACTTCGTGAAAACATCAGCCACCTGCTGATTTGTCGATATATACCGCAACATCACTGCCCCCTTCTGAACATAGTCCCTGATGAAATGATATCTGATGTCAATGTGTTTTCGAAATTATTAAAGTAGAGGTGGTTGTTGGGTTATACCCGTGCCTTACTTACCTCACCCTTATCTGTAATATTCCTAGATGGAAATGTGGACAATAGATACCAGAAAAAACTTGAACAGCTAAATAAACGTAAATAGACACACAACCAACAAATAATACACAACGGATGCCGATAAAATCACTGAGCCATTTTATTAATCCACGGGAAATAGTACATCAACATGAAGGAATAGTGGAACTTGAGCTTGCCAAGCAAGCAGAGCAAAACCCATAAAATATCTTTGGCCCAACTGATGAATGGCTCTAGCAATGATGTAGATGGCTCAGTGAGAATATCGCTGCAAACTGGCTGCGACAAAACTGATCTCTCCAAACTACAGTGAAGCACTGTGAGATTTCTGAGTGAAACCTCCTTAAGAGTATTGGGTTTTCGTCCAACACCCACTAGCACACGCGAGGGTTTCTGTACTGGGGCTACCCATGAAGTAGAGAATCGGGTTCTCAACCTCTCATACAAGAAGAGATAACAAATTCAAGATTTTCTCTAATGGACCTTCTTCCTCTTTTTATAGCTCTCATGGACTCCTCTAGAAGCTCTTATTTTATTATTATTTTAATCATGGAGCGCATTTCTCTTAATTAAAATATTCTTTTTAATGTGGGAAAATGGTCAATTGGCTACCATGTCTCCTCAGGTCACTGAAAATCACTCCTAGCCATCCCATCCTGTAGATCTTCTCGTTCCGGTTCCAACAAGCTATTACACAAAGGTGTTTTGCCAAGAATTCCTCCCGAAATGCCACCTTAGGTGTAATTAATTGAGTTAGGCCCATTAATGACTCAGTTTTTTGAAAGTGTCAGAATACAATAGAACGAAAGACAAACTGTGCAGATGGTGGAATATACCAAGCGAATACCATCGGACCTCATAAGAACTCCTCAAACCCCTCCAAAAGCCCCTAGGGCCTGCCGATGACGCCATCCTGCACGTGTGACCTGTCTGCTCCCAACTCTGAAAGTCCATCCTAACCATGTCATAAGGGATACCAAAAAAAGGAATATTACAAAACCTCCGCCCCAAGATTGCTTGCCTCAAGCAATCCAAATATGTGGACCAGTCTGTTGGCCCAATGCAACTGAGACCCAATGCCAGGATCCCATACAATCCACTGACTAATACTGTGCCTCTGTGTCAACCTACCAGGAACAAACCCCTCAATACCCGGATCCAAGACCAATCTTTGAATGAGCATGTCATCAACAAATCTCCTGGATCCCAATGCCACCAAGAACAAGCATCAATTCTCCGTGGCTCGTGCTGCACTATAACTCTGGCTGAGAATGTTGGCCCATTGACTGTGTACCAACTCATCACCTCTCTCCAGTCCAACCCCTGACTCAATTCAGTGCTAATCCCGCTCTCCTGATGCCGGGATGGAATGCTGAAGAGATGCCGATCTGTATCCCACTGCCAACTGGAACCTGTAGTACCTGTCATGTCTAAGGGTCCCTGCTCCACTATGCTCCTGTCTAAGAAGATCGTACCATCAATAGGATACCAACTCATGATCTCTCGACAATCTAATGTATGGACACTTGTGCAAGGAGTATGTGTTGAAGTTTGGTAGCATCGGAAGTGTTCTAAGTCTCAAATTTTGTGGAGAGGCTTAGACACATTTATTCCAAAGAACCCAGAAATCGTTTGTGGAAATTCCACTCGGAACATTTTTTATTAAAATAATTAATTATTTTAATGGTGACCCTAAGTCTAAACTTAGGGAAATTAAATAATTAAAGGGAATTAATAAAACAAAGTGTGAATCTTCTAGAAAACACGAATAAAGTCAAGTTATGATCTTAGCCGTTGATTAGAGATCTAATCTCGGCCGTTGATATTTGAACGAAAATATTATAAAAGAAGACGAAAGGGTCATTTAGAAGATACACCAGTGCAGATACTCAGTTTCCCGAGTAAATTGATTTTCTCAGTGTTCAAAGTTCAGGAAGAAAAATCGACTCAGAGGGAGAGTAACAGGTGGAGGAAAGACAGAGAGGGTTTTGCAACAATCCGGAGTGCAGGAGCAAGGGACGTGTTGACCACACTTTGTCAACGACCCCATAGTAGTACACCCCCATTTTTTCAAATGGGATTCATCATGTTCAACGTGTTCACGCCATTCAAATTTCATCATTAGTCGACAATTCTATAAATGATGTAAACACATTCTGCATGTTTATGATGTAACTGATCTAAGTAAGACCACTATGTATGTAACAACCTAGGTAAGCCTAGTATTTTGGTGATGATTTCTATCCTAGGAGGTTTTTTGTCTCACTGATTCATTTGTGTTTCTCGACACAAGTGATCGACAGAGTTTTCCCCACCAGTCTCACCCCAAAGCTAAGGTGGATTTTGTCATCAAGATGCTAATAAGTGAGTCTTAGTGTTTTCTATCGAGTCTTTGTAAAAGTAGTTTGAGAATAATCCTAGCTAATTGGCTAGATTATTTTATTACAAGTTACTTGGTTTACTAGATCATGTTTTGAGTCGCAGAATTGGGTAGCTATTTGAGGGTCTATTGCGAATGAGTATTTTCTCTTTATGTATCTAAATGTATTTATCTTATGTAAAGAGGGTTGGAAAAATAATTAAATTCCCTCTCGGTCAATTAATTAAATTTTCTGGTTAATTTAAATTAAAAATCTTAAGCCAGAAATTTAATTAATTTTAAGTCCTAGGTGAGTTAAAATTTTTCATAGGAAAAATTCGTGGGTCCTTAAAAAATAATTTTTTAAAGGTCCCAGGCCAAGGGAATATTGAGAATTTCAAGAAATTTTGGACCCTTGGGTCTTGGTGGTTAAGTCAAAGTCAAAATTTTGAGGTAATTAACTCAAAAATATTATTTTTGAGTTAATTAAAATGAAATTAAGTGATAAATTCAAATTTTCTCAAAATTATAATTTCGACGGTCCAGATTAAAAGATAATTAAATCTTTTTCGACGATCGAGATTATTTTGACATGGATCAATCGAACTAGCCGTTGGAGATTTTATCTTATAAATTAGAGGTCTTTGTATGTCATTTGCATTCGATCTTTGGATCGTGCACTTGTTCTCAGAAGCTCTTGTAAGTTTTTGGTCAATAAAGCATAAAGACTTTTGGGTTACAAACTTTGGTGTTCCTTTTCCAGATCTATGTGGTGATATTGTTTCTAAACTCTGCTACTTTTATTGGCATTTTATGATTGATGGCCTTTATGGATTGATCTGCATACAGGTATCTTGTGTAGTTTTCTGGATTTTCTTAAATTGCATTTTGATTTGACAGAAATATCAGTTATCTATATTTCTGAAAGGTCTCATGGCTATTTTTAAAATCTCTATTAATCTAAAATTCAGATCTAAGTGTGCAGAGATCATTATTCAAGATTTGAGCGTTTGGGGAAGTCTTCAGTTAGATCAGCCAACTCTCAGATTTCAGAAAATCTGAAAAACCCATTGTTTCCTAATTTCCAAGGTTATCTTACGGAATATTTTTTGCAGTGTCTTTCTAGAGCTTGTGCCTAAATAAAAAAAATTATCTTAATTTTTTTGAATTTAAAGTTAGATCTGGCTAGTAAGAGCCTTAGATCTTCAGATCTGTGAGCGAAGTCAGATTTATGCTCCTCAGATCTGACAGATCTGCAACTCTTGTGCATAGATCTGTAAATATATTGTATAGATTTGTAATTTACATACGTAGATATGAAGTTTTGTAACATAATTTTGAATTCTAACATTTGGGTTTTTAGGATTTTCTCTATTATTGTACATATTGGGTATTTGGTTTTTTTTTTTTTTTTTTCAACTTGTATAGGAATAGATCTGAAAAATTAGCCAAGGAAATCTTCAGATTTGAGCCAGATCTAGACCCTGGAGGGCAAGATCTGGGCTCAATATTTGTTTGCAGGAATAGATCTGAAAAATCAGCCAAAGAAATCTTCAGATCTGAGCTAGATCTAGACCCTGGAGGGCAAGATCTGAGCTCAATATTTGTTTGTAGGAATAGTTCTGAAAAATCAACACAGGAAATCTTCAGATCTGAGCCAGATCTAGACCCTTGAAGATGTATAGGCTTTTGAGACTATTTTTATAGGATTTTGGTCTCCAAAATTCTAACTTTTAAGCGGCAACGTTATCCCAAAATTTCAAGAATTTTAAATGGTGGGATCTTCAAACCCTTGAGCTAAGGGTTTGACCTCTAAACCCTTATTTTCTGCAAATTTTATTACAACAAGCAAATCACAAATAATTAGGCCTTAAAAACACATTTTATATGGTCAAAATTGTTTAGAATTGCAAAATCTTCATTTTCAGAATTTTTGGCCATTTGGACATCTTTAATTTTGCCTAGATCTGATTTTAAAGCTTGTTGGAAATTACTGCATAACTGTGAAAAATCAGATCTGAACATTTCTGATGCATATCCTAAATAAGGTCTGAAAAATTTGAATTTTCAGTTTTTTGAACAAAACTTACTATTTTTAGACATAGTGGGGATAATTTTTAGTATTTTTCAGTTTGCTGATCTGTTATCAATTTACTGCTGTTACAAACTTATCAGTTTTGAAAATTACTGAATCAAACTCTCTTAAAGCCTTAAAATTGAAATTTTCAAGTTTTAATATATTTTTGCTATTTCTGGAAATATTTGGCAGCTATTTTGGGCAGTTTTATCTTGTTGATCTGTCACTATTTCACTGTTGAAATAAAAATATCAGATTTGAAATTTCTCTTAATCAAGCTCTAAAAATTGATTTTTCTTCAAGTTCAACAATTTTTACTATTTTTAGTCATTTTGGGCATTGGTTTCGGTATCATTTGTTTGCTGATCTATGGTTTAAATTACCACTGTAATTTATATTTCAGATCTGAAATCTTGCTGAAAAATATATCCTAAGTTTGACTATCGGAGAAAATTTAATTTTTGGATTTGCATTTTTAAGAACATCATTTAATCCATAAATTGCTTGATGAAGTGGTTTTATTAGCATTATACTTTCATGGTATATCTGGATGAATAATTACTGAGATTTAAGTGCTATTAAATTTTGTATGTTTCAGTTGGGTTTGATGATCATTGGCATTTGAGTTTTGGAACGTGTTCTATCAATTAAAATTACCTAATGTTTAATTAACTTTTGTCTCAATTACTTGAATTATTGGATGTTTATTGAATACTAATGTTTGGGAAATCTTTTCAAGTAAGTGTGATTGATATCTGATTTTGAGAGCTCTATTGTGGATCTGTATATCTTTTAATCGAGTAATTTTGGCATTTTCATAATTGACACTCTCGCTTAAGTACTTGGTGGTTAGATTAGATTATTTAGAATCTAAGTGCTTTAGGCTTTTTAACATTAACTCTCATCTTCGAAGCTTGCTTCATCTCGCTCCTCCTTCAAATCATTTTCCTTGCATTATGCATTCTAAATTAACATTGCATAGCAACAATTTCTCATCAAGTACTTGGTTGTAATTTCCTTAGTACGATAGTTGACTCCATAAGGCACTGGTATCAATCTTTCCATTTCAATCGAATCATTTAATCTTGCTAGATCTTTTACAAGTATTTGGTTGTTTAACTGTGTCTCCCGCACTGGTTGGTTCTCAACGAGTTCTCTTTTATTCCATTTCCATAGGGTCTACCCCCCTTAGTCTGCTATAAGGAGAACTTAAATAGAGAGATTGGGGATTAGGGCGACAACCCTCGATCTGAGCTGTTGTCGCGGTGCCTAGACATTTTGTGCGACAACAGGACACAATGCCAAGAAGAGACAACGTAGAGGCTGGGAGGGAGCAACGCAGAATGGTGACGTAGTTCTGCGCAGTCCCCACACAGTGATGATGCAGGAGGCTCAGGAAGGTCCTTCCGGGGTCGTTTCTCATCTGATTATCTGTGAGGAATTTTCTCCAGTGTTTTCATAGGGAATTTCTCTTCGTCACTGTTGATTGCAAATTGTACACGAAGATTCTGTTGAATTATAGAAACCCTCATCTGTTGCACTGGTTTTCTTGTATTGGGCTTTTCCGGGGACAATTGTCCAAAATATCATTTGTCATTTATGTGCTAGTATTTTCCTAATTGTTTTGCTCAGTAATTATATTGTGAAATATGCAATTGAATTTATTTCGATATTTACTAAATAGATTTATGCAAATAACTTATTTTTGAATAATAAGTAGAAGAAATAACATCAGATAATGCAATAGAATTTCAAGTTTAAATTTTCACATGATGTCAGAGCAAGGTTAGGCACGAAAGCAAGAGGGACTACGCCAAAGAGGATTCGTGGTGCTGCTTCGACAGAAAATCGTACACCCAAGGGCTTACACATTCCTTCTGCAGAAATTGTTCGGGAAGGGAAAAGCATGGAGAAGATGGAAGATCGAGTTTTGTTAGAATTGGCCTCTAGGCTAGAAAAGGAATGCGCGTCCTTATCTAGCACTGCATCATCAGATGATTGGTATATTGATAGCGGGGTGTTAGCCCATATGACTGGAGAAAGAGATCATTTCTCCAATTATCAAGAAGAACGAATGGACTTCCAAATTACTATGGGAAACAAGACAAAGTTTACCCCTGTAGGAAAAGGGACCGTAGCATTTCAGACAGAAGCAGGAGAGAGCCTCCGAGCCACTAATGCACTGCATGTGCCAGGTATGGGAATGGACTTACTTTTAGTGTCTCAATTGCAGGACAAGGGATATGACGTATACTTTATCGGGAGAAAAGTCTATGTCAAGCATCCAAGTTGGAAGAAGAAGGCTCAGATTGGAACTCGAAGCAACATATTATACCAGTTGTAGCTTGAATATCCAATGGCACTGATAGGCAAAAATCTAAGTGGTGAATTTGATCAGAATGAACTATGGCACAAACGAATGGGGCATCTATACCATGGATCCCTGAGAATGCTCAAAGAAACAATTGCAGGAGTTCCAGTTCTTAGTATCAAACATGATGACGTATGCAGAGGGTACGGTTTAGGAAAATACGCTAAAGTTGCATATTCTAGGAGCAACAATAGGGCGAAAAGTGTATTGGGGTTAATACACTCAGATATCTGCAGACCGATGTCCACTAGAGCTTTTGGTGGAAGTGAATATTTTGTCACTTTCATAGCTGACCATTCTAGGAAGACTTGGATTTACTTCTTAAAGACCAAGGATGAAGTCTTTGATCGGTTCAGAGAATTCAAAGCTCTGGTAGAAAACCTGATTGAGAAGAAAATCAAAGTGTTGCGTTCAAATAACATAGGTGAATATACTGATAAGGAATTCACAGATTTCTATGCAAGGGAAGGCATCAAAAGAGAATGGACAACTCCTTACAATCCGGAGTAGAATGGAGTTGCAGAACGGAAGAACAGGACTATTGTTGGAGCAGCAAAGGCAATGTTGTATGACCAGGATTTGCCTAGATTTCTGTGGGCAAAAGCTTGTAGCATAACTGTATATCTCCAAAATAGGACCCCTCACAGAGAATTGGGATAGATAATGCCCGAGAGTGTATTCACAAGGGTGAAGCCGGAGGTAAGTCACCTCAGGATTTTTGGGAGTGTGGCATATTGCCATGTTCCAGATGAGAAACAGAGCAAACTAGATCAAATCGCTGAAAAAGGGTATCTTGTGAGATATAGCGAGACATCCAAGGCATATGGAATCTACATTCCAGGTAATAGGAAAGTAGTAGTGAGGAGGGATGTGAAATTCATGGAGGATTGAGCCTTCAGAGAATCCCGTGAAATGTTTACTAAAGAACAGTCTGAGAATGTGCCTCTTGTCCAGCGGTAGCTAGGAGAGGATCTAGCAAATGGACAACCATAAGGATCTAGCACTGTGATTAGTACCAGTATTTCTTCGAGAGAAGAAAATCTAGATAGCTTGTAGCAGATGGGACAATAGGAAGAAGAGATGACTGAGCCAACCACTACCAGTAGCAGAATCAACAAAGAGGCACGATAGACAGTGAGGGATGCAAAGGAGTTTGTTGGAGCTCCTAGAACCGAGGAAAGGCAGCGTAGACAACCTGACAGATACCAAGCATTGGTAGCACAGGTTGATGAACCCTCTAGCGTTCAGGAAACGGTTCAACAAGAAGTCTGGGTGGATGCTATGGTAGAGGAGTACAACTCTATCATGACCAATGATGTCTGGGAAGTCGTACCTAGACCACATGACAGGTCAGTTGTAGGTTCTAGGTGGATCTACAAGATTAAGTATGCTGCAAATGGAAGCTTAGAGAAGTACAAGGCTAGGTTCGTGGCTAAGGGGTATGCTCAGAAAGAAGGAATAGACTATAAAGAAACCTTCGCCTTTGTAGCCAGATATACCTCTATCAAATTCATTATATCCCTTGCAGCGCAGATGGGATGGGAGATTCATCAGATGGACATCAAGACTGCATTCTTGAACGGGGTGATAGAAGAAGAGGTTTACATCGAAAAACCAGAAGGCTCTGAGACGCATGAGAAGAAAATTCATGTATGCAGACTAAAGAAAGCCCTATATGGACTCAAACAGGCACCGAGAGCAAGGTATGGTCGAATTGATGGTTACTTGCAGCAGATGGGATTTGTCAAGAGTGACGCTGATCCCAATCTCTACTATCTCACAATAGAGAATGAGCCATTGATTTTGGTATTGTATGTAGATGATTTATTTTTAACAGGATCATCTAGGCTCATCAAACACTGCAAGAGGAACCTGGTAGAGGAATTCGACATGAAGGATTTGGGGCTGATGAACTATTTTTTGGGATTGGAAGTTTGGCAGCAAAAGGGAGAAATATTCCTTGGGCAAGGAAGATACGCTACAAAGATTCTAAATAGATTTAAAATGCAGGATTGTAGGCACATGGCTACTCCAATGATCACCAATTGGAAGAAAATTGATGCATCTGAAGATAAAGAAGTGGACCCCACCCTGTACAGACAACTCATAGGATCTCTCATGTATTTGGTCAACACTAGGCCAAACATTTGCTATGTTGTTAATTCTCTCAGTCAGTTCATGGTAGAACCAAAAAGGGCACACTGGGTAGTAGCTAAGCACGTTCTCCATTATATCTGAGGAACAGTAGAATATGGATTAAAATAAACCCAAGGCGATGACATCATTCCGCGAGGATTCACAGATGCAGATTGGGCAGGAAGTTCGGTGGATCGGAAAAGTACCACAGGGTACTGCTTCAACATTGGATTAGGTATGACTTCTTGGTGCAGTAAGAAGCAGAAGTCCGTAGCACTGAGCAAAACTAAAGAAGAGTATATGGCAGTGTGCACAACTTCGTGTGAGGCTATATGGCTTGGAAAACTGCTAGTGAATTTATTCAGAAGGAAGATGGAGGCGACCAATGTTCTATGTGATAATCAGGGTTGCATCAAGCTCTTTGAGAATTCAGTTTTTCATGATCGGTCGAAACACATCGACATCAGGTGTCGTTTTATCAGAGGCTGTGTTCAACGGGGAGTAGTATAGTTACAGTACATTCCCACAGGAGAACATGTAGCATATATTGTCACCAAGGCCCTAGGGAGAACAAAGTTTGTTTATTTCAGGGAAAAGATGGGGATGATCGAGAATATGTTTCAGCAATGGATCAAGCAGCGCTTAAGAGGGAGCTATAGTATAGATGCAACAGTGGCAGTGGCAGCCTCATGGGGAGCAGTACAGTAGCAGCAGTAACGCAGTTCTTGATGGACAGGTTGTCAGATGTTAGCAGTGCAGAGGACGCTTCAGGATCAGAATAGTATGCAATAGGCATATTGTTAGAGCACTTTCCTTGCTAAGAGGGAGTGTTGATTTTTGGTAGCATCGAAGGTGCTCTAAGTCTCAAATTTTTTGGAGAGGCTTAAACACACGTATTCCAAAGAACCCAGAAATCGTTTGTGGAAATTCCACTCGGAACATGTTTTATTAAAATAAGTAATTATTTTAATGGTGACCCTAAGTCTAAACTTAGGGAAATTAAATAATTAAATGGCATTGATAAAACAAAGTGTGAATCTTCTAGAAAACATGGATCAAGTCAAGTTATGATTTTAGCCATTGATTAGAGATCTAATCTCGGCCATTGATATCTCAACGAAAAGATTATAAAGGAAGACTCGAGGGTCATTTGGAAGTGCAGATACTTGGTTGCCCGAGTAAATCGATTTTCTTAGTGGTCGAAGTTCAATAAGATAAAATCAAGTCAGAGGGAGAGTAGCAGGTGGAGGAAAGGCACAGAGGGTTTTGCAACAATCTAGAATGCAAGAGAAGGGGACGCAGTGCCAGGAAGAGACAACGCAGAGGATGGGAGGGAGTAGCGCAGGAGGCTCAGGAAGGTCCTTTCGGGGTCATTTCTCATCTGATTATCTTGTGAAATTTTCTCCAGTGTTTTCATAGGGAATTTCTCTTTGTCACTGCTGATTGTAAATTGTGCAAGAAGTTTCTGCTGCATAATAGAAACCCTCGTTTGCTACACCTGTTTTCTTGCATTGGGTTTTTCCGGGGACAATTGTCCAAAATATCTATGTCATTTGTGTGCTAGTATTTGTGAAAATTCCTAGATCTAAACAAATCTAATGAATCCTACTGCAACCAATCGAATTACTTCTTCTATTATGTAATTTACCTTACAAAATTATTTCCAAATCATACATGAAATACTGAAGCAACCTACACTACAATACTCATGATTCTGAAACAAGGAAGCTGAACAAGGAAAATTATTCACACATATGACACCTTTATTTTGGACAAGTCCCCAGCAGAACCCAATGTGGGAAAACTGGTGCAGTAGATCTGAGGGTTTCAGTAGCAATGTCTGAATACATCTCTGAATACCCCTAGGGTTATTCAGTTACGGAGAGAAATACTGGCAGAAGAATTTGTGAGGATTTACCTCACTCAATCATTGAATTTCCGGCTGATCCAGATGAAGAAAACACTGCCTTGGGGAGGCTCTGTGCAACCTCTGTGTAGTCTCAGCATTGCAACTTGCAGCCCCTGCGTCATCCCCTTCCAGGCTCAGCGTTCAGCCCTAGCCAAGTCGTTTTTCCTTTGTGGACCCTGAGGAACAGCATCTCGGTGTCACTTTCCAGATTCTAGCTCCACCAGCAAAAATCCAGAAACCCTTCCTCTTCCTCTGCGCTGCTTCTGCGTGAGCCCTATGTAGTCACTGCATGAGCCCTTCTTCATTCGGTGCTGGCTCAGTGAGATCACCTTTGCCTCTCTCTGATTGATGCTTCTCTGACTGAGAACATCTCTTCCTCTTCGAATGCTATCTCTTCCCCTCATTGCTCAGATCTCTAGCTTGAATTTCTCAGCAAACCATGCCCTAGAAATTTCGAACTCTTGATCAATTCAGTGTCTCGTTGTATTTTCCAAATGCCCATCAAGCTTCTTCTTATAATCTCTCGTTGACATATCAACGACCAAGATTATAAGATTTTTTATCCGTGTCTTTATCTAGAAGATTCACACCCGATCTAATTAATACACTTTAATTAATCACATTTCCAAAGTTTAGACTTAGGAATACATCAAAAAATGATTAATTATTTTAATTAAATCCTTTCCGGGTGGAATTTCCCAAAATGCTTTCTAGGTATTGTGGAATGCATGTGTCTTAACCTCTTTGCAAAATCTTGAGGCTAGAGCACATCCGATGCTACAAAAATCAACACTCCGTCTCAGCGAGGAAAGTGCTCTAGCAATTATGCCTGCTGCATACTGCTCTGTCCTTGAAGCATCTTTCGTGCCGCTGAAGTCCATCAGTTTTTGCGCTGCTGCTGCCATTGTATTGCTTCCCATGATACTGTCACTTGTTGAGATTTTGTGTATTTGGGGTAGCATCAGTTGTGCTTTAGGTCCCAAATTTTGAGGAAGGACTAGAGTTCACCTGATCTACAAGACCCAGAAATGGATTTGGGAAATTTCATCTGGTTTAGGAGATATTAAATTAATTAATTATTTTAATGTATTTCCTAAGTTAAAAGTTAGGAAAATAAAATAATTAAAGTGAATTTAATTAAACATGTGATGAAATTGTCTTAAGTCACACAGATCAAGCTTTCTTTTAATCTTAGCCACTGATTAAAGATTTAATCTTGGCCGTTGAATTGTTAATGAGAAAAGTATAAAGGAAAGGCTTGGGGTCATTTGTAAAATGAAAATTCCTAGATCTAAACAAGATCTAATGAATCCTACTGCAACCAACCAAATTACTTCTTCTATTATGTAATTTACTTTACACAATTATTTCTGAATCATACATGAAATAATGAAGCAATTACTGAAGCAACCTACACTACAATACTCATGATTATGAAACAAGGAAACTTAACAAGGGAAATCATTCACACAAATGACACCTTTATTTTGGACTAAGTCCTCGTAAAAACCCAATGCGGGAAAATCGGTGCAACAGATATGAGGGTTTTATTATTAAGTAGTAGCAATGTCTGAATACATCTCTGAATACCCCTAGGATTATTCAATTACATAGAGAAATACTTGCAGAAGAATTTGTGAGGATTTACCTCACTCAATCACTGAATTTCCGGCTGATCCGGATGGAGAAAACGTTGCCCTAGGGAGGCTCTGCGCAGTCCCAGTGCTGCAACTTGCAGCCCCTGCATCACCCCCTTCTAGGCTCAACGTTCAACCCCAGCCAAGTCGTTTTGCCTCTGTGGACCCTGAGGAACAACCTCTCAGTGTCAGTTTCCAGATTCCGGCCTCCACCAGCAAAATTCTGGAAACCCTTCCTCTGCCTCTACGCTGCTTCTTTGTGAACACTACGTAGTCACTGCATAAGCCCTTCCTCCTTCAGTGCTGGCTCGGTTAGATCACCTCTGCCTCTCTTTGACTGATGCTTCTCCGGCTGAGAAAATCTCTTCCTCTCCGGATGTTATCTCTTCCCCTCACTTGCTCAAATCTCTAGCTCTAATTTCTAAGCAAATGACGCCCCAAAAATTTCGAAGTCTTGATCAATTCAGTGTCTCGGTGTATTTTCCGAATGCCCATCAAGCTCTTTCTTATAATCTCTCGTTGACAGATCAACGACCAAGATTAAAACATAATCAAAGGCTAAGATTAACTGGGAGTTGATCTGTGTCTTTACCTAGAAGATTCACACCCGATCTAATTAATACACTTTAATTAATCAGATTTCCTAAGTTTAGACTTAGGAATACATTAAAAATTGATTAATTATTTTAATTAAATCCTTTCCGGGTGGAATTTCCCAAACACTTTCTGGGTATTGGGGAATGCATGTGTCTTAGCCTCTCTGCAAAATCTTGAGGATAGAGCAAATCCAATGCTACAAAAATCAACAGTAATTGTTCTGCTCAGTAATTATATGGTGAAATTTGCATTTGAATTTATTTCGATATTTATTGAAGAGTTTTTTGCAAATAACTTATTTATGAATAATAAGTAGAAGAAATAACATTAGATAATGCAGTAGAATTTCAGGTTGAAATTTTCACAGTATGTCTACTAGGCTAACACTAGTCCTTGCTCAACTCCTGATTCTCTGCCCGACTAGCCAACAAAATTTGTCCAAGAAATCCTGCTGCTCTCCCTATAATTGACCCAGGTGGGCAAACCGTGCTACAAGCCCTGTCTATGTACCCCTAGAGAGGGTTGCTGCCTGAAAATGCCGCAACTCTGTTGGGCGCCACTAAATCTGCTTGCACCTCATCAATGGGTAGACCCAAAGTTAGATGCACTACTGTCTCCCTCCCTTGATAGGAAACTACATGCTGCTACCATCTACTAGTCTGCTGTGAAACTGGCCTCTCAGCCTCCAACACTACCTGATGACAAGTGTCTGCAAATACTGCCACCCTACTAGCTGCCTGTATACGTACCCACTCCTCATCAATGGCTGACCCCAAGGGTGGTTGCCCATCCTCCTCTACCATGGGCCCAATGTGAACCTCCAACTGGCTCCCCCCAGAAGGATCATCATGTATACTGTGCGCATGCTCCTCCTCAGCTGACTCGTGCTCCACCGTATGCTGCTCACGCTAAATCATCATTGGTGATTCATCATCCTGAATGTCTCCCATAGGGTCCACTGACTGCTCACTACATAAATCTGGTTTGCGGTCAACAACTCTGCATGACTCGTGCTCCTCAGAGGTAACCTCGTATGAGCCCATAGACTCGTCCAAAGAAGAATCCTCACTTTGAGAATTAGAAGGAGTCTCCTTCTGCTCTACCTATATCATCTCCTCAGTGTCGCTGAAGCATGAGTGATCAGGTCCCCAAGGTCCCCTGCAGATGAAGCAAAGTCCCTTCCTCCTTAGCTCATTCTCGCTGCCTGATCCACCAAACTGGAGCAGCTCCTCCCTAGTCAACTGTCTCCTGAACAACCCAATGTCCTGCTCAACCAACCTTCCAGCTAGCTCATAAGCAGTAGGTGAGCCGGCTGCTCTCTCTTCAAAATGCTCAACAATCTAGTCTGCATCTCCCGACAAACGACATCATGACCTCTCATACATGCTGCCAAGATGGATGCATGTGTGCTATGACTATGTTAGGATGATGTCTCCTAATGCTGAAGAAGCATTGGAACATCTGCAAAATCAAGCCATCACACTCAAGATCAAACATGATCTCGTAAGTCCTGGTCATAGCCATGGCTTCTAAAACCTCAAACTTCTTCCCAAAGGTAGAGCCTGCGCTATTGTCCAAGTCCTGGAAAGTCTCTACCATCAGTCAGAAAATTCTCCTCATAACATCATCATTGTAAGGAGCTATAGGTGCGGTTAGTTTCGTGATGTTACTGAGAAAAAATGCAATTGGGAGCCTGAACCCTTCACAAGGTTCCTCTCAGAACTTGGGTTGTATGAGAGCTGGTTTTAGCGCCCAAATTAGTTTCTTCCCTTCTAACTAACTCACTTCGGAAAGGAGTTCATCTAGTTCATCAAGTTTGAAGAGAACCTTCAATGTGACTTTCATGTGCTTCAAATTTTACCCAAGTTTAAAGATCTTGTGTCCCAACTCATGTTCTTTCTGCAAATATTTTGGCTGTTCTTGCTGGAGAATGGTGTGGATCACCCTTGAAAAGGGTCTGCTGTTCAGTTTTGTTTGCTGGTCTACTGATGCATGTTGGTTCAAGGAACCAATTTCTGTGGATAATTTTCTCAATCTATTTAGTAGTTTGTCTATGACAAATTTTTTCATGAGAACACTATTTTCTGAGTTTGAGTGAATTTCTGAGCAAAGTGTTTTGACAAACAGTTTGATGACAAACTGCTGTAGGTACAATTTCATACAACAATGCAAGTTCACTTTCATGCTAACATTTCAAAGCAATGCACTTCGTTCATATATACCCAGAAAGTCATATAAACCACTGTTTTGTGCCAATGAAAATGATTTAACTCAAACTAATAAATAACCCGAGGTCTGGACAGAGAAATAGAACCTGAGTTTGAAGAGGCTGCTTGTTGTCAGGTGTCTGCTGTGATGAGAATAATAGTTGTCCCTTCAAATTTCAGTCATAAAATTAGCGCACAGTAGTAGCATTCCTGCAAATATATCAGAAAATATCAGCTTGTAATTTTGTTTTCCAATAGCAAATAAAACAGGTTCCTTTCAGCCTATAGAATCAGCCTTGAATTTCCGTGTTCAACAAATGATACCCATGCTTTCTCTAAACCAGAAATCAACCTCCAATGAAGGTAGCACATCCACACGGTTAAGATAAGGTAAAATTTCGGCCCATAATGAAGTTCACTCAGACACAAGGTAACAAATAGCATGTACTCTTTTCACAAGCTCACAGTCACCTAATTAACATGTTTTTAGCCCATGCACACTGATATATGCAGCCCATTACCCTTCAGATAATTCACAGTCCTTATACAGTGAAAATCTCTGCCTTCAAACTACTGTAGATTCAGTCCCTTCAGCAATCCATAATTTCAAAACAAGCTGCCCAGGAAATGTATACATATGCTCAGTCAACAAACAGTTATCTTCATACCCCGTCAGCCACAAGAGACATGCTGAATAAACTTCAATAAATGATAAATCTCCTGATGAATTCAGCCTTGATCTTTGACACAAGAATGCTGGACTGTGTAGAATTTAGTGGGCCAAGTAAATGATTTAGAGAAAAAAATGTCAACTCGGCCTTTTCCCAATTTGCACAAATTATTAATATAACTCGGCCTCAGTCTCTTAAGAGCATTTGGCCCTCTAAAATTGATGTCACAATTAGCCTCAACCTACTTAATTCTGATGTCAGACTACAAACTGGAAATATATTCCTTTTATCAGACTTCTTTACAAGTTGTGTTCAGTCCTGCTGTGGTGGCAATAAAATCGGCCTCTGCTGAAGCAATTCTGGTAAGCATATGGAGAAATAACACAGGAAACCCTCTATCCCTGTGAGGAAAGAACACAGCTTCAACTTAGACTGATCAATCTCCAAAGTGGTTGTTGAATTTGGCCTTCAAAACTGAAGGGAAGATAGATATTTGGACACTCTTTATTCTTCCCATCTTGGCACCAAGTAAGAACCCTCAGCCACTTGGTCTCACTTGCAAACACGTCCCTTCCAGAAGATGATTTGTGTCTTGGAGTCTTGATCATGATTTTGGAATCCATAAGAGAGTTATGCTACCCAATTTTTGCATTTGACCTTCCAGAAAATGATTGCACTCGGTCCTTACAACTCTTGAACTACGGATCAGCTTCCAAACTCTCAGGATGAGTCAGATGTCTGCGGGTCTGCAACTTAACCTCACGACCGCTTAGAAAGGAGGAAGCTCCAAACCTTGGCCTCTAAAATTCGTATGCCCTCCTGCTCAGAAATCCGTACGGCTCAAAAATTGCAATTAATTGTGGATATTACACAACCTTCGATATTTATTTCCAAGTCTTATATTATAGTTTGGTCCTAGTATAGGAGTCGGCTCTCTTGAATGCAATTTCAACTTTTTATAAAAATATATATAATATTTGGCCCTGTTGTCTCACAAAATGTCTAGGCACTGCGACAACGACTCAGATCAGGCGCTGTCACCCTGATCCCCAATATCTTCGTTTGAATTGTCTCCCAGTAGCAGACTAAGGGGGGTAGACCCTATGGAAATGGAATGAGGGAAGATTAGTTGAGAACCAACCAATCTAGGAGACACAACTAAGCAACCAATACTTGTTTAGATTGCGCAAGATTTTGAAGGATTCAATTAGACTTGCGGAATATGATACCAGTGCCTTGTGGAGTCAACTATCTTGCGAAGAAAATAAAGGCCAAGTAATGGATGGAAAACGACTACTAATGATTTGACTGTCTTGTATGCAAATGCAAAACCTGAAATATATGAAATGTAGGGGCTTGATTGATTTTAATTAAATGCCTGTTCTAAGTTTGATCCCTTAATGTTTCTATCGACCAAGCTTATGCTTGGCAACAAAATTTTAATGTGCAACTAATAGCTTAGTATGCAAATGCAAAGTGAAATGATGTGATGGCGGAAGGAGGGCCTAAAATATGAGTTATTTCTGAAATATGCTGTAAGTGTTTTTTTAACTTAAGGCTCAGAAAAATGATCTTATTGTGAAAACAAATACTTATACCAACAATGCAAAAGTTTGCACAAATAATTACTGAAAACACAACATGAAACCAATGTAAAATGCTGGAAATAAAACACTTATATTCAGATATCCATTTGCATGAGGTACTCAATCAGAGACATTATATGCACAAGTAAAGATAAATTAGTCTACTTGAATGAGCATGTAAAACAAATGTACTTCAGAAATTAAATTAAGTTTTTAAATTCAGATTACAACAACTAGGTGCAAAATCTGAAATATCATTTCTAGTAATCTGCTCTTAAAACCAATGACAATGCCAGCAATTTATTTTAAACTAGTGGTCCTATAACCATGCACGATTAAGATTTTTTCTATGTGTAACAACAGAAACTTCAAATGACAAACTGATAATTAATAATTCAGAAAATTTCTGAGTGTAACTATTCCCAATCTAGTGATACATTTGATCTTAAAATTCAGAAATAAATTACTGAAAAAAAAAACATTGAGATAATGTTCAGAAATTTGTCAACTAGCATGCAAAAGTTTCTGAAAAATAAATCTATTTCTGAAATACTGGAGTAAAAGATGCAAACTGAATTTGCAGCTAAACTTCAGCTAATTGAAACTCTATGCCAACATTAGTCTTGCTTTCAATCAGATAAATGAAATGGGGAAAGGTTTAGAGGATGTGTACTAGTCAGCCCCTAGGGGCTTGAAAACACTTGGAGATAAGCTGCTCAAGTCACTGAAGATCTTCAAATCCAAAAGACAACTCAATTTTTTTTTTTTTTTTGAGAATTTTTTTAGTGAAAATTTATGGTGAAAGAAGGTGAAGGAAGAGAGGATGAGAGAGGGATGTCTTGAGGCCGAGAGAGGGAGATAATGGAGGCCGAGATGGAGGATGAGGGAAGATGTCGTGAGGGAGAGGGAGAATGCCGTGAGGAAAGAAAGAGGGGTCGTGAGGGAAGAAAGAGAGTTTGTGAGCTAGGCCGAGAGGAAAGAAGGGGAGCAGGGCGTTGGAGATGGCCGGTGCAAGGCCTCCAGGCCCTAAATTTTTTTTTTCCCACGCTCTTTCGGAAAATCTGCAGAACCCGAATTGAGTTTCCTTTTTGAAAATATTCTTCAACCTGCAAATAAAATGGAGATAAGATATTTCCCTCCAGGGCCTAGATCTATATCCAAAATCCATGAAAATCGTTGGCTATCCTCAGATCTTTTCCTACACAGACAAAAGATAGAAACCCAAAACATGTATATACAAAAATATGAAATACCCAAAACCCAGTGAATTAAAAAATTTGATATTTACAAATCTACAATAATATTCTACAGATCTAGCAGACCTGCATATCAAAGCCCTCTATTAGCCAAATTTAAACAATTTTGCACAAATTTAGAAATAAACTGGAAATTTTAAAGAAGCACAAGCCCAAGAAAAACCTTGTAGATAAGATATTTGGTAAGATGACTTCAGGAAAAAAAAACAGCGGGCTTAATAGATTTTGTAATCTCAGAGTCAGTTGATCTAGCTGAGGATTTCCCCAAATGCCCAAATCCTGAATAATAACTTCTGCACACTTAGATCTGATTGTTAGATCAATAGAGATTCAAAAATAATCATAAGATCATTAAAAAATATAGATACTTGCTATTTCTATCAAACCAAAATGATATTTTAAAAGCCCAAAAATCTGTACAAGAGACCTATGTACAAATCAATCCTCAAAGACTATTAACCAACAAATGCAAATAAAAACAATAGAGTATTAAGAGCAATATTAACACATAAATCTGAAAAATGAACATTACGGTTTGAAACCCCAAAGTCTTTGCATTTTGTTAATCAGAAAAAGTTACAAGAGCTTTTCAGAGCAAGTGCACGATTCAATAATCAGATTAAATAATGGAGAGAGACCTTTAATTTATAGATAAATTCTCCAACGGCTAGTTGGCTTGATCCCCGTCAAAGCAATCTCAACCATTGATGAAGATCAAAATGATCTCTTAATCATCACTGTTGAAATAAAATTACCTTTTGAAGAAATTCGAATTTCACTTTTAATTAACCCAAAAATGATTATTTTGAGTTAATTGCTTCAAAACATTGACTTTGACTTAACTACTATGGCCCAAGGGTTCAAAATATCTTGAAATTTTCAATATTTCCTTGGCTGGGGACCTCCAAAAATTAAAAAAAACTTTAAAACCTACAAATTTTAAATGTTGGAGAATTTATTTTTTCCTAGGACCCAAATTAATTAAATTTTTGGCTTAGTATTTACTATTTTTTAATTTATTTTAGCCAGATAAATATAATTAATTGACTCACTAGGCGATTAATAATTTTTCCAACCCTCTAATATTTAGGCATGGTGTCTAATCATGAGGGACCATGCACTAAATATTTTTTACATCAAGATATTACAATTTAATACATGAAGGAGGAACATCCGTTCGTTATAGACCCTCAAGATTTACCCATTTCTGCAACACAAAATGTGATCCAGTAGACTAAGTGACTTGTAATAAAATAATCTAAACAAATAGCTAGAATTATTCCCAAATCACTTTACAGAGATTCGATAAATAACGCAAGGACTCATTTAAGATCCCGATGACAAAATCCACCCTAGCTTTGGGGTGAGGCTGGAGGGAAAAACTCTGCCGAACATTCGTGTCTAGAAACACACATGAATTGGTGAGATGAAAAACCTCCTAGGATAGAAATCATCATCAGAAAAATAAACTTACCTAGGTTGTTACATACATTTGTCTTACTAGGATTATTTACATTACAAAATGCAGAATGGGTTTACAAAACTCCAGGTACATATAGCTGATAATGATGAATCTGTGGATCATCTAAGTGCTTGGGCATGATGGAAATCTTTGCGCAAGAAAATGTAGAACTATGGGGTAGTTGACATGGAGTGGTCAATAAGCCCCTTTTTTTTGTTAATAGTTGCTGGCAGCCTTTGAAGTTTTTTTTCCAATGCTCTTGGACTCTTCAATAATTTTAGCTAGAGTAATATTTAATTCGTGGCCGTTTGCAAATGTTTTGATCTCTTGGCTCCCCTTTTTGCTAATAATATCTTCGCGGCTTTTTATAATAGTCGACCTTTTCAAAAAATTGGACTCTCGACTTTTATGATATGTAATGTAAAAGTCGACCTTTAAATTTTTAGATAAATAAAATTTGGCCAAAATTATCTAATTATCTTTAAACCTTTTCGACTTTAGCTTGGCCCAAAATTTGTCCGCCTCATGAAATTAATCGGACCTTGGTCTCTCAAATCGTTAATGCATTATTATTCATGTTACAATCATGCGTTGCTTTTGTAAAATATTTAATGCAAAGTCAATTTGTTGGGCACGTGTTAAAATTTGGTCATTCCTTTCTTGAGTAACATGGGCAGAATATTTCTTCAGCAATGATGTGGCTTCCCCGTGACATTTAGAATAAACCCTCGAACCATAGTTGTTGCAACTGACAACTGAAAATCCACAGGCTGAGCCAAGATCGACGCTCTGATACCACTGTAATATTCCTAGATGGAAATTTGGACAGTAGATACCAGAAATAAACTTGAACAACTAAATAAACGTAAATAGACACACAACCAACAAATAATACACAATGGATGTCGATAAAATCACTGAGCCATTTTATTAATCCACGGGAAATAATACATCAACATGAAGGAATAGTGGAACTTGAGCTTGCTAAACAAGCGGAGCAAAACCCAAAAAAAATCTCCGGCCCAACGAATGAATGGCTCTGGCAATGATGTAGATGGCTCGGTGAGAAGATTGTTGCAAACCGGCTATGACAGAATTGATCTCTCCAAACTCCACTGAAGCACTGTGAGATTTATGAGTGAAACCTCCTTAAGAGTATTGGGTTTTTGCCCAACACCCACTAGCGCACCCGAGGGTTTCTGTCCTGGGGATACCCATGAAGTAGAGAACCGGGTTCTCAACCTCTCATGTTCTCTAATGCCACTTCCTCCTCTTTTTATAGATCTGATGGACTCCTATAGAAGCTCTTATTTTATTATTATTTTAATCATGGAGCACATTTCCCTTAATTAAAAATTTCTTTTAAAGTGGGAAAATGGTCAATTGGCCACCATGTTTCCTTAGGTCACTGAAAATCACTCCTAGCCATCCCATCCTGTAGATCTTCTCCTTCTAGTTCTAACAAGCTATTACACTAAGGTGTTCTGCCAAGAATTCCTCTCGAAATGCCACCTTAGGTGTAATTAATTGAGAGGCCCATTAATGACTCAATTTTCTGAAAGTTGTCGGAATGCAACGGAACAAAAGACAAACTGTGCGGATAGTGGAATATCCCAAGTGAATACCATCAGACCTCATAAGAACTCAAAACCCCTCCAAAGGCCCCAAGGGCCCGCCTATGACGCCAACTTGTCCTTGTGACCTGTTTGCTTCCTACTCTGAAAGTCCATCCTAACCATGTCATAAGGGATACCAGAAAATGGAATATTACATTGCCGAAGCATGAAAATTGACACCTTCTTAGGTTGATATAGCTTGAAAACTCAATGGAGTGGGCTTGGTCTTGAACATAAGTCACCCCCACTATTGAATTAGTCTCTTAATAATTTTCGAACCCGCTTAGGAGCAGCCTCTCTCAAAGTGGCATGTCAAGTCTTCAGATCTTGTGTGTGATGAATGCTAGATCCTCCACAATTTGAAGCTGCCCTTTGGAATGGTCAGTTTGCTTGGGTTGATCCACCTACAAAACAAATTGACAAAGTGGGGTTTGATCCAAATCATTTTTATCTTCATCAGCTCTTTCAGTCACTTTGTCGTCTTTGCATATGCTAGGAAAGGTTTCCTCGAAATTGCTCTTGAACTAATCCATATCGCTGGAAGAAATATCTCACAAATAGATTAATCTGAGTAATTCAAAGATACTATTCTATATAGATGACTGATATCATTCTGCTGTCCTTACAAGGAACCGTGAATTTAGGTTTACCTCGTGAGCTTTGTTATTGACTACGTTGGTAATCATCAAAATGGAGAGACATATTGATCACAAAAAGGCATCATAGCTGATATTTTTTTCGTACGCTGCACGTGAAGCTGAAAATACTCTCTTTTGTTTTTTTTGCAGTTTTGCTGTGGTAATTTATAAGGGCCTCAATCTTATATACTGTCAGGACTGCTCCTCTGTTGGTCTTTTCTAACTGATTATTCTGTGCATTCTTCATTTTATGGGTGCCAGGTTGTTGGCTGCCTGGTAGAGCATAATAATAAGGTGCTGCTCTGCAAGCGGAAGATACAACCATCTTATGGTCTTTGGTATGCAACTTCTTTGAGAAATACTTTGTATTGATTATATTGAGAGTTACATTGTTGTATACCAAATCACAAATTCAACTTCGAGACGTACATGAACTAGGGAGATATAACTATTCACACTAGATGCTTTAGGCAAGCAAGGATATGATGGCATTACAGTTCAACGGATAGTGTCTATGCTACACTCTACTCCATCAATGCAAACTTCCGGGAACAGTAGATATCCTAATATAGAACATAATTGACTTTTGCAAGAAGTTGAGCATACCTGATGAACCACACACGGCTCTTATTTCTCTATTCTCATTCCATAGGATATCCTAAAATTCAGACCTTTAAAGCTGTTAGTTGATTACGAACCAAGTTTTCATCTTTGTAAATGTAAATTAAGCCATTTGTTGACTCCTGAGTCCTAACTGATTTTTTATTTTGATCCATGTTTAACTTCTATTGTAATGAGGAATGATGGTAATTAGGATATATATGTTTCGAATATTAGCTATAGCATCGTGTTTAGATTTACTGAAGAGGTCCTGCTGTTGATTACAATAATTTAGCAGATTATCATTAGAATAACTCAATATATAGGTGCAAGAAAAACATTGTTCTACAATGACAACCTTTTTAAAAAAGGTCTTCATATAGATGTTGTGCTTAAGGGAAACATCTTTAAGAGCCCCCATTTGGGAGGGAGAGATGTACCAAAGTCTGAACTTGTTTGGGTGATAGAAAATGTTCTTGAGTTCAATATGTGGTTGAGTGATTATTATTCCAAGGTGGGGTTTTTGTACCAATATTATATATATATATATATAATATTGGTACAAAAACCCCACCTTGGAATAATAATCACTCAACCACATATTGAACTCAAGAACATTTTATCTCTATAAATGACCCCAAGCGTTAGCTCAACTAGCTGTCACCGATGTTGCTAGGTATTTGGGTAGTTTTGTGCTAGTAGGTGCTTGGTTCAAATCCCTATGGCTTAGGTGTGTTGAGATTTTGGGGTGTTGGGGTAGCATTGGATGTGCTCGAGGTCCCAAAATATGTGGAGGAGCTGGAGTACATGAGATCTCCATGACCTAGAAAACGTTTAAAAGAATTCCATCTGGTTTAAGTTTTATTCAAATAATTATTATTTTTAATTAAGGACCCTACGTCTAACTTAGGAAAATTAAAAGATTAAATTGAATTAAATTAAACATGTGATGAGAATGACTTAAGTGACGCGGATCAAACAACTTCTAATCTTAGCCATCGATTAGAGATTAGATCACAGCCGTTGATGTTTCAACGAGAAAAGTATAAGTGAAGGGCTTGGGGTCAGTTGGAGAACACACACACTGGCAAAGCATTGAATCTAAGCTGAGATTCTAGGGCGTGGTTTGCTAAGAATTTCAGAAGTGTTTCAGCTGCAGCGAGGGGCAGTATTGGCAAGGGGGATGGTCTAGTCCCAAACAAAGAGTACAGCGAGGGCAGAGTGTTGAGATTTTGTGTATTTGGGGTAGCATCAGTTGTGCTCTAGCTCCCAAATTTTTTGGAGGGATTAGAGTACACTTGATCTACAAGACGCAGAAAGGGATTTGGGAAATTTCATCTGGTTTGGGAGATATTTAATTAATTAATTATTTTAATGTATTTCCTAATTCTAAACTTAGGAAAATGAAATAATTAAAGTTAATTAAATTAAACATGTGATGAAATTGTCTTAAGTCACATGGATTAAGCTTTCTTTTAATCTCAGCCATTGATTCAAGATCTGATCATGGCCGTTGGTTTCCCAACGAGAAAAGTATAAAGGAAAGGCTTGGGGTCATTTGTAAAGACACACAGAGGCAGACTAGTGTAGCTAAGCTGAGATTCTAGGGCGGGTTTGCTAAGAATTATTAGAGTGTTTCAGCTGTAAAGAGGGGAGTTTAGACGAAGGGGATGATCTGATCCCAGTGTCTAGAATCAACAAGAGACAGAGATCAGCTTAGAGAGGCAACACAGAGAAGCAGAGGCAGAGAGGGCAGCAGCTGCGCAGTGTAGGGGCAGCTTCAGCTACGCAAGTGCTGCTCAATTCGGGCAGCGTGATTCAACTGGAAACCCTCAGGGGTTACGTAGAGATCCTAAGGGGCAGCGTAAGGACTGTGTCACCCAGTGTGGGTAACACAGCCCTTTCCAGGCCAACGCTGAGGGACGCAGGGGCTTCAGAGGCTGACATAGGGGCTTCAGGGGCAGTGCTGGGGTTTCTAGGGCCTAATTTTGGCTGAGTTTTGTAAATCCCGGTTGAGGGTGTGGATCAGTCATTATTTTGGCTTTAGAACAACCAGTGAGTTGCAAATCTATTTTATCTTTGTCTGGTTTTCCAGATATGGAACCCAGATTTGTTGTATTTAGAAAACTTTTAATAATAAAACCCTCCAGCAGCCAGCAGACCAGTTTTCCCGCATTGGGTTTTTCCGGGGACTATTTGTCCAGAAAATCACTATCACTTTGTCTAGGTGTGCATTTACTTTTTCTAGATCTGAATTGGTGAAAGTCTGTTATGTGTTTTCCTTCGATATTAATCTGAAATTTTCAGTTAATAACTCAATTAAGTAGTGTTGAGATTTTGTGTATTTGGGGTAGCATCAGTTGTGCTCTAGGTCCCAAATTTTGAGGAAGGACTAGAGTTCACTTGATCGACAAGACCCAGAAATGGATTTGGGAAATTTCATCTGGTTTAGGAGATATTAAATTAATTAATTATTTTAATGAATTTCCTAAGTTAAAACATAGGAAAATAAAATAATTAAAGTGAATTTAATTAAACATGTGATGAAATTGTCTTAAGTCACATGGATCAAGCTTTCTTTTAATCTTAGCCACTGATTACAGATTTAATCTTGGCCGTTGATTTGTCAACGAGAAAAGTATAGAGGAAAGGCTTGGGGTCATTTGTAAGATACACAGAGGTAGAGCACTGAAGCTAAGCTGAGATTCTAGGGCGGAGTTGCTAAGAATTCTCAAGTGTTTCAATTGCAGAGAGGGGAATTTAGATCAAGGGGATGATCTGATCCCGGGGTCTAGAATACACAAGAAGCAAAGAAGAGATCAGGAAAGACAACGCAGAGGAAGGCAGCGACAGTAGCAGCAGATGTCAGCAGCAGCAGACGACAGTAGCAGGCAGCAGCAGACGACAGTAGCAGGCAGCAGCAGTAGTAGATGGCAGCAGCAACAGAAAATAGCATACAACAATAGCAGTAGCAAGGACAACGTGATTTTCAGGAAACCCTTCAAGGGTTACGTAGAGATCCTTAGGGGCAGCGTAGTGACTGCGTCACCCAGTCTGGGGTAACACAATCCCTTCCAGAGGCAGCGCTGAGGGTTTGGAGGCCATCCAAGGCTGACGCTGAGCCTATTAGGGGCTTCAAAGGCTGACACAGTGTCTTTCAGGGGCAGATCTGGGGTTTCTAGGCCTAGATCTGGCTGAGTTCTGTAAATCCTGTTTGAGGGTGTGGATCAGTCAGTATTGTTGGTCTTAGATCAGTTAGGTGCTGCAGATCTAGAGTTTTCTCTGTAGAGTTTTCTAGATCTGGAACCCATAGTTGTGTATTTAGAAATATTCTTAATAACAGAGCCCTCCAGCAGCCAGGGAATGGTTTTCCCACATTGGGTTTTTCCAGGGACAGTTTGTCCAGAAATAACTGTGTCACTTTGTCTATGTGTGCATGTGCTTATTCTAGATCTGAATTGGTAGATATCTGTTATGTGTTTTGCTTTGATGTTAACTTGAATTTATTCAGTTGATAACTTGTATAAGTAGGAGAAGCTTAACCGGATTAATAGTAATAATTTCTGCATAAGAATTAAGATTCAGAAATTTCTGCAAGTAGGAGGAGCAAAACTAGATCTAACAGTAGATTTCTACATAAGTGTAACATTCAGAAATTTTCACACAGAGAAACAGCATACAAGGGTAGCTCAGAGGCAACAACTACGTAGTCCAGCCAAGAGCCCATCAGGGGTAACGCAGAGGCAACAAGAGCCAAAGAAGGCTGACACAGGGGCAGCGTAACCCCTTCTAGGGTGACGCAGGCCCTTTCTGACTAGCACAGAGGCTGAAGCATGGCAGGAAGGCTAACACAGAGGGCTTCAGAGCAACGTTGGGGTTTCCAGAGGCCGGAAAGGGGCTGAGTTCTGTATGTCCCGTTTGAGGGTGTGAATCAGTATATTTTTCTGTCTCTGGAATAGAGGTATTGCTGCCATTTATATTTCTCTTTCGGGTTAACCAGTTTTGATGCCCAAGATTGTTGTACTTAAATTTTGCATAATAATAAAAACCCTCCAGAAGCTAGCAGCGCTGATTTTCCCGCTTTGCGTTTTTCTGGGGACATTTGTCCATAAAATCCTTGTGTGTCACTTTGTCTATGAGCATGTTATTCAGTACTTTATCTGTATGTGTAGGCTGATAACTGTATTTACTTCGATGTTAATGCTGAATTTTCAAATTAATAACTTATGTAAGTCGAAGAAGTAAATCAATATTTAACTGTAGAGTTTCTTAAGTTTAAGAAAATTTCATATGGTATCAGAACGATTGCAGATCAAGCTGGATCTCCAGTAGGACGGTTGAAGAATTTTGTGTTGTAGAAAGTAGCAGAAGCAACAGAGAAACCAGAGAGGGCAGCGCAACACCAGAAGGATGCAGAGGCAGCAAGAGCCACGCAGGGGCTGACGCAGTCCTAACTGGGTGACAGAGAGACAACGTAGTGCTTGCCAAAGGGACGCAGTAGCAGCCTGCATTGTGCAGTCGCTACGCAGAGGCTATGCTGAGCCAGTCTGCTCGCGCAAAGGCCAGCCAGGGTGACACAGTCCAGAAATTGATTGCTGTGCAGAGTGCCGTGAACTAGAAGCTGAGCTGCAGATCTTCAGCAGTTGCTGTAGGGTGAAGATTTTGCCGGTGCATAATTAAGCCTAAGCTAAGTTGATAAAGAGTGGGAGGAGAACAACTGCTCAACAGATTATTGCCAAAATAAATCTGAGGATCGATCGCAGGGTGATCGAAGAGAGCTGATTCGTTGTGTTTGGTAGATTTCCAAGGAGGAAATCAGCTGTCAGAGGGAGCAAAGGGTGCCTTTTTCGCCAAGGACCTTACATCCGAACTTTAGTTGAGAAGCGGGGAGAGGAATATCTGTTCCGATATAGTAGATCTGAGCAGATGGCGCCACATAGATTGCGTGATCAGGATAGGTTGGACGACCTGTCCAACTTTGCTATTCTGAAGGCCAGAATCCTGGTAATCCTGGAGCCATAAGGCTTGAGGGAGCATGTAGAGAGTGTCTTGGCTACACCAACCGATGCGAAACTCCTGACAGAGCATAATGAAGCAGCGACACATGCCAAGCGCTTCATCATTGACAGTGTTAAAGATCATGTGGTACCACACATAGCCGAGAAGACGATGACTTATGAGATGTGGGAAGCTTTAACCACATTGTATCAAGGGAAGTTCGTCTAGAGGAAGATGCTTCTGGAGAACCAGCCGAGTTTATTTATGATGTCCAAGGGAGAGGAAATTGATCCTTTCGTATTCAAACTGTAGTCGATTTGGGATTAGTTGACTAGCATGGGGGTCAATGTGGAGGATGATGTCATGGTGAAGACTGCTCTAAATGCAGTCACAGAGGACTGGGAAACATTTGTCCAAAGTCTTTTGGGCAGAGTGGACCTTCCTAACTAGGACAATATGTGGGCCCAATGTTGCAGGAAACGCCCCCCCCCCCCCGGCTCCAAGCCCGGAACCGCGTCCCGTACGGAACCGTACGGGATCCGTACCCGGAACCGCGGTCGGTTCCGATTTTCGGAACCGCGGTTCCTAAAAAAATTTGCGATTCCTGCCCGGTCGGAACCGTACGCAGGGATCCGCGGTTCCGTACAGCGGATCCGCGGTTCGTACGGCGGTTCGCTGTACGGAACCGCCGCGGTTCCGGTACGGATCCGTACGGATCGCGAACGGTTCCGTACCGCGGCGTACGGATCCGACCATAACACTAAAAAAAAAGCGCTTTTTTTAATTTTTTTTTTTGATTTTATGTGTTAGCTTGGTTAGTTAGTGGGTTAGCTTAGGGTTAGGGATGAAATGAAAAGCTTATAAGCTCTATTATTCATCTTATTTGCTCACTTATGTTTTTTGAGAGCTTGGAGAAGAGAAGAGAAAGAGAGGAGAAGAGAGCTTGGAGAAGAGAAGAGAAAGAGAGGAGAAGAGAGCTTGGAGAAGAGAGAGTTGAGGAGAGCTTGGAGGAGTGAAGGAGGAGGAGCTTGGAGGAGTAAAGAAGGGCTTCTATCTACAAGATCTAAAGAGGTAAGTGCAAACCCCAAACTCTCTCATTTTTTTTGTCATTGTTTTTTGTATTTTCTCTCCACCCTCTCCTACACTTTCCCATTCTTTCTTCTTGTACATTTATTTGCAGGTTGCCCACCATCTATATTCATACTCAAAGATGATGTTTCTTTGGGTTCTATGTATCATTCCCCTCTTGGTTTTGATGATGGTAAGGGGGAGTAGAAATAGAAGAGGGGAACATGAAGAAGAAGAGGGAAGTGGTTACCATATGAATGACCCAATGTATGATGAGGAGGAAGGCTTTGAAGAGGAAGAAGATGATGAAAACATTGAATCACAAGATGGGAAAGCTGCATTGACACCCTTGTGGAACTATGTGACCAAACTTGAAGGGGGAAAAGGTGGTGGAAGCTACAAGTTTTTGTGCTCTCATGGTTGTCATGGAGGAAAACCATATAGCGATTCATATACCCGTGTGAGGAGGCATCTTTGTGGGGTGATGGACAGTGATGAAAAACAGGGTGCTGTGGGGATAGCAATTTGCCCCAAGGTTTCAGCTGAACAAAGAAGAAAATACATCCAAATAGAGGAGGTTGCACAACAAAAAAATAAAAAACAAAAAACTCAATCTGACTCAAGTGCAAACTCTAGATTTGGTAGCTCATCTGGTCATGGTGGTTCTGCAAGTTCTAGAGGTAAAAAAACTATAGCAGATTTCCTTAATGTTGCTGGGAGGGATGATGTGGATGGAAAGATAGTCCGATTTCTTTGTGCTTGCGGTGTACCATTCAATGTGCTTCGCTCTCCCTATTGGCAGGAAATGGTAAAGGGCATCAATGAAGCCCCAAAAGGATACAAGTCCCCCAACTATGAGAAAGCTAGAACAGTGTTATTAGAAAGAGAAAAAGGAAAGGTTCAAGCAACTTTGACACGTTTTACAAATGAGTAGGTGGATAGTGGGGTATCCATTGTATCAGATGGGTGGACAAATATCAGAAACCAACATTTGATAAATGTTCTTGGTGTTTCTGCTACTGGTGCAGTGTTTATTGCATGTCACGATTCCTCCTCTGTCAGTGCAACTTCCCAAAACATTGCAGATCTCCTATTGCAATCAATCAGAGATGTTGGTCCTAGCAAAGTGGTTCAAGTGATCACAGATAATGCAGCAAATTGTAAGGGAGCAGGTAAAATTATTAAGCGTACTTATCCACACATATTTTGGTCTGGGTGCTTGGTGCACACATTGAACCTTTTGATGCATGATATTGTGAAGCATAAAGAATGTGGGTGGATTAATGAGCTTTACAAGAGAGGGAAGAATCTCATTAAATTTATCACAGGGCATACAAGGGTAAACTACTTCTATGGCACTTACTCCAAGTTGCAGTTGCTTAAACTTGCAAAAACCAGACTTGCAAGTTATTACCTCACCTTTAGGCGGCTAGTGAAGGTGAGACAAGCTCTAACTAGTATGGTCACCGCTGAATCATGGGAGGAGATTAACACTGATAGAGATGGTGCTAATGCAACAAAGGACACTATTCTTGACATGTTCTTTTGGTCACAGGTTAAATATGTTTTGCAATTCACCAAACCAATTTATTACATGATCAAGTTTGGCGATTCAAATAAGCCAATAATTGGGGAGGTGTATGAGCAAATGGATAACATGTTGGGGCAGATTAAAGACATTGTTGAGCCTAGAGATACCACCTTGTACAAATATATTCGTGCAGAGGTGGTAAAGCGATGGGATATGCTAAATATTCCATTGCATGCATTAGCATATGTATTGACACCTAAATATTATAGTCCATCATGGCTTTCTACAACAGCACCCGGGGGGGCGAGCAGAGAAAACCACACCTAGATCTAGAGGTCCTACAAAAATATATGCTTGCACTGGATAAATTAGTCCCTGATGAGGATGAGGCACACATGGTACGGAAACAGTTGAGCAGCTATACACTTTCCACTAGTCCATTTGGGAGCATGCATGCTATTAGAGATCGAGAGAGTTTTTCTTCTATTGAGTGGTGGAACATGCATGGCGGTGCTACTCCACTTCTACAGACTTTGGCATTGCGGGTGCTATCACAGGTGGTAAACACTTCTTCTGCAGAGAGGTGTTGGAGCTCTTATTCTTTCATCCACAGTGTTAAAAGGAATAGGTTGAGTTTAGACCGGGCAGAGAGCTTGGTTTATGTTCATTACAACTTGAGATTGTTGTCCCATTACTGTGATGATGCAAAGAGCAACAAAGACCTTATTGTTTGGGACAAGCATCTAGAGGAGAGCAATTTGGAGGATGGAGTGTTGCGATTAGAGCAATTAGAGGATGCTCTTATCCATGATGATGAAGATCGAGTTGACATGCCACCCCCCACTAGTGCCTTGTTTCCTAGGTCCCATGGTTCAACACCAACAGCAGGGGTTTCGTCTTCAGCAACTGTAGTGCCATTGCCACGGCTTCCACAACCACCATCTTCTTCATTGCCACCACGTGGAGGCGCACCATCACGTACTGTTCGTGGTGGAAGGAGGAGAGATGAGTAGATATTTTCAGTGTTCACAGTGCACACTTTACTGCTTTTGTCATAGATTATCATTACACTTGTAGGATTGTTGTTAATTTGAACTTTTTTGTGTTGGTGGTGGCCAAGTGGCCTATTTTGTAAACATTATTATTTGAATTTTGGACATGACTAATGTTGACAGTTGCTCGCTTTAACACTTATAATATGCTTTATGTTTTATAATATGGTTAAATGCTTTATGTTTATCATTTATGTTTTATAGTATGCTTAATTTTTAAATGTTTTATGTTTTAAAATTTATAGTATTTAAAAAGCCTTAAATGTTTTAAATTTTTATCATGCTTAAATGTTTTAACTTTTAACTTTTATGTTTATCATTTATGTTTTATAGTATGCTTAAATGTGTTATGTTTTATAGTATGCAGCATGCTTAAATGTTTTATCATGATTCATGCTTAATTATTTGATGTATGTTTGCAATTGCTAGGATCTAGAATCTAGATTCTAGATTTATGATGCTCGAATAATAAATTATTGATGTACAATGGAATCATGGATGTCATATCTATCTTGATTTATGTAAGAATATGCATGTTTTCATGTCTTCTACAACTAATATGGTATTTGGGATTGTTGTTTTGAATATAAATGCAAAAAAATATAAAATATATATATATATATACTAGACGCTTCCGAAACGCTTCGCTTCCTAAATTTTTGGAAAATGACGCTTCCGCGTCCCCGCTTCCAAAAAACGTCCCCGCTTCGTCCCCGCTTCGTGCAACATTGTGTGGGCCATCCTCCGACAAGAGGAGATCCGCCGAATGACCAAGACGCAGTAGAGCACCAGTTCGAGCAAGGTGAAGAAAGAGGAAGAGGAAGATGCAACCCTGGCATCAAAGAAGTAGCAAGGGAAAAAGAAGCGTGATTTGTCAAAGATCAAATGTTTCCAATGTGATGAACTTGGACACTTCGCCAACAATTGTCCTCAAAGGAAGAAGGCCAAGGAAACTTCTACTTCCAAGGTTGCTGTAACAGACGATGGCTCCAATGATGATGTAGCCATGAGCGCTCATGAACCACAGAAGTGGGGCAATATTGATCTGTATAGCAGCTATAGAGTGATGGCAGGATCCTTGAGTAAACCAACTCTTGGATCACATTCAAGCTACGGGAGCCTTAAGACAGTAGCAAGGGATGAATGGAGTAGTGGGTGCAAAGATCACGGATGAAGCAGAGGCAGAGGCCGATATGCTGGAGAGGGAGCAACGCAGTGTAGATGTAGCAATAGTGTAGAGTCAACAACTTAGAGGAGGCTTGCTTACGCAGTGCAGCGCTGCAACAATGCAATGCCTTTAGGAGGACAACGCAGAGCAGCAGCCTATGGAGCTTCAATGATGAGATGCAACCCGACTGACTTGTCTATTATTGGGTAGGGGTCCATCAGTTGCTTACTCTTAGCAACTGAGTTGCAGTGCAACAATTAGTAGTGGCAGTGCTATGGGCAACACGATGCAACAATTTGAGAGGGAGCTGCAGTACAAATGTAGCAATGACGGTGGCAGAGTCATGGACAGTAGTACAAAAGAGCAACAACAATGCAGTGATGAATGGCAGCAAGCCAAGCATCAGCGCAGAGACCAACACTAGAGATCAGAGCAGTACTTCGGGGTAAGTGTATTGTTAGAGCACATTCCTCGCTAAGAGGGAGTGTTGAGATTTTGGGGTGTTGGTGTGGCATCGGATATGCTCTAGCTCCCAAAATTTGTGGAGCAGCTAGAGTGCATGAGATCTCCAAGACCCAGAAAGCGTTTAGAAGAATTCCATCTGTTTTAAGTTTTATTCAAATAATTAATTTTTTAATTAAGGACCTTAAGTCTAACTTAGGAAAATTAAAAGATTAAAGTGAATTAAATTAAACATGTGATGAGAATGACTTAAGTGATGCGGATCAAGCAACTTCTAATCTTAGCTGTTGATTAGAGATTAGATCATGACCGTTGATGTTTCAATGAGAAAAGTATAAGAGAAGGGCTTGGGGTTAGTTGGAGAACACACACACTAGCAGAGCACTAAAGCTAAGCTGAGATTCTAGGGCGTGGTTTGCTAAGAATTTCAGAAGTGTTTCAGCTGCAGCGAGGGGCAGAATTGGTGAGGGGGATGGTCTAGTCCCAAGCCAAGAGTACAACGAGGGCAGAGAAGGAGCATACTAGGGCAGCGCAGAGGCAACAACGACGCAATCCAGCCAAGAGCCCAAGAGGGGCAGCGCAGAGGCAGCATGAGCCAAAGAAGGCTGACACAGGCCCAGTTAGGGGCAGCGTAACTCGTTCTAGGGTGATGCAAACCCTTCTTGAGCAGTGCAGAGGCTGACGCAGGCTAGGAAGGCTGACGCAGAGGGCTTCAGAGCAGCGCTGGGGTTTCCAGAGGTCAGAATGGGGCTAAGTTGTGTAAATCTCGTTTGAGGGTGTGAATTAGTCATATTTTTCTGTCTCCGGAATAGAGGTATTGCTGCCATTTATATTTTTTCTGTTGGGTTAACTAGTTTTGGTGCCCATGATTGTTGCACTTAGAATCTGCATAATAATAAAAACCCTCTAGAAGTTAGCAGCACCGGTTTTCCCGCATTGGGTTTTTCCGGGGACATTTGTCCAGAAAATCCTTGTGTGTCACTTTGTCTATAAGTATGTTATTCAATATTTGATCTGTATGTGTAGGCTGTTAACTATATTTCCTTCGATGTTAATGCTGATTTTTCAGATTAATAACTTATGTAAGTAGGAGAAGTAAATCAAGGTTTAACAGTAGGGTTTCTTAAGTTTAAGAATTTTTCACAAGGTGCACTAGTTGTTGAGAAAAATGATACGAAGGAAGTGTTTCCTAGTGCACTGGCCTTTTGGCCTAGGAAACCACTTTAATGACCTTTTTGTCATGTGACATTATGAGTTATATTAATGTCATAGAGTAAAGTCACTTTATGAGTGGTACATGTGCTAGGTACTTTTTAATAAAGTCACTTTATGTTTAAATGTGACTTTAGGGAGAAAAAGTACTCATTGATTTCTATTATTAAAGTGACTTTATGAGAGAAAAAATGTACATTATAAAACATATTAAAGTGACTAAGAGTTCATTAAGTGCGGGGGACTGTTGAGAATATGTAGGGCTTGTGATTAATACAAAAATTCTCTTCTGGATAACTGCTTGTGATCTTGCTTATGTATTCTTCTTTAACATAGTTACTTCATCATCAAGTCAGTTATCGAAGTACCTAGTCAAAATGTTGAAACATAATTATTTACACTTGTAACTGAATATCTTATAATGTAGTTAGGAAGGTAAATCTCTAATTTACCTTCCTCACTTTCAACTCCTTTAAGATCAGCCTGCCTTATTACAATTACTGTCTTGACATTGGCAAATTCCTTCAATAGATATATCTGCATTGTATCCTTTTGCACCTATTCGCAATCCAGCTCCTGTAGTCTATATTTTGTACCTTTCGCAAACTTATACTCCTGTACCTTCCATAGATTATACTCCTGTACCTTTCGCAGATTATACTCCTGTACCTTTCTATCTACATCGAACTTTTGTCCTTAGATCCGCACCTTATAGCTGTTATGATGCCTCAGACAGATCCGCAATTTCTTTCTTAAGCTTGCACTAATCCGCAAATTCTGTACACCTCAGACTTGATCGTAATTGTTCTTGAGATATCCGCACTGACTTAGAGCCAAATCCACAAGTCTGTTCACTATTAAATTGGCTGCAGAACCGTTTCATCTTTCAAATTCAAACTTCAAACTTAAATTGTCATTTAATATATGAAATCAGAAAGAGTCAAGTTTCAACTGTTCAACTGTCAACAACAAATAGAAAAGACTAGTAAACAACAAATCTATTTTATCTAGCTGGCCCCTTGCCACGCCCATGAGAAATGTCTAATTTTTGTGAGCCACGAGGAAATGTTGGTCTTCTAGTACTCTCAAGAGTACCACGACCACGACTAGAAGGTGGAGGCTGGATCTGCAAAGGAACAATAGTGTGATATCGAGGAGTGGCACTGGCACTGGCACCCGCACTGCTACTCGCAGATGTGGACTGCTCGCGGTGTGGCGGTGTCGTCGATGCTTCATCATCATCCCTATAAAGTTCTCGCTCCAATTCTTCCAGAGAAGGATGTCCTCCAAATTATCCTAAGGGTTGTTGTCCTGCACTGTATGATTGATCCTCATTTGCCCGACACAGATACCAACAACCTCAAGTTATACGACATAAGCCAAGCTACTGGCTTTGTCCACTGCTTTCTCACATTGTATAAAGTCAGAGGGTGTCTAAATACCTCTCCGCGTAAGAAGTGTTCATAACCTGTGAGAGAACTTTTTTAGCCAACTTTGGCAAAAGTCCCATGCCGCCATATGCTTCCCACTATGTGAGAGCATCAAATCTATCCCTGTCTTCCATTGCATGGAAAGAACCAAAGTTAGTAGTGCAACTGAAGTATTTTCCTAATTCAAGGCGCAATCTAGCACACTCTTCCTTGTCGGGTACCAACTTGTCCAATGCCTTCATGTACCCCTGTTGTACCTCTAGATCTGTGTGAGGTTTCATCCTAACCCCACCTCCAGGTGCAGGTTGGCCCAACCAAGATGGAGAGTAATATTTTGGCGTAAGGATATATGCCAAAGCATGTAGTGGAACATTGAGTTTATTCCACCGTGCACACACACAATCATGAATCATAGCATACAAGTTGGGATCATTATCCTTAACAATATCTTTTATTTGCCCCAACATGCTATCCATCTGCTCATAAACCTCTCCAATCATTGGTTTATCAGTATCTGCAAACCGAATCATGTTATAAATGGGCTTGGTAAAATTCAAAATTTCCCTCACACGTGCCCAAAACAGAGGGTCAAGGGCAGTCTCCTCCACATGTTCGAAACCTTGCCTGTCAACTATTGTTGCTGCCCTGTCCTTTAATAGCTGCCAGTGTGGGCTTGATACCATTGCAGCCAATGACTCTCTTACCTTAAAAAGGCGCTTGAAGGTGAGGTAATAGCTAGCAAATCTAGTTTTTGCTATCTTCAACAACTCCAATTTGGAATGAGTACGGAAAATCCCATGGGTATTGCTATGATTTGTAATAAATTTTATCATTTTTTTCTCTCTCTTGTACAAATCACCAAGCCATTTGAATTGAGGTTGTTTGTTTTTGATGATATCATGCATCAAAAGGTTCATTGTGTGAACCAAACACCCAGACCAAAAAATGTTGGGGTATTTATCCTCAATAATTGCTCCTGTTGCCTTACAGTTAGCAGCATTATCAGTGATGCCCTGTATGACATTGTATGGCCCAGTCTTTTCAATTATATCAAGTAATGGTTTTGCAATGTTAATGCCAGTTTTGAATTTGTCTGAATAATCATATGCTTCCAAGAAGATTGCACCACTAACCGACACCGCCAAAACACTTATCAATGGTTTTCCTTTTACATTGGTCCATCCATCAGAGACAATGGACAACCCATGCTCATTCCACGAACTTGTCATTCTAGCCAAAGAATTGTTTATTTTAGCTTTTTCATGATCAAGACCCACGGTTCTGGCCTTGTCATACCCAGGGCTTTTGTATCCTTTGGGGGCATCATTAATGGCAGAAACTATTTCATGCCAATAAGGTGAGCGAAGAACATTGAATGGCACCCCACATGCATATAGAAACCGGTAAACTTTTGAATCCACATCATTCCTACACCCTTCGTCTAGGAAATCGGATATGGTTCTACGCCTTAATCTAGTGCCACTGCTTCCAAAACCACTGGCATGGGTGGAAGTTGAACTTGTTTGTCCATGATGTGTTGGGCCTGAATCAACGAAACCCCTAGATCTTTTAGATGATCTCTGTAGGGCAACCCCCTCTTCCTTCCTATATATCTCTCTCTGTGGTGCTGGCACATAAGGACAAACTTTGATTCGAATATTTTTAGTTCCATCCCCTAGCATTATCCCACAAAGGTGCCTTCTCACACGGGTGTATGAACCATGGTATTGTTTATTGCAATGGGGGCAAATAAATTTAGTGGTTCCACCACCTTTCCCTCCTTCCATTTTCTGAACATATTTCCACAAAGGTGTCTGAGTTTGGTCTCGTTTAGTTGGGGAATCTGTGTCCTCAGGTTCTCCACTCCCCACTTCCTCCTCAGCATAATCCTCCTCCTCTTCAGGATTTTCTTCAAATCCACCATAACCCTCCTCTTCTCTGATTTGCCTCTTTCTTCTACCACTCTCCAACACCATTATCACAAAGAAAGGAACCAACATGAGGAAAATCCCTAGCCATATAGCCATGATGGAAACAAGTTTCAAGTTTCAAGTTTCTAACCTGCAAAACAAATGGAAAAATGCCAAATGGGAATAGGAAATGCAACATAGGAAAAAAACAATTCATTTTTTAAGTTTTAAATCCAATAAAATGCAACATTCAAGAAAAATTCAAGTTTTCATTTTTAAACAATTTAACAATCTACAAATTCATCCTAGAAAATACAAAATTGGGATTAGAAGGCCTACCTCTTTCTTGCAATCCTCCTGTTACCTTGCTCCTTGCTCTCCTTGTAGTCTTCTTGCTCTCTCTCTCAACTCAACAAACGATAAAAACCAAAATGAACCCCCCCCCCCCGCCTATAAACACCCCCCCCCACTTTAAAAATTTGCGACGACGGAAGCGCTTGGTCTCCATTGGGATACTGGAGCGAACGCTTCCTTATACCGCTTTCGCTTAAAACGCCTCCCGGCTGCAGATGAACGCCGTGGCTGCCACAGGAGCCTTTGCTTCCGAGCGCTTCCTGAAACGCTCCCGAAAAGGCAAGGAGCGTTTTAACAGGGTCGGAAACGCGCTCCGTGCGTTTCCAAAACGCTCCTGCACGGAGCGCGTTTCGGAAATGGGACCGAGGGGGGTTTGAAGCTTCCCCGCAACCCTGGCTGTGGGTTTTGGTCTAACGGCAATCGTGATTCCCAACAAGTGATGTACCTGGTTCACCATTCCTAGCCAACTCCACAGATGCACCACGCACTTGCCAAATGTTCCAGGATCCAGAGGATTGTCCCTCGCTCTATAGGGGTGGCTTATGTCATCATTCCAACCATTACAGATGGTCTACAGACACTTACAATCCATTTGGAGACCTATGAGGATGAGCTTGTGCCCCCACACCCACTTGGGAGCACCACAGGTTGTTGATTGGAAAACAAGGGGCCAACCCTTTGTCCATTATGATGGGAGTCCATTTCTACATCATGGCACCCTTTGGAATTCATTAGGCCTCCTCAAAGGCCCAATGACTCGCTGTGTTGATCATCCGACCGTCTTGAGAGACTTATTCATGTATTATTGAGCTATTTGGTGGGTTTGTCACTGAAATTTGTTGTTATTTTGCACTTTATTTTATTCTAGGGGCTAAATTAGGCCTAATTAGCTAAATCAAATTCATTAGGAAGTGTATAAATAGAAGTGAGATGAATCTCTCTTGACCATCATCACTTGGATTGGATCTCTCTCTTGTGAGATTTTCGCTATTCCTTTTGGAGGAGAATTTTGGATGTAATGGATGAATTTTGATGTTTGGATATCTCTCTTTTGTCTTGGAGCTTCATTATTGGCATAATATGATGATTGGATATACTCTTTCGCAGATGTGAGTACTCTTTTCATTCTTATTCTTGTTATTTACTTTATGATATTGATGTTGCTAGGATTTTCGCTATATTAGATCTGAAATTTGGTGCTTTTCTTATGCGAAATTGTGGAAATTTTGTCTTCATAGCATTGCATCATCTTATGTATCATGTGTAAAGGGGTGAATGTTCCTAGAGATTGTTTCTATGGAACACATCTTGATAAGTCATCAATTATTGCACATTGAAGTATAAGCTCTCCTATCAGTTGATCTCATGTCCATATTGCCATGCAAAGTTGTCTAGGAGGCTCCTTGATTGGGTGAAGTTCTTCTAAACACAAATTTCATCTTGACTCCATATTCCCCAAAGGATTAGGCACTGATCCTCCATTGTTGATCACTCAAAAGCATATTTTTCTCACATTTCTCTCTTTTTCTCTAGGCCTAGCCTACATAGGTCACCTAGGGCATCAATTATCTCACAGTCTAGCCATCCAAACACTTAGATTTTTGGTCCACAACTGCGCTGGTGTGTCCTTTAGAAGCCCTCCAAATTTGAAGCAATTCCGATGGTGGGATCTCGAGATATAGCAAGCCCTAGCTCAGGGACCATTTCTTGCCCTAGGTGTCCCTTGGCTAGTGACCTCATTGGGATCATTGCATTAAGCTCAAGGAAAATTTCTCCGTTGATCCCTTTCTCCTCCTCAATTAGGTCATGCATACCCTTGATTGATCAATTCCACCCCCTTGACCTAATTTTGGGTCCACTTGGTCTCATGTGGTCCCACTTTATCAAAGCTAATTCTTCAAAGACCATGTAGAAACCAAGTTTCCACAAGGATCCTCCTTGACAAGTCATATACTTAAAACTTAGCCCTTGAAATTCTCCTAAGCCCTTCCTAGAGAGCCTTTCATCTTGCTTTCCAAGCAAGCACCCCATATATTTGAGCCTCTCTTGCGAATAGGCCTTTGCGATCACCTATCATCCTATCAAATATATATTCATTATTATGATCCCTATTATACCGGGTCTCCTCCCATCAGTGAAAGTCCGTAAATAGAAGGGAGATTTAGCTGAGGTGACAGTGGTTTATCGCTCCATTGTTTCCCTTGACCTAGTAGTTTCCCTTTAGGATCCCCTCCTAGGACCCCTTCTAGTTTGAGCGGTAACACTCCCTAATGGTAATGCTTAATTCTTAAAGTGAAGGTGACATTCTCCTTTGTCTTTCATTTTCATCCTTTTACTTAAATTTTTAACATTACTGTGAAATGGCTTATGTTTGAGAGTGGTTCCAACCTGATTAGACTTCATATGGAGAAACTAGAATTTCATATTCCATTCAAAATTCAGCAGACTTAACAACTTTCGGGATCAATGAGATTGTGGCGTTTCATTGGATTATATAATGTATGAGGGCATGTGATTGGCATTTAATCAAGAGCACTACCCCCTATATGTACCCCAATGTCAGTGTTGTTGATTGTTGAACTCCTTTGTGATGGCCTTGGCAAAAATGTACCCTTCACTCTAGTCAAAATCATTGGTCAGGCATGTTAAGCTTTATCTACCATATTATAAGGCTTGGATTAGGCCGTTTGATCAAAATTGGGCAATGTTGACTATTATCCTTGGAGAATTGAAGTAGAGGCGAAAGCTAGACAAGAGAAGAGGAATCTAGATTCTAAATGGTTGATGCTAGAATAATTAATCATTGATGTACAATGGTTGTCATGTCATCTTGATTTATGTAAAAATATGCATGTTTTCATGTCTTCTACAACTATTTGGTGTTTTGGATGTTTTTTTTGAATATTAATGCAAACATATATATATATATATATATACACACTAGATGCTTCACTTCCTAGATTTTTGGGAAATGACTCTTCCGCAGATCCGCTTCCAAAAAACGTCCCCGCTTCGTCCAACATTGATTCAGTATGTGCAGTAAATTAATTTGTTGGAACAAATAATCATTTAAAATATAGGTGAATAATTACTAGATTACCTGCAATAGAATTTTAGCAAATCTTCCACATTCCTATGCCATTGTCATTTCTTGTCATTTCATGCGGAGTGCGGAACACAAAGTGCAGAGGCATTACCTCTCCTCTGACACATTCTTATCTCCATATATAACAAGATTTCTAAGGCATTGTTTATAGGGCTTCGACCAGGCTTCTAAGAATGTTTTTACAAAGGGGTGCTGCCATTAAGCTTGCAACTTGAACACTTAACCTGAAACATAAAAGGCATTGAAAACAAACCATTTTTTTCTTAATGATCCATTTCAGATCAAGTATGGTCATGGGATATATTATACCCTTTTCTTTTTAATTTGTTACGAGAGTTTGTGATCATAAACATGGTAAGACAAGGTGGAATTGAGATAGGTAATATGGTGTGATAGATAATTGCAAATTAATATTGGTATGATAGTAATCTATGCAACAAACATGGCTCTTGTTGATTGTATTTATAGTTGACTGCATTCAAAATGTTACATTTGCTCTAGAACATTATTTTTTGGTAGTTATTATCTTGGGGTGTTGTTTCTATCCTCTATGTTGGACTTGTTTAACAGCTTTTGTTACTTGCACAACGTATAAATGATACTTTGAAATGTTGATTACCCTTTTGTCTTATCTTGGAGGCAAGTTAAATGTTATTCCTTCATATGTTCCAGTTCTCATTATTGTAAAGAAGGTAGTACATAAGTAGACAATATGCTCGTTTCAACAACCTCATGTACATAGTGTTAGGATAAAATATTGTCTTGTATCATGATTGCTATGCGCCTAATATTGGATTTTGACAGGACTCTTCCTGCAGGGTTCCTGGAGGTGGGAGAATCTGCAGCAGGAGGAGCAGTTAGGGAAACAATGGAGGAAGCTTGTGCAGATGTTGAAATTGTCTCACCGTTTGCTCAGTTAGATATTCCTCTTATTGGTCAGGTGAGGAAGATTCCATTTTTATTAATGATTTAACTATAGATACCATACTTGCGAGTACTTTACTGATTATGGCATTTAGGAAAAATATGCAGCTCTATAGTCACCATCCTTGCACTTATCATGTGTTGGGTGATCAATACTCCCCATACTAGTGAGAACTATTTCGTGCATTAAAATTGACTCTTTTGCTTTTTTCCATGCTGTTGAGTATGTCAAGTATGTCGAATGCCCCGAATCACTTGCCTCAATGAGTGCGAGTTTAGTAACTATGGGTTTGACCTTTCATACTGGAATATAATTGCAGGTCAGTTTTGTTGAGATGTTTTTTTGGCTAAAACATTTCTTCTGCTTGTTATGCAGTGCAGAGTTATATTATTTTCCGAGCTCAATTCAAGATACCAGATTTCTCTCCAGGCCCAGAATCTTTAGAATGTGCCTTGTTCAGCCTGGATGAAATACCATTTGAATCCCTGGCATTTTCATCAGTTTATGTGACATTGAAAATGGTAGGTTGATTAATCGTTTCTTAGTTTTGTTGACTGTTTTCTTGCTTTTGCTTTCTTTCTTTCAACACATTCATATGATGAATATTCCAGAGAGCCATATGTGTGACATGACTAAGAAATTAAAGTTTAGATAGGAATGCGGATTTCTGACTACAAATAATGAATTTTTAAGTTGAAGAATGGTGTCCAGAGAACTGAGGGAATGTTGCTTATCACTGTAGAAATTTTGATAGGCCTGCATTGATAAATAATAACCATATGCTATGATTGTGCTTTCCGTCTTCACACTTGCAGCTTTAACTATTACAAGAGCTTTAAGCTTGTGGCATAAAGAAGTTTGCAAGGTGTTATTTTTTCTATTTTGAATACAATGCTTCCTTTGACTCTTTTGATTCTTTTCCCCAAATCAAAAATTTTTCATCAACAAAAACAACTTTATCTTCTTTATCTTCTAAGCAAGAAATAGAAAGCAAATTCTTTTTCAAACTTGGAACATATAGTATATTGTTGAGATGTAGCTTAGATCCATTCTCCAACTTCAAAGATGTTGATCCTAGGCCTCTAACATCATAGCTTTTGTTGTCTCCCAATTCCACTGCATGAGAAGATTGTTTCTTCTATAGAGTGTGAAGTTGTTTACTTTCTCCTGCCATGTGTTTTGATGCTCCATTATCAATAATCCATGCATTATCATCACTAAGAGACCCTGTAAGAGCAGCCAAGAACCGTTGACTCTTGACCTTGTTGAATTAATAGTGGAACATCTTCTTGATCCAACTTCCTGCAATATTGAATCCCATTCTTATATAACTTGTCATAGAGGGAGTAACCATTTCCTTCGAGCGAACAGAGTGATCTTTAATCTTCCTTGACCTTAGCTCTGATACCATGTTGAGAAATCAATGTTAGTAGATTAGGGTTTGATTTATTCTTTCTTGATAATTACTTGTGACTTATGTTGGCTTATTTTACTTCTTTATTATATTATATTTCATCAAGCAATTACCAAATTATGTGTGTATGAAGATCACAAAAACACGAGACACAAGATATAGGCACTCTGTCAGGGAAAAACCCCTCTCTAGGGGAAAACCTAGTCAAAATCTCTTCCTTCAATAGTTTTTTCTGAGACTCTTCAACTTAGACACAAACCTCCTCCACACCAAGTCAGCCCTTTCTTCAATCTAGACCTTTGACCTTGTAGCAACAACAACACTTCGACTTGGTAACAACAGGCAACAACAACAACTTCGACTTGACAAAAAGACTTCGATCTCCTAGAGTAGCCCACATGAGAGAGAGAGAGATAGCTAGCCCAAAATTTCGATTTTCTTCTTCTGTTCCTTCTTTGCCAAACTCACACTTCTTTTAGCCTTCTTCTCGTACTTTGCACTTTTTCCCAGCTTCTTGGATATCAAACTTGTGAGCGAGAGTGTGTCCCAATGAATTCGAATTGCTTCAATATATACCCTTTTGGTGAGGTCGAATTCCCCAATTTGAGGCCGACTTGGTGTGGAGGTGACATAATACATTTTTGACTCAAGAATAATTCTTTTTACATGATTCATAAGCCTAACAAGGGTTTTATAAAAGGTACAATGATTCTGATGACTCAATAATAATCCTAGGAGTCCACAATGGGGACTTTGACTAAAAATGATGACCCACGCATGAAACCCATGCTTTAATAAGTCTTTGTAATAATAATAAAATTTTTCTTTTTCATTCTTTTGACATGTACATTACACAGTGACTCAATTACATTTATGAAGACCAAACCTAGTTACATTTTTCAACATCTTCTACACCAATTTTCTCTTAAAAACAACAAAACATACTTCTTGCTAGAACTGGTCAATTTCTTGGCTTGGTTGGTACTTATCAGTGAAATTTTTGACTTGCCTTTGTGCGCGTTGATGATGAACTATTTTCCATCTTTGACGAGCCGATACTGGTTGGCTCTCTGCATGAATATTGCATCTCGTATGTACATATAGGTACTTCCAAACACGACTCCACATACATCAAGGGGAACCAAATCTAGTTCTACTTCATCAATAAAACCAACACTTACAACAAATCTAATTTTGCACTGTTTTGTTACCTTTAGCTTTGCATGACTCAATAATAATCCTAGGAGTCCACAATGGGGACTTTGACAAAAAATGATAACCCAAACATGAAACCCATTCTTTAATAAGTCATTGTAATAATAATATTTTTTTTCTTTTTTCATTTTTTTGACAAGTACATTACATAGTGACTCAATTACATTTATGAAGACCAAACCTAGTTACATTTTTCAACATCTTCTACACCGATTTTCTCTTAAAAACAACAAAACATACTCCTTGCTAGAACTGATCGATTTCTTGGCTTGGTTGGCACTTACCCGTGAAATTTTCGATTTGCCTTTGTGCGCATTGATGATGAACTATTTTCCATCCTTGGCGAGCTGATACTGGTTGGCTCTCCGCATGAATATTGCATCTCGCATGTACATGTAGATACTTCCAAACACGACTCCACATACATCAAGGGAAACCACATCTAGTTCTACTTCATCAATAAAGCCAACACTTAAAACAAATCTAATTTTGCACTGTGTTGTTACCTTTAGCTTTGCATCCTTATTTACCCCCCCCCAAGTGAATATGGGTTTGGATGATTACGAACCTTCAACCCCAATTTCTTGACCAACTCTGCTGCAATATGATTTTCCTGTGATCCTAAGTCAAAGATAACATCAATCTTTGTCTTCTTGACGTATATCTTTATAGGTCAAGGACATTCTTCACATGATTCATGTGGTGTATGAATTGGTGATGTTTTTTCTTCTGTTAATGTGTTATTCATTGTTTTTTTTCTCTGTTATTTCTGAAAAGCTTAATTACATAACATAAACTGTGGCGAATAGGATATGTTATAAAGAGCACCCTATTCTGGCTGTTTTCAATTTATATGTTTTTTGCTGAAGTGAAATTGAGGAATACTTCATTGCTCCTTAGTTTCTACTAATCCTTACATTTCTTCCATTTCATAATTCATTTAAAATCCTGAAAGATCCAACTAGTGCAACCTAGCTTGCCCTGTGAAACTCCTTCAAAGTTTGATGCATATCCAATTAATCTTTAGACTCCATAGCCCAATGGAATTATAACAATTTAATCAACCAAACAATCCAATCAAATCACAAACAATTAGTACAGTAATAACTAGCCTAAAATTCACATAAAACATAGGTAAATTTTACAGAAAGATCCCTCTCTGAAGTTGGTAGGGCTAGATCCCAGCTTCCAAGGTGGTTTTGATGTTGTTCTTTGTGTTTATTCTCACAATCTCATAAACTACAGAACGATAACAATAGGTACCCCACGTACCATTCTTCCTGTGACATGATATGGGTGCCCAGGGACACTAGCGATGTCCAAAGTGGGAAATTCATTACAAAAAGACAACCTATTTGAGATATGCATGAAAAATGTGTAGGAGTCACTAGGGTGAATTTAAAGATGCCTAGAAAATGCTTGCTTCACCATACAAGCATCAACCTTAAAGTTTAATGAAGGACTAGGGATTTGTTTTTCTAATGGAGTTGCCAATAATGATATGTCAATATGTCGTATGGGGAACAAAACACACGTCTCGTGTCCCCGACAATGGCGCCAGAAATGTTACCACTCAAACTAGCAGGGGATCTAAAGGGGTTCCTATTAGGGCAACTGCTAGACCAAGGGCAAAGGCGAAGGCTTAGCCCACTGTCACCATGGCTAAGACTCCCTGCTTTTTACTAACTTTCACCGATGGGAGGAGTCCCGGTAGTGTAGGAATCACTTGTAAAGTATGTGTCAATGGATAGGTGGAAAGTGACCCTGGAAGCTCTTTCCATAGGGTGGAGTGAAGAATGTAGCTTGCTTTCTCTTCAAGCGAGGGACTAGGTCCACTAGGGGTAAGGGATGAGGATTGGAGGGTTCAGAGAGAAGGAATGGCCTTATAGATGAGGCTCTCAATCCCTATAATCCTTGGGAAACTTGTTTCCCAAATGGCCCTTGACAAATAATCTTTGATGAGAAGTGGGACCCCATGGGGCCAAGTGGACCCAGTCTAGGTTCAGGGATGGAATATAGCCAACCAATGATGCTCCTATCCCGGATGAGGTGAGGGAAAAGGACCACACAAGAATATTTACTTCAAAAGATTGAATTGATCCTACTGAGGTCTAGCCTTCGGGATGCCTAGGAAAGATTTGATCTCAGAGCTAGGGCTTGATATTCTCAGAGATTCCACCGTTAGAATTGCATAAAATTCGGAGAGGGAGGGAACCCACCAACGCAGTAGCCTGTAGGAGATCGAAATTTTTCCTTGGGTCAATTCCGGGGAAATTGATGCCCTAGGTGACCCTTGAGGCCTAGACTAGGGAAAAGGTGAAAAAGATGAAAAAAGGTGAAGGGAATGACCACTCTTTTTAGGGATCAGTGCCTAATCCACTTGGGGATATGGAGTCAAGGATAATGATGATGAGTAAGAACTTGGTTTCTTGATCAAGGAGGCTCGGAAAGTCAACTTTTTCTAATGTTGTGAGAAAGAAAAGAAAAGAAACTGTCAAGCATTTATACTTCCAAGCAAATGATGCAAGCTTATCGAAATAAATAATCTCTAGCACATTTCATGTTAAAATTTGGGTACCAGAGGACAAGTGGTTCCCTAAGGCTTTGATCTTTGGCCTGGGGAAAAGTGTCAAAATGTATTTGTACTTTTCTCCCAAAGTGACTTTATAAGTGGTAAAGTCAAATCTAATTTTAAAGTGACTTTATAAGTGATAAAGTTACATTCTAATTTTAAACTGACTTTATTAAAGTCAATGAAAAATTAGAAAGTGAAAAAGTGCCTATGGAAATAAAAGGCTAAGTGGGTGAGTTAAAAAATAGAAAGTGATAATTAAATGCACATTTATTCTCATCCCTAGATCTAAATGAATCTCAGCCATTAGATCTTAGGGTTACCCAAAAGGTCATTTAGGGTAAAAGGAGAGGAGAAGAGGAAAAGATCAATTCAGTTTTTCATGAGCTATTGAGAGAAAGAGAAGGACAGAAAGGAGAAAATTCCTGAGCAGTGAGAAGTTGAAGGAGGGCAGCAAGGAGACTTCAACAAATTCGTACAACAGCTTCATTGGGCACAACTCCCAAGGTAGAATCCGTACAATAGGAGTTTGGCATAGTTTTTGAGAAAGGAGGCACAAAAATCGAGAAATCCGTACAAATTTAGCACGAATTTTGAGACAATTTTTGGGCACAAAAATTGAGGAGAGGCACTGTTATTCCGGCATAGATTTTGAGAAATTCATACAACAGTTGGCATCACATTTGTCGAGGCAGATTCTGTGCACATTTTTCGAGGAAGTGCAGTTGTACTTTCCGTATAGTTAGTACAGCCGTACGATCGTACTGCAGAATTCTGGGCACGTTTTTCAAGGGTGACAATTTATCATTTAATGCCGTAAAATTTTTGTTTTGCTGTTGGCACGTTTTCCGATACGGTTTGCAAGCACGAAAATCGAGATAAGTTAAATTTGTGGTTGCTGGAATTTTTACTCTATATTTCAATTTCTCTGTAAAAGCATTTTTCAAAAATAAAGAATATTTTCGAGGGTCACATTGACCAAAAATCACTGTGTTATTTTCTGTGTGGCTGTCATATTTTTCCTATGTTTTATTTTCTGCATTTTCAGCAGTCGCAAAATCTCCAAATTTGTGTTTTCAGAAATTTCAGTCATTTTTGGATTTTAGTATTTATGTCATGTTCAGATTTAAAACTATATGCATGGAGCGATAAGGAAAACTGATAACCGGAGTGGGGGTTGAAATTTCTACATTTCATCATATAACATTGGCCCATACATTCAATCAGCTAAACATGCTCAATTCCACATTTTAATCATGCAACAACTAGCCCTAATTTTAGCAATATGCAACAACAAGAATGACGACATAAACATTTACTCACAATGTTATAGAGTATATCCAACCAACATTTCATTGCAAGACAAAGCTCTAAGACAAGAGAAATAGTCCAAATCCATATATCAAAATTCATCCATTTCCAAAGAAGTCCTCCGAGGGAAAAAATGCGAAAGTCTCTATGATTAGAGAGATCCCAATTCAAGTGATGATACAAATGAATGTATCTAACATCAATATATAGCCTCCTACGGAGTTTGAATTAGCTTATGGGCCTACATTAGCCCCTAATGATAAAATAATGTGCAAATAACACCCCTATTGGTGACAAGCCCACCAAACTAGGTCAAAATGGAAAATTAAGCCTCACAGGGGGCCAAATAATAATGTATACATGTCGTGGGGCCCTCCAAAGGCCTAGTAATGTCCCAAAGTGCCATAATGAGGAATAAATTCCTTGGAATATGATGGACAATGGGGTGGACCCTTGTTCTCCAAGTTGTAGACCTGTGGTGCTCCTAGTGGGTGTGGGGGCACACAAATGATCCCATGGCTCTCCATATGAATTGAATATGTCTATAAATCCTCATCAAGGGCTCGAGTGATGGAATGAACGTTGCCATGACATCATACAAGTCATGGGACACTTGCCAAGAATGTGGGGCTCCTATGGGGCCTATTGAGCATAATATACCAAGCACATCACCATCATCCGAAAAGTGGATCGCTAGTAGTCTCTGAAGGTCGATGAGGATCCGTGGATTGTTGTCTGCTGCTGTGGAGGCCCATGGCTCTCTATGCACACCCTATATATGCCAATGTAGACCTCTAGGGATTAGGTGTGAAAATTTCTGAATATTACTTATGCAGAAACCCTACTATTAAATCTGGTTATACTTCTCCTACTTAATCAAGTTATTAATCTGAAATTTCAGTATTAATATCGAAGTAAACACATTAGCAGTACTCACTGATACATATCTAAACAAAATACACGCACACAGACAAAGTGACACACAAGATTTTCTGGACAACTGTCCCCGAAAAAACTCAATGCGGGAAAACCAGTCTTATGGCTGCTGGAGGGTTTATATTATTAAGTAGATTCTAAGTACATCAAATCTGGGCATCTTACTGGTTAACCTGACAGAGAAATATAAGATCTGCAGCAATATCTGTTGTTTCGAAGACGAAAAACTGGACTGATTCACATCCTCAAATGGGATTTACAGAACTCAACTTTTTTTGCATCTAGAAACCCCAACGCTACTTTGAAGCTCTCTATGTTAGCCCTGCTAGCCTACTGATGCCCCTGCGCTGCCCAGGAGAGGGATGCGTAACCTTAAACTGGGTGACGCAGTCCTTATGCTGCCCTGGCTGGCCTCTGCGTAACCTTGATGGCGCCCTGCTGCCTCTGCGCTGCCCTTCCTGGGCATGCGTAGCGGCTGAAACCCTCTGCGCTGCGTAGCCTTTGCTTCTCTGCGTTGCTCCTGGTTGCTGCTTCTTTGCCTCTTGCTGACTCTTGGCTCTAGGATCAGACCATCCCCTTAGCCAATACTACCCCTCGTTGCAGCTGAAACACTTCTGGAAATTCTTAGCAAACCACGCTCTAGAATTCCAGCTTAGTCTTAGTCCTCTGCCTCCGCATGTGTCCTCCAACCGACCCCAAGCCTTCCCTTTATACTTTCTCGTTGGGAAACCAACGACCGTGACCTATTCTTGATTCGACGACTAAGATTAAAAGGAGCTTGATCCGTGTGACTTAAGTCATTTCCATCACATGTTTAAATTAATTACCTTTAATATTTTAATTTTCCTAAGTTAGACTTAGGGTCCTTAATTAAAAATATTAATTAATTAATTTTCTCTCAAACCGGATGGAATTTCTCAAATCCCTTTCTGGGTCTTGGAGATCTCATGTACTCTAGTCCCTCCACAAAGTTTGGGAGCTAGAGCACATCCGAAACTACCCCAACACTCCACAAATCTCAACACTCCCTCTTAGTGAGGAAAGTGCTCTAGCACAACACTACTTCACCCCGAAGCTCTGTACTGATCTCTGGTGTGGGTCTCTGTGCTGATGCTTGGCCTGCTGCCCTTCATCACTGTGTTGTTGCTGCTCTCCTGTATTGCTGCCCATGACGCTGCCATCGTCACTGCCACATCTGTACTGCAACTCCCTCTCAATCTGCTACATCGTGCTACCAACTGTTGCACTGCAACTGAAAACTCCTGCCCAATCTTTGACAGACAAGTCAGTTGCGCTGCATCCTCATCACTGAAGCTCCATATGCTGCTGCTCTGCGCTGTTCTTTTTGAAGCCACTGCGCTGCTGCAACTCTTCTCTGCGTAAGCCAATCTGCACTGCGATGCTGAAGTTACATCAACCCCTCTGCGCTGCGCTGCTACGCTGCTCCCTCTCAGCATCTACCCTCGCCTCTGCTCCATTTGTGACTCTCTGCACCCATTGCTCCACTTGCCCCGCTACTATCTTAAGGCTCCCGTAGCTTGTATGTGATCCAAGGGTTGGGCTACTCAAGGATCCTGCCACCACTCTATAGCTACTCTACAAATCCATGCTGCCCCACTTTCGTCGTTCATGAGCGCTCATTGCTACGTCATATTTGGTGCCATCGTCTGCCACAACAGCCTTGGAGGTAGAAGCTTCCTTGTCCTTCTTCTTCTGAGGACAATTGCTGGTGAAATGTCATAGTTTGCCGCACTGGAAACACTTGATTTTTGATAGATCACGCTTCTTCCTCCCTTACTGCCTCTTTGATGCGAAGGCTGCATCATCTTCCTCTTCCTTCTTCACCTTACATGATGCGGTGTTGCACTGTCTTTTGGTGAACCGACAGAGTTCTTCTTGACGGAGGATCGCCCACATACTGTCCCAATTGAGAAGGTTCGCTCTGCCCAAGATACTTTGGACAAAAGTTTCCCAGTCCTCTGTGATCGCATTGAGTGCAGTCCTCATCATCACATCATCCTCCACTTTCACTCCCATGGCAGTCAACTGATCCCCGATCACCTGTAATCTGAAAAGGAAGGGCTCGATCTCTTCTCTCTTGGCCATCATGAATAACCGCATCTGGTTCTCCAGAAGCTTTCTACTCTGGACGTATCTTCCCTCGTATAGGGCGGTTAAGGATTTCCACATCTCATTAGCCGTCTTCTTCTCGGCTATGTGTGGTACTACATGGTCCTTAACCCTGTCCATTATGAAGCACTTGGCATGTGCCGCTGCTTCATTATGCTTCTCTAGGAGAAGAGTATCGGTCAGCGTGGCCAGGACTTTTTCTGCATGCTCCCTCAGACCGTATGCCTCCATGACTACCAGGATTCTGGCCTTCTAGACTGCAAAGTTGGACAGACCATCCAACCTATCTTGATCACGTAGTCCGTGAGGTGCCATCTGCTCAGATCTACTCTGTTGGAACAGATCTTCCTCTCCCTGCTTCTCAATTGATGCTCAGATCTAGGGTCCTTGGCGAAAAGGCACCCTCTGCTCCCTCTGGCAACTGATTTCCTCCTTGGAAATCTACCAAACACAACAAATAATCTCTCTTCGATCCTCTGATCGATCAGCAGATTTATTTGGCTGGAAATCCTCTGAGAAGCTGTTCTCCTCCCACTCTTTGTCAACTAGTGCTTAGGCTAATTTCTGCAACTTCTACTAAAGTTCTGCAGCACTGCTTCCGACACTCTGAATCATCAACGGCTTCAAGACTGCGTCACCCTGGTTGGCCTCTGCGTGGGCAGATAGTCCCAGCGCTGTCTCTGCGTCTCAAAGCTGTCTTTGCGCTGTAAGTACATGGGCATGTGTGGAGACTGCGTGGAGACTGTGTCACTCTAGCCTTTGCATGGCTCTGCTCCCCTTTGCTGTTGCGTCGTCCCTTCTGGTTTGGATTTCTACGGCTGTTGTTGTTTTCTGCAGCAAGGATTCTTCAGTCTTATGCTGATGATCCTGCTAGATCTGCAATCGCTCTGATACCATGTGAAAATTGCTGAATATTACTTATGCAGAAACCCTACTGTTAAATCTGGCTATACTTCTTCTACTTAATCAAGTTATTAATTTGAAATTTCAGTATTAATATCGAAGTAAACACATTAACAATACTCATTGATACAAATCTAAATAGAATACATGCACACAGACAAAGTGACACAAGATTTTCTGGACAACTGTCACTGGAAAAACCTAATGCGGGAAAACCGGTCTTTTGGCTGCTGGAGGGTTTATATTATTAAGTAGATTCTAAGTACAACAAATCTGGGCACCTTATTGGTTAACTCGACAGAGAAATATAAAATCTGCAACAATACCTATTGTTCTGGAGACAGAAAACTGGACTGATTCACACCCTCAAACGAGATTTACAAAACTCAGCCCCTTTGTACCTCTAGAAATCCCAACATTGCTCTGAAGCCCTCTGCGTTAGCCTTGCTAGCCTGCTGATGCCCCTGCGCTGCTCAAGAGAGGGCTATGTAATCCCAAACTGGGTGACGCAGTCCTTACCGTGCCCTGGCTGGCCTCTGCATAACCCTGATGGCCCCCTGTTGCCTCTGCGTTGCCCTTTCTGGGCCTGTGTAGCGGCTGAAATCCTCTGCCTCTCGCTGACTTTTGGCTCTGGAATTAGACCATCCCCTTAGCCAATACTACCCCTTGCTGCAGTTGAAACAATTCTGCAAATTCTTAGCAAACCACGCTGTAGAATTCCAGCTTAGTCTCAGTGCTCTGCCTCCATGTGTGTCCTTCAATTGACCCCAAGCCTTTCCTTTATACTTTCTCGTTGGGAAACCAACGACTGTGATCTAATCTTGATTCAATGATTAAGATTAAAAGAAAGCGTGATCCGTGTGACTTAAGTCATTTCCATCACATGTTTAAATTAATTATCTTTAATATTTTAATTTTCCTAAGTTAGACTTAGGTTCCTTAATTAAAAATATTAATTAATTAATTTTCTCTCAAACCGGATGGAATTTCTGAAATCCCTTTCTGGGTCTTAGAGATCTCATGTACACTAGTCCCTCCACAAAGTTTGGGAGCTAGAACACATCCGAAGCTACCCCAACTTGCCACAAATCTCAACATTAGGATCCCGTATAGGGAGACCAAACCCAATTGTAAACCACCTGTAATCCTGCATAATATCCAATGTGTCCCCTAGGCTTCCAGTACAACCAGTCATTAGAATAATAATGTAAAGGGCTTACAAATGATGGATAACAAAGTGGACATTTCACAATGGCATGCCCTACCGTAGTGGGCTTTGGCATGTGCTAGTGTCTCTATACTCTAAAGGGGGTTTAGCCATGTACCTTATTAAGTGGTTTCAAGTTTCAACCCTTAAAGGGGATAGTAGGTCCAAGGTACATCCTTTGAATGGGGGTGGCAAGTGATAAATAAGTGAAACGGAGTAGGGAATGAGAGGGGCAATCCTGGGCCATATATTGAGGCATAAGGGCAGCCAGATAAAGACAAGCCTACACCAGGGTATATAATGTGTAAGAGGGAGTTGTCGTGGTACATGAGGTGTCCCGACCTTGATGTTTCCACCCTTCTTTATATGCCTTTTGCCTTTTATGAATATTCTTTAATTAACTGCTCAGGGCTCAAGGATAAGAGCATGATGTGTCAAATATAGTAGCGATTACCCCTTTAAGGTAGGGTGGTTCATTTCCCTCCAGGGGGGTTGGGACAATCATGGGTTCCTGTATGATAAATGAGGGTCATCTAGGGCCTATGGAACCAGGGTGATGGCCGTGGGTAAGGGGCATAGCTCATGCTTTGGCTTTTTCCCACGTGCTAATTATTTTTTTCCCAACCATCTTTTGCATTTTGTGGTACAATTTCCTGTTAAGTGTGGTCAATTATGCATTTTCTTTTTTTTTTTAGTTGCTTAAACCTCTGGGGCATCATTCCAGGCCTGGCCCAAGGTGGGGGCAAGGGGAGACGGAAGCTGATCCCATGTGGAGCCATGGGGGCTATGTGGACCTAAGTGGGAGAAATGATGAATGGGAGTATAATGAGTGGAAGGGGAGTAATATATACAGATAAAGGAGCAGGACCACGTACCCAAAGTCGGGGTTTCCCAAGTAATACCACCCTAGAACCAAATGGTCAATAAAGGAGATCCCACGGGACTAAGATGCAAGCGTAACTGCCAAAATAGATCAAGGGGACAAGAGCACAGAATAAACCCACTCATTCCGCCAAATCCCCCCATCAATCCATGCCCATAAGTATCCATGATAAGTAAAACCAATACTCAATTACCAAATGACAAGACATGCCTTTGGCTTCGAGAGGCCCACCTTCAAACACACGATCTATACAGATGGGTGAGGGACCACATGGCTGGCTCAGGTAGCAGAGAAATGGAACAATGAGCTAGTAAGAAGCTGCAAGGGGCTGCTGGCTGTCGGCTGAAGTCCATCGTGGAGAATTTTTTTCTCTTGGGGATATCACCCACAAATTGGTGGGTAACACTTCTCTTAGAGCCTAAATCTTAGAGTAAAAAGGGGTTACACCAGGCAACCATTATTAGCCCTCACATTGATATTCCAATCTGTCATCTTTGATGCCTTCCACTTGAAGAAAATACTGAAGCAGTCGGACGTCATTTTTGTTTTACATTGACCTCCTTGTGCACTTTTAATGTTGATCTAACATTCTGAAAGAACCTGCGGTTGGGAATGGTTAAAGCAGATCTTGAAGTAATTGAAGCTTGGGGATAAGGCTCACTTTGTTGCCATCGGGATTCACTGATCTTATCGTTGCAGATACCCTTCATAATTGCACAGAACCACTTAATGCTTTGCTGCCAGTATGGAATCTCGAAACCCTGAAGAGAGGTTGATGTTTGTTTGACTTAATTCTTTTGTTTATGATTGAGGCAAGGGATATTTGTTGGGAAAATTAAAGTTGCATTTTGGGCTTAGCATCTGAAATTTTGTTGGGTCATTCATGGCCGAACCTTAAATTTTGTGTGGATTGGTCGCTCCTTTCACAATGACCAACTCAGTTTTTCGGTGATGCAATACATGGCACATTATCAGATTCTTATGGGATCTTTCTACAGACAGACTACTTGATAATTGACCCTCTGTGACAGGGAAACAAGAAGTCAAACTAATTGGAGGACATGCAGATCTCTCACAATAAATCGATCTATATACTTCTTGAAATAGTTCTGAAGATTGTTGTTTGAAGCAGGCCTAATCCTTAGACTTTTTGCTGCTTTTATTTGAATACACCAGAGATTGTAAAGACAGTATAACTTTGTTTCTACGGGTGGAACACTTTGATTAAACTATGAGAAACCATCATATGAGAAGCATGTCGCATCAGACCAGGATATCATAGTTTGGAGTGTTATCTTGTAGCCTTATCTTCAGCATCGTGGAGCCTGGTCTATTTGTTGAGCATAAAGTAGCTTTCCATTATAGCCACTAAGGAGACTGGAGTATGGAATCTGGATTAGTGGTTGAAGATGCTATGCATGGAGTTTGAGGTTGTTGCGAATCAGATGTTATCTGACAGTATTTTAAGTTGATTTTGTTGACATGTCAATATTAACTAGAGTATCTCTTGAACAACTTTGAGCGGTCTTGAAATATATTCATATTAGTTGGCACAGTAATTCGTAGCAGTCAGAAGGGTTTCAACATCATGGTTTCATGAAACAGACCTAGTCATGTTCATTTGTGATGACTGAAAATTGAACCAGTGCACTGAAAGCAGGGGTATCTTGATGATTCAAATCCTTGTATAAAGCTGAAGTATACAACCTTAAGAGATCATTAAGCAACTTGTATTGTTGGTGTTGTGATAAACAATTGATTTGTGCAGATCGGATTAGACAATATACATGATATAAGGAGATATTCTGGTTAACTTGACAGAGGCTGAAAGGGTTTTGCAAAGGAGGATCACTTCAGTTTCTGTATGCAGTATTGACAACAATGTAGTTTTGATAGTAGTGTGTGTGATTGTGTGACAGTGACAGTCCATATGACAACAATGATTGTTGAGTATATCTGGCAGCAAGCTCATAAGCCTAGATTATGAGAGTGACCCTAATACACTTGCAATATTTACAGTGATATGACAATAAACCACAATGGCAATAACTTCAATATATATATATGACACAATAGTGTTGTGTGACAGTGGTAAGAAGCTGTCGGTAGCAACAATGGATGGTGGTGCAGCAGTGAGAAATTTTGTTGGGAAAAACACTGAGGGGTGGGAGGGGGCTGAATCAGTATTTTAATTCACTTTAACTTTCAATTTCATATAAAGAATTATGTATGCTACTGTTCTTAATGCAACCTGCATATGTACACAACTTCAGTGAAGGAAACTAATGTATATCCAGTTTACTAAATTTTCATGTGTTCCATTAGATGTTCATCTTTAACCATTGCATCATTAAATCAATAAATTTCTAGTAGGAAGTAAAGGATAGAAAAAGCACAACACTTGAGCAACACACATAGAACAATAGGATTTTAGGTGGAAACCCAATGTGGGAAAAAATTACCGCTGCTGCTGTCTTTGTCTTCTTTCTTATTATATAAAGAAAATCTCCATTACATTTTGTACTGGAGTAGAGTCTTTATCAGCACGCAGACACCCACCCGCAGGAGGCTACAACCTCCTCTCGTTCTCCAACTCCTACTAGAAATGAGCTACAACCCCCTGATCTCATTTACCGACTCCTACCAGATGGGAGGTCCTACCCCCTTACTGAAGGCTGCAACCCTCAGTTCCTTATGGGCCACTTTTCAGAATGTTTCAAACTAGATCCACCTATCAAACAATCATTAAACAACTTGAAGGCCACTTTTCATCAAATTTTCATACTAGACCCACACCAACAATAAGCCCAAACCAATACCCAAATTGAAATAGTGAAATCTAATTTTGAATCATTGAATCTTTGTAAATCAACTGAATCTCTAAAGCATCAAACTACTGAATACAGAACCCAACCAGAACAACTAAACTTTAGAATATGTATGCCACTGTTCTTAAAAGAACTTGCGTATATACGTGTTTCGTCTGCATAAAACCTGCGTACATATCTCAAATTACTGAACACTGAATCTTTTGGCTAACAAATTCACTGTAACACCGAATCAAGTACTGAACCAATCACAGATCATTGAACCATATCCAATCATCATAACTGATCAATATAGCAATCCACAACTCAATCAACCCAAACAACACTGCCAGATACAAATCAAGACATCATTGACAGACAACAACAAATAGAACAGAACATACATCATCAACAATTATCATCAAGCAACACTGCAAACCCTGACTATATCTGATTCAGAATATATACATGCTTATAACTAAGCAGACCGACATATATACGCGCTTATAATGTGGTACACCCACATAAATGTCTAAACACATCACAGAATATATATGTAATTACCCAGAGACAGATCTTCGTATGTACGCAACTATTCAGAAGTAAAGTTGTGTATAGATCTGAAAACTTTCACTGCAAAGAAAATTCTCATTTCATAACCTTCATTGTAAAAAACATCAGATTACTGAAAACATATTCAGATCACAACATCACTGTAACCATAGATCTATCATTGTTAGCTACTTAACAAGCAAAACAATTAATCATATATTTCAACATGTCTTCAGATGTTTTAGATCCGAGTCTTCTCCTTGCTCCTTGGTGCACACCTACTTCAGATCAAATTATGTATGAATCCATTCACTTGCACACACAACACCTTGATCTCCATCTCCTTATATAGTTTTAGCCTTATTCAATACCTTAGGTAAATGCCAACAATCTCCCCCTTTGGACTTGATGGCAACCATGTTGGTGTTTGGACACTTCCTGCAAACACCAAGTCTTCTTTCCAAACACTCTATTCCAAGCACCAAGCTTCTCTCCACCTTTGACATTAAGGGCAAAGGGCTGATATGAATTATGAAGTCTGCATATGCTCAACCTTATGAAGATATGCAACAAAGTATAAGACTTTATAACTCAACAAAATATGACCTTTCCTATCAGCAAAGACTCTATGCTTCCACGATTGCATTAAGCACCCAACATGTTGGGTTTATAGATTGGACCTAAGTTGCAGGAAACGTAGGGTAGGGGTCTGTTTCTGCCCTGCAACGAAACGGAAACGCGTTTCCCCGTATGGTACGGCCTGGAAACGCGTTTCCGTCCGTACTTGGCCGTTTCTTGTGGGGGAAACGTGCCAAGTACGGACGGAAACACGTTTCCAGGCCATACAGACGCGTTTTTGTCGTTCTAACTTAAATTTGTTTGCTTTTTTTGGGGTTCGTGTGTTTTATTATTTTTTTAATTGTGGAAAGTGTCTTTTGTTGCATCTAGATGGCTCTCTCAACTTATAAAAAGACTCGCTTCTAATGATCAAGCGTATGGCCCTAGTATATATATGCGATTCATGGTAATGGTAATGTTAAATTCTTAAAGTAAAAGTGACATTCTCCTTAATCTTCATTTTCATCCTTTTACTTAAATTTTTAACATTACCATGAAATGACTCAGGATGTTTGAGAGTGGTTCGGACCTCATTGGATTTCATGTGGAGAAAGTAGAATTTTAGATCTCATTCAAAATCCAGCAGACTTATCAGTTTTTCAAGATTTCAGGATTGAGTGATTGCAATGTTTCCATCGAATTTTGTCATGTATTAGGGTATGGAACTCGTATTTATTCAAGAGCATCAATCTCTCTATGTACCTTAATGTTAGTGACATTGGTTGTCAAACTCCTCTATCATGACCCTACTAAAAATGTACCATCACTCAAACAAAACCTTGACTTGACATGCTCATAGTTTTTATTGTACTTGCAGCCTCATAGTCTTTATTGTACTTGCAGCCTCATATATATAATAAAAGTTGATTTCAAGATTTTGATATATAATAAAGACTAGTTTTGGATATTTCGATATTGCTATTTTTATTATGTGTCTGTTATCAATGATCATTCATGAGTAAATGTCTTGTAACTTGTAATAGTTTATGCTTTGAATTTATCATGTATGTTTTATGATTTCACATAACATTTCTTAAATGTCATAAATTATAATATATATATATATATATATATATCGTGTTTTCCCATTTCCAAAATTTGGGGAGGTCGTGTTTCATATCGCTTCCCGTTTCGGAAACTCGTTTCTGTTTCCCCGTTTCGTGCACAACTTAGGATTGGACCCACATTTTACATTAATGTCCAAAATAATGGGATTACATTCATGACATGACTTGATCCCAATAGCCCATACATCACTGAATTTTACAATGATTTACAACATGGGTCTTTTGATGCCTTTACATCAAGAGACATATATGACACTTGTAACCAAAAAAAAGAACCTCGATAATGAGGTATCAAGACCATGATAGTCATCAGTAACCACCATGTACCATATAATCATGTGATCGCAACAATATTGACAACAACATGAACATCTTCAATATGTGAGTAGCATCAACCCCTCCAATATCATTAGCATGTGACCAAATGTGCAATGTTTCCAATTGTCATCACTCAATAATAGCGTAAGGTTGTGCAGGGAAGCTCTGTTAGCAATTCATCCTCATGTCATCAAGGTCAGCACACTCTTTCCACATATAGGAAGAGCCAAAATCCTCAGGCAACAATATCAAACATTATAGGCAGCATGTACATGCATCAATAACATATGTGCAAACAAAGAGAACCTTCAACTTCATAAATCATAGAACTGATTGGCAACATCATCAACATCTTCAAACCATTAATGAAGTGCATGACATCATCCATAACTTCATCACATGCAATCCATGCATCATTGATAACTAATGACATAATGACAACAACATATGTATCTTCAGTGGTAACAATAGTAACCACCATAAATTAGCAATGATATGTACTCATCATAAACATCATCATGCTCAAGAAACCATAATGCCAACAATGCACTATTAGAAGCATAGCAGATGCTCCCCCTAGACTTGTGTAATAAATATCAGAATAAAAAAGTCAATAATAATTGATGGAAGCATATGAGAATCTCCCCTTGAATCCGTGCCACTCCATCTTCATTACTGAGAGGCATACACAACTGTCTAGCTCAAAAACCGCGTATATACGCGACTGTATTTCATACACTCCACATACAGAAAGTAAACTACTAGTGTTTACAACCACAACTCCCCCTGAATATGACATACCTATTAGAACAATTAGCAGAGTGATGAAGAGGCAGGAATCATTCCTAATTTCTGTCTGAGATATTCGAAGGAATCACGTGGAAGATGTTGAAAATTGTAACTAGGTTCGTTCTTCATAAATGTAATTGAGTCATTATGTAATGTGCTTGGGTCATCATTCTATTAGTCAAAGTCCCCATTGTGGACTCCTAGGATTAATATTGAGTCATTAGAGTCATTGTACCTTTTATAAGACCCTTCTTGGGCTTTCGAATCATGTAAAAAGAATTATTTTTTGAGTCAAATATGTATTATGTCACCTCCACACCAAGTCGGCCTCAATCTGGGCAATTCGACCTCCCCCGAAGCCTATATATTGGAGCATATCGAATTCATTTGGACACACTCTCTCACTCAAGTTCGATATCTCAAGTAGTAGTTGGGAATAGTGCGAAGTGGGAGAAGGAGGTCAAAAGAAGTGGGAGTTTGGTCAAGGAATAGAAAAGGAGAAAATCGAAAGTTTGGGCTCTCTCTCTCTCTCTCTCGTGCCCTACTTTGGAAGATCAAAGTCTTTTTACTATTGCTGTTGCGTATTGCTTCCTGCTGCTGCTTAGTCGAAGTTACTAGGGTTAAATTGTTGCTACTACAAGGTCGAAGATCTGAAAGGGTTGACTTGGTGTGGAGGAAGGTTTGGTCTATGTCTAGGTTCAAGAGTCTCAAGGAAAACTATTGAAGAGAATTTTGACTGGGTTTTCCCCTAGAGAGGGGTTTTTCCCTGGAAGAGTGCCTACATCTTATGTCTTGTGTTTTTGTGATCTTCATACACACATAATTTGTTAAATTCTTGATGAAGATAATATAATAAAGAAGTAAAAAAAGCCAACATAATTCACAAGTAATTATCAAGAAAGAAGAAATCAAACCCTAATCTACTAGTATTGATTTTTCAACATGGTATTAGAGCTAAGGTCAAGGAAGATTGAAGGTCACTCTGTTGGCTCAAAGGAAATGTCTACTCCCTTTGTGACAAACTATATAAGAATGGGATTCAATATTGCAGGAAGCTAGATCAAGAAGTTCTTCCACAACTTATTCAACAAGGTCAAGAGTCAAGGGTTCTTGGCTGCTCTTACAGGTTCTCTTAGTGATGATAATGCATGGGTTATATGATAGTGGAGCATCAAGACACATGACAGGAGAAAGTAAACAACTTCACACTCTATCAAAGGAACCATCTTCTCATGCAGTGGAATTGGGAGACAACAAAAGGTATGTTGTTAGAGGTCCGGGATCAACATCTTTGAAGCTGGAAAATGGAGGCAAGCTACATCTCAACAATATACTATATGTTCCAGGTTTGAAAAAACTTTGCCTTCCATTTCTTGTTTAGAAGAAAAAGGGGATAGAGTTGTATTTGTTGGTGGAAAAGTTTTGGTTTGGGGAAAAGAATCAAGTATCGATAAAGCTAGGGTTATTGGAGTTCGTGAAGGAAGGCTATATAGAGTCATTACACCACCTCCTCAAGTTTTGGTTCATAAGAAAATCAATCCAATTGAGCTATGGAATAGGAGATATGGTCATCTACATTACAAGGTCATTCCTACTCTTAATCAACTAGTTCATGGCACCCCCAATATCAAAGAAGTTCGTGAAAGAGTATGCAAGGGATGCTCTTTGAGTAAACATACATGAAAACCATTTCCAAATAGTGAAACAAGGTCTAAAGAAATATTAGACCTCATTCATTCTGATGTATGTAGACCCATGTCTGAAAAATCACTTGGAGGTCATCTTTACTATGTAACATTCATAGATGATCATTCTAGAAAGACATGGTTCTACCTTCTCAAGAAGAAGGATGAAGTATTTGAGAAAGTTTAGATCTGAAGTGGAAACCCTAACTAAAAGAAGAATAAAAACTCTGAGGTCTGACAATGGCGGGGAATACACTTCCAAAGAATTGATTGCATATTGTAAAGAAGCATGAATTAAGAGGGAGCTCATTGTTCCCTACTATCTCGAACAAAATGGGGTAGCTGAAAGAAAGAATAGGTCAATTGAAGAATGCATTTGAACAATGCTCGTTGATGAAGGCTTACCAAAATTATTATGGGGAGAAGCAACAATGACAATGGTATACATTCAAAATAGAATCCCTTATAGAATTCTTGAGAACATCACACCTGAGGAAGTATTCACTGGAAAGAAGCCGAGTGTGGATCATCTTGGAATCTTTGGGAGTGATACCTACATCCACGTTCCAAAAGACAAGCGAAAGAAGTTAAAATCTACAAGCATCAAAGGAATCTTCATTGGCTATAGTCTCTCCTCAAAAGTATATAGAATCTACATCAAAAAAGGAAGGCATAGATTATGAAGAAGCCTTTACACCCATTGCAAAGCATACTACTATTAGATCTTGGTTTCATTGGCTGCCACCATGAGATGGAATATCCATCAAATGGATGTAAAGACAACATTATTGAATGGGACCATTAATGAGGAAGTATACATAGAACAAATCGAAGGCTTTGAGGTAAATAATAATGTATGTCGACTCAAGAAGGCCTTATATGGTTTGTAGCAAGCACCTAGGTCATGGTATGCAAGATTGGATGCATACCTTCTAAGAAGTGGGTTCATGAAGAGTTCTGTTGATCAAAATCTCTACATCAAGGTAGACAATAATGAGTCAGTCATTATTCTACTATATGTGGACGATCTATTCATCACTGGTGTGGAGCATAGAATTCGAGAGTGCAAGAAGATGCTAGCAGCTGAATTTGAGATGAAGGATCTAGGAACAATGCACTATTACCTGGGTCTAGAAGTATGGCAGAAACCTGGGGAGATGTATATGGGGAAAGGAATATACATCATCGAATTGTTGCAGAAATTTGGGATGATGGATTTCGAACCCATGACTACTCCAATGATCACCAATCTTAAGTGGTTGAGGAGCTCTGACTCAAGTCTCGTGGATCCTACCTCCTATTGAAAGTTGGTAGGTTCCCTGATGTATCTGGTAAACTCTAGGCCGGATATATGTTTTGCCGTGAACATTCTTAGTTAGTTTCAGTTGGAGCTTCGTCATGATCACTAGATAGCTGCCAAGCACATATTGAGATATCTTCGTGGCACTATACATCACTGCCTAAAGTATGATAGCAAGAAAGTCAAGCTAACTAGCTTCACAGATTCTGATTGGGGTGGCAGTGAGACCGATGGGAGGAGCACTACTGGTGGATGCTTTAGTTTGGGAGCTGCTATGGTCTCATGGATGAGTAGGAAGCAAGATCCCATTGCGTTGAGTAGTGTTGAGGCAAAATATGTGGTTGCATGTGATGTAGGAGAAGCTGTATCACTGAGAAAGCTTTTGACAAATTTGTTCGAGAAGCCTCTAGGTTCTAATGTGATCAATTGTGACAACCAAAGCTGCATCAAGATGTCTCGAGATCCCGTGTTTCATGCTAGGACGAAACATATCAGAAATAAGTTCCACTATATCAGGAACCTGGTGCAGGATGGGATTGTTAAGCTAGAGTATGTCCTGACAGATGAATAGGTAGCTTACATACTAACAAAGTCTCCTCCTAATAAGAAGTTTGAATATCTTAGAAACATGCTTGGTTTAATAGATATTGCTGATCTTGTTGAAAAAAATTTGAAAGAGATTTGTTGAGGCTTTGTGAGTGAAGCATTGCTTGGGAGGACATTAGGTTGACACTATGTGTTGATGTCTAGATCCTGAAGTAGGGAGGGTGGCGTTGGTTTTAGAGCTTTGGCCTCGGATACGCACCTGGATCCCTAGGTTGATGGTTAGCAAGTAAGCCTGATGGTACCTAGAGAGGCTGAAAGCTTTAGTCCATCTTAATCCCACCTATCCATCTGGATAGATTGCCCTGGTGAGGAATCTAGTCCATGGCATTCAAGTGCCTAAACTCTTCATAGTTCATATAGTTTGAGATCTTCTTTATGAATACCTCCCTAGTTAAGAGGGAGTGTTGAAAATTGTAACTAGGTTCAGTCTTCATAAATGTAATTGAGTCACTATGTAATGTACTTGTCAAAAGAATATAGAAAATAATTTTTTATTATTGTTACAATGACTTATTAAAGCATGGGTTTCATGCTTGGGTCATCATTATATTAGTCAAAGTCCCCATTGTGGACTCCTAGGATTAATATTGAGTCAATAGAGTCATTGTACCTTTTATAAGACACTTCTTGGGCTTTCGAAGCATGTAAAAATAATTATTTTTTAGTCGAATATGTATTATGTCACCTCCACACCAAGTCGGCCTAAAGGAGATCAAGTCGGCGTAAATCTGGGCAATTCGACCTCACTTGGAGCCTATCTTTTGGAGTAGATCAAATTCATTTGGAGACACTGTCTCACTCAAGTTCGATATCTCAAGAAGTAACTGGGAAAAGTGTGAAGTAGGAGAAGGAGGTCAAAATAAGTGCGAGTTTGGTCAAGGAATAAGAAAAAGAGAAAATTGAAAGTTTGGGCTCTCTCTCTCTCTCGTGCCATATTTTGGAAGTTCAAAGTCTTTCTACTATTTTTGTTGCCTTTTGTTGCCTGCTCAAAGTTTTTGGGGTTAAATTGCTGCTGCTACAATGTCGAAGATTTGGAAGTGCTGACTTGGTGTGGAGGAAGGTCTGGTTTATGTCTATAGGTTGAAGAGTCTCAAGGAAAACTATTGAAGAGAATTTTGATTAGGTTTTCCCCTGGAGAGGGGTTTTGCCTTGCCAGAGTGCCTACTTCTTGTGTCTCATGTTTTTTTGATCTGCAAACACAGATTATTTGGTAATTTCTTGATGAAAGATAATATAATAAAGAAGTAAAAGAAGCTAACTTAATTCACAAGTAATTATCAAGAAAGAAGAAATCAAACCCTAACATACTTTTATTGATTTCTCAACAAAAGAGGCTGGGTAAATAAATATGCAATTTGTTCCTTTGAAGGAATTCCAATTTGACCTTTTGTTCAAGCACTTTTTTTTTCCAAGGAAAAAAGTGAACTTTTCATTAAGTATATAAAAAGTTACAAAGTACATGCAGTAAAGCATTTGGTAGGATAAAGTATCCCCATAGGATCTCACTAAATAGTGCATGAACAACTAGTGCTAGAGAAAGCCACTGTCAGAAAAACACAGAAACAAAAACCAAAAAATATATCAGGCCTTTCCTAGGAAGGAGAAAACAACCCGCCAAGAGACAGTCCACAAACAAACGGCTAAACGCATGACAACATAAGTGATGACATTTTCACTTACTATGTGCCAAGAAATGCCCCGATAGAGAGGCCACCAATTTTTACATACATATTCAAAAAACCATATAATCAGTCCAGAGAAACTCTGAAAAAACTATGGAGAGACTATAGTCCGATATACACCAAAAACAGGTAGTATAAAAAAACCACAATACTGAGAGAATGATGAAATTATATAGCAAAAGGTCTAGTGTTCGACACACGGACTCTACTATCTTCAATATCCACTATGCGCCAACAATCCAGATCCTGTTGTAGGCCCTCTTTAGAAAGGAGGTCGACTGCTACGTTCTGTTCCCTGTAGATATGGCACACATATATAAAATCAAATGACATCTTTAAAAGAAGAATTTCTTGAATGATAGGGATCAAAACAAAATTCAGACATCTCTAAGTATTGTTGAACCAATTTATAACATTCTTGGAGTCCCCAAAAATTTAAACATTGACAATTCCCAAATCTATGAGCCAACAGAGGAGCAGTTTTAAAGAGTAGTTCAACAAAGTTGTTTGTGCCAGGGCCTATGCCCACAAAGGCTTTTAAAGTTTTGTTTTCATCTATATGGATCACCACATCAGTTCTACATTGGTTTTGTTCATCCGAAGCGCCATCGAAATATGCCCAAGGAATATCCCTATTGATTTGTTCATTGGTGATAGTTTTGACAGTTCTGGAGATGTCTTTTTTGGTAAGAAGATCCAGGATGGAGACACATTCATTCACGATGGAGATTAGGGAAGGAGCAGAGTCCTTGAAGATACCTCTGTTCCCTGTGAGCCAAAGACCCCAAGTGATGATTAAAGGAATATTCTTTTTGTTGATATTCGGAACCCCATTCCACTAGGAAAGCCAAGCAGATCCAACTGAAGGTCCATGCCAAGTAGTCTGGATGCCTAAGAGGGAGAGGGTGGCCTCCCAGACATTTAAGGCAAAACCACATGAAAATAAAATATAATTAATGGTCTCCTCTGAATCCTTACACAAGATACACCATCCAGGCCCCTTTTTATTCCTTTTTATTAACTTATCCCATGTAGGAACTTTGTTCTTGAGCACACACCAAAAAAAGAGTCTAGCTTTTGGCAGACTATTCAACTTCCACAATAAATTATGCCACCACACCTGGTGACCTCTGTCCCTCTGATTCATCAAGAAATTATAGCCGAATCTAGGAGCATATTTTCCAATCAGTGCATGTACCTAGCGAAGAGAGTCCGACCTGTCATAAATCCTTACATTGGATCTTCTCAACTCCTAAGTATAATTCCTCCATTCGATACCCCATTGAGGGTCCAGATGAATATCATCTTCTTATTTCTAGCCCTGAGTCCAAAAAGAAGTTGTCTCTGGTTTTGCAATCTATGACAAGTAATAATACCCCTTTGAGTGAAGGTGGTCCAAAAGCCCCCGAGAGAGAGCGAAGTGCTGATTGCAACCCACCCAAGGATCATTGCCTAAGACAACCTTCTCCCCATTTCCAACTGCCATGCCAGACAATCTTCAACCAGCTTAAAGGAGAGAATGGCGGATTTCCATATCACAAATACATTTGAGGTCTCTTTCCTAGGGTTGTGGATCCATTCCTCCAAGGGAGTGGGATCAATGTATTTACGTTTAACCACCGCTGTCCATAGGTTATCCTCAAAAATGATCCTCCAACCGTATTTAGCTACTAAAGACATGGAAAAAGATTGACGCTCCTTTATCCCCCAACCACCCCTCTCCTTCGGCGAAGCAATTTTGTCACAAGCTACCCAGGGAATCACATGCTCTTCCTTAGATCTAGCCCAGAGGAAACGACTACAAATTTTCCTAACTTTTGATAAAATACCTTTTGGGACCCAGGTGAGCACAATCTAGTAGATTGGGATGGCCACAAGCACAGATTTAATGAGAACCAGTCTGCTAACCCTAGACAACCATTTGTAGCTCCGTAAACTTATTCGTTTCTCAATCCTTGCCAACAACCAATTCCAATCCAACTTTTTATAGGAATCAGGTTTTAAGAAGAAACCGAGGTATTTTAGGCTGTTCCCCATAGGAATCACTTTGAACGGAAGGGAGACCACAATTCTTTCAAGATCCCCATCCGAGAGACCATCATAAAAAATGGAGGATTTTTGTGCATTTATACTCATTCCTGTAGCCTTAAGAAATAGATCCAAGGGACATTTCATATGGTGGACCTCATCCCTAGTACCATTGTTGAACAGAATAATGCCATCCACAAAAATTAAGTGGGATATAAAAAGTTTGGTAGCAACTTCAACACCTTTTAGGTCACCATTTCTCTTAGCCGAATGCAATATCTGGCTAAACCCTTTTGCTGCTAATAAGAATAGGAGAGGGGATAGAGGACATCCTTGTTTGAGCCCTCTCTGACTGTGGAAAAAAGGAGAAGCAACCCCATTTATGAGAACAACAAAAGACACATTTGTTATACACCCCATAATCCAATTAATAATACCATTGCAGAAGCCCAGATGAGTCAACAGAAGGCGCAAATATAGCCAACTGATCTCTTCATATGCTTTTGAAAGGTCTCTTTTCACAATCAGTCCTTTTCTTTTAGATTTTTTCATACTGTGCATTGTTTCTTGGGCCACCCCAATGGCTTCATGAATTTGTCTACCATCCAAGAAACTAAACTGTTCTTTAGAGATATTGCATGACAATATAGGCCTCAAACGTATTGCAATAATCTTTGCAATAATTTTGTAAATACAGTTGCAAAGGGAAATAGGTCTGACTTCTTCAAAAGAGGCAGGCGCATTCGATTTTGGAATTAGTGCAAGGAAAGTAGAATTGAATGGTTCATGAATGCCCCCCCTGATCCTAGATTCCTCAACCACCCCCACCATTTCATCTCCAATTAGGTCAAAAAAGTGTTGGTAGAACTCTATTGTCCACCCGTTCGACCCAGGACTCTTATCTTTTTGCATAGTCTTTAAAACACTTTCCACTTCGAGTTTTGTAACTAGAGCCATAAGCATCTCGTTTTCTTCCTCCTCAACCTACTTGGGAAAAAGTTTGGCCACCCATATGACTTCGGCAATTGAGGCCCCATCTTGAGCCTTAAAGAGATTTTTGAAGTGATCTCTTCCCAATGAAGCCATCTCTCTAAAAGATTTTTCCATTTCTCCATCCGACCTTCTCATTTACCAAATGGTGTTTGAGAGTTTCCTCCCCTTTGCATAATTTTGGAAGAATTTAGTATTTTCATCACCTGCTTGCAATATTCCGAATAGGAAATAAACAACAATACAAAGAAAACTAAACAAAAAATACAGCTACTAGAGAGACACCATGAAAAACACTACAAACATTTAGGAAAGCTGAGCCATTTTATTATAAATCTGGAAATAGGGAATGAGTACAAGAAGGTGATCAAAATGATGGCACCTTGGCTTGCTCAAGGCAAGCTGAAATAACTTTCCAAACCCTGCTATGGATGGCTACTTCCTCTCTGGACTGCGTAACCCTCTGTGCTGCTGCTGCTGCTTCTGGCTGGAATGGAGCTGCTCTTTGGGGATGTTCCTCTACTCAGAAAATTATGAAACTCGGGCTATGACCTCTCCTCCAAAAACCAGGAAAAACCCAGGAAGGAATTCTGGAAAGGCTGACCCCAGAATCTGACCCCATTAGGAAAATTACGCACTCCTGGTGAGTATGCTGGCCTCTGAAGTGAATGGCTGGAAATGCTGGCCTCAATCTGCTCCAAAAGACAACCTATGAAGGGCTGATTCCCTCACACTTCTCCAGACTAAAACTACTGAAGATCTCTCTCCCGTAGCTACCCTCCAAAACTACGTAACCTCTGTGAGAGACTGCGCTGCCTAGTGACTGTGTAATTCCTGGATGGATAACTCTGCGTGATCTGCTCAGAAAACTCAAGGTAAAGCTCCTCACCTGAGCGGGCACTCGAAGTCTCTCGAGGCTTAGGTTGGGATCTCCGCTCGGAGACAACCGTGTGCTGAACAACACTTGCAAACTTAGCTAAACAGTGTAAGCGTGCTCAATATCTGTTTGACAGAAATTTTGAAGATGCATAATAGAATGAATGAGAAGCTAGCCTCTCCCCCCTTTTATGCTTGAGACCCTAACTCTCCCTTGGGCCCCACTATGCTGTGCTGTCCTCCCTTGCCACGCCCCCCTGCCTTCTCTGCGCTGTCCTGGCCCACGCTGCCACTGGGCTGCTTGGCCCATATTGCCTCTGCGCTGTCACTTGGCCCCCCTGGGCCCCACGCTGAAATCAGAATGTTGGCTAAGTGACTTTATGGAGTTTATTTCTCCTAAGTTGGGTTATGGGTCCCATCACCCTTTTTATTTATGGCTGAACATTAGAAAAGCAAAATCTGAGCAAAAATTAATATTGCCAATTAGCTACTACTAATTGGGAATATTATAGTCCTCCTCGCCAAAATGTTGCTTGTCCTCAAGCAACTGCAAAGATGGGTGCTGCAGGATCTTCTCACTCTCCCAAGTGGCATCCTCATCCGGAAGATTCCTCCATCTCACCAAATACTCCTTGACTGTCCTGCTCTATAGCTGTCTCTCTCGGGTGTCTAAAATGGCTTTTGGCTGTAACACCAAATGCCCCTCATCATCTGTAGGTGGAAGCTCCCCTGTTGCTGTCACCTCCTGCTCCAATGCCTTTTTTAGGCATGATACATGGAAAATGTTATGTATCCTACTCCCTTCCAGCAACTCCAACTCATAAGCAACCTCTCCTACTCGACGGATCACCCTGTAAGGTCCATAGAAGCGGGGCTTGAGCTTTTCGGCCCCCTTCTGCTTCAGCGTAGACTGTCGGTAACGCTAAAGTTGGAGGTAGACCAAGTCACCTACCTCAAACTGTCTTTCTACCCGTCCTCTGTCTGCATACAACTTCTGCTGGTTCTGCGTTGTGGCTAAGTTGTCCTTAAGAGCTTGAAGTATATCTTGGCTCTCTTGGTTCCAGTCCTTGGCCCTGGGGCCCTTGCTAGCTCCAAACATAACATGAGCAAAAGTCAGAGCATGATATCCATACAAAGCATAAAATGGAGACATACCGATAGACATGTGGAAAGTAGTGTTGTAGCAGTATTCTCCCAAGTGTAGCCAACACGACCATGCCTTTTGCTGCCCCGTGACATAGTTCCGCAAGTAGCCTTCCAGCGATTTGTTCACTATCTCCATCTGTCCATCTGTCTGAGTGTGATTGCTGGTACTAGGAGTTAACTATATACCCACTAAATGAAAGAGCTGTTGTCAAAAGCCGCCCATGAAACGATTGTCCCTGTTACTGACTATGGTCTTAGGAAGACCATGTAATTTGAAAACATCACAGAAGAACAGCTCGACCACCTGTGCAGCTGTGTACCGTGCTGATATGGCGAAGAAATGGACATACTTTCTTAGTCGACCAACGACCACAAAGATGCAATCCTTGCCCTGCACCGCGGGCAACCTGGTAATGAAATCCATAGAAATGCTTGTTGAAATTTGGTTACCGAAGGATAGGTGGTTCCCTAAGGCTTTGATCTTTGGCCTAGGGAAAAGTCTCCAAAAGAATTTAATTTTTCTCCTAAAGTGACTTTATAAAGTTATAAAGTCAAATCTAATTTAAAAGTGACTTTAAGTGATAAAGTTACTAAAGTCTAATTTTAAAGTGACTTTAATAAAGTCAATGTAAAATTAGAAAGTGAAAAGTGACTTTGGAAATAAATGACTAAGTGGTCTTTATTAAAGTAGGGTGAATTAAAAAATAGAAAGTGAGATTTAAATGAGCATTTAATCTCAACCCTAGATCTAAAACTATCTCAGCCATTGGATTTAGGGATTTCCCAAAAGTCACTTAGGGTTAGGTTATAGGAGGAAAAGGGGGGAAAAGGTCATTCATTTTTTTCATGAGCAGATTGAGAGATGAGGAGAGAAAGCAAAGAAGAAATTTCTGAGCAGTGAGGAGGAGGGTAGCAGCTATAGACTTCAGTAAATCCGTACAGCAACAAAGAGGCACGGTTCCCAAGGCAGAAATCCGTACAGGAAGAGGTTGGCACACTTTTCGAGGATGGAGGCACAGAAAAAGAGAGATTTCATACAGTAGCTTCAACACGCATTCCAAGGTAGATTTTGGGCTCGAAAACAAGGGAGGAGTTTGTTGTTTTTTTGGCACAGATTTCGAGGAAATTCGTACAACAGGACAATGCTGTTTTTGAGGTTGTTTTCAGGCACATGAATCGAGGAGGAAGTACAACTGTACTTTTAATCTGGGAACGCTTTTCGAGGGTGGCATTTCAACATTTAATGCTGTAATAAATGCTGTAAAAATTTCTGTTTTGATTGTTTTTTGTTCGGCATGTTTTCCAAGGCGGGGTATAAGCACGGAAATCGAGATAAGTGCATTTATTAAGTTGCTGGAATTTTTGCTGTAAATTTTGTTTCACTGTAAAAGCATATTTAGAAATAAGAAGGAGCTTTTGAACTGGTTTTCCCCAAGAGTTGTAGGGGGTTTTTCTAGGGTCAAGTTGAACAAAAATCAGCATGTCAAAATTATGTGTGTGGCTGATTTATTTTTCTGAGTTTTTATTTCTGCATTTCAACACTGAAATTTCCAGAATTTGTGTTTTCAGAAAATATTTATTTTTCCAACTTGTTGAATGTATGGCTATGGAAATGGGCATTTAACTTTATGGGAGAAATAAGGAGAAACTGAAAACCGGTGTTGGGTTATCAAATTTCTACATGGTATCAAAGGTATTTTGCTGAAAAGTGCAGTTTGGGACAGCAAGAAGAAAAACTAGAGCAAGCTGATTTTTCACACAGAAAATAATACCTTTACTACAACAGTGTTATTTTCAGTTTATTAAGACAACAAACATGTCTTTGGGCTTGAGGGTGGAGGATAGGTTGGATGGGCATAGTAACTACAATTTATGGAAGGAGAGAATGCAGAGCATCTTTGAGGAGGCAAAAGTCTGGGGTATAATGGTGCATACCCAACAACACCCTGTGAATGTGCCTACTGATGCTGTTCAGTTGGCAGACTTTAATAAAAAGAATAACAAGGGTAAGAGACTGATTGTGGATGGAATCAAAGACCACTGCATTCCTCATGCAAGAGGAAAGAGATATGCTTATGAGATGTGGACAACATTGACCAATCTCTACCAGAGTACCAATGAGAACAGGAAAATGGTCCTAAGGGAAAAGCTGAAGACCGTTAAGATGGTAAGACTGATAGTGCAACTGGATATCTCACAAAGATTACTAATGTGAGAGATGCGTTGGCAGCAGTTGGAGAGGTCATTCCACCCACTGAGTTGGTGCGGATTGTAGTGAATGGCCTTCCTAGTTCATGGCTGAACTTTGCTGATGGGGTTTGTGCACATGAGACCCTTCCCACTTGGGAGAGGTTCTGGGATGATTGGATACAAGCAGAAATCAGAAAGAGCCAGCTTGGGGCAGCCAAACCAGTTGAGCAGGATGAGGATGTAGCACTGTTGGCAGGAGGCAAGAAAGGCAAGGGAAAGAAGCAAGCTTCCACAAGTGGTGGTGGGGGCAAAGGCAAAGGTAAAGGTAAACAGGGAAACACGCAGAAGGACTATTCCAAGGTGAAGTGTTGGAATTGTCAGAGGATGGGACACTATGAAATTGTGTGTTCGGAGAAGAAGAAGAAAGAGAAGAACCAGAGCATGGCAACATCAACAGAGATAGAGGACTTTACAGATAGCTTTGACCGGGAGTTTGGGTTCATTGCTTGTGAATCCACTAGTGCAGGATCACCTGCCACGAAGGTTGAGAGGGAGTGTGCATTTCCCTCCACTAGTGGAGCATCTTCAGGTATCTGGTATGTTGACAGTGGGGCTTCACGTCATATGACAGGAGTCCGTGAGTACTTCTTATAGCTTTCAGAGAGTGGCACTGATATATAGGTAGTACTCGATGATGACAACGTTGTTAGAGCAGTCGGTGTGGGGACATTGACATTTGATAGGGAACCCAAACCTCCCTTGAAGGTGTCAAATGTTCTATATGTGCCAGGGATGAGGAAGAACCTCATATGCGTCTCAGCATTAGAGGACAGAGGATATGAGATATTGTTTAGGAGAGGATAGGTGCTTATATATCCCAGGGGTGCTCCAGCTGATTCAGCTAGAGTGATTGGTGTACGCCATGCAAAGGTGTACAAGTTTGCATTTCAACCCCTTTTGGCATGGAGTAGTAGTACTGGCAGTAGAGCTAGCAGTTCAGAGCTGTGTGAGATTTGGCACCGCAGGATGGGGCACATGTATCATGGAGCCTTGAGCACATTGCGGGAGATCACTACAGGTGTGCCAGATTTCAGTACTGATCACTTTGATACATGCAGAGGATGTGCTATGGGCAAATTTGCCAAATCCCCTTTTCCCCAGCAGTGACAGCAGAGCGACTAGGATACTTGATTTGATTCATTCTGATGTAAGCGGTCGGATGTTTCATGTTTCCTTGAGTGGATATGAGTATTATGTTTTATTCATTGATAATCACTCCAGGAGGACCTGGATTTATTTCTTGAAGACCAAGAGTGAGGTCTTCAAGCGTTTTCAGTTGTTCAAAGCTTTTGTGGAGACTCAAATAGGTCAGAAGATCAAGTCCCTGAGGTCCGATAATGTAGGGGAGTATACCATTGGTGAGTTTGTTGAGTATTGTGCTGAGGCGAGCATTAGGAGGGAGTTCACAGTTCCTTACAACCCCTAGCAAAACGGGGTTGCAGAGAGGAAGAATAGATCCATCGTTGGGGCTGCCAAAGCCATGTTTCATGATCAGGGGTTACCATTGTTTTTTTGGGCAGAGGCCTGCAACACCGCTGTATATTTGCAGAACAAGAGTCTACATCGTGCCTTGGGGCATGTGACTCCGGAGGAGGCTTTTTCTGGGAAGAAGCCTGATGTTGGTCACTTCCGTATCTTTGGGTGTATTGAACACTCCTACGTACCCAAGGAGAAGAGGATCAAGCTAGAGCCCACCGCAGAGAAGGGTATCTTTGTGGGCTAAAGTGAGACCTCAAAAGCCTTTCAGATTTATATTCCTGCATAGAGAAGAGTTGTTGTCAGGCGGGATGTGAAATTCGAGGAGGACAAGGCTTTCAGGAGGTCACGGGAGTTAGAGTATCTGGATCGGCCAGACCCTCAGGAGCAGCTGAGTTAGGCACAGGGATCCAGTGGGCAGGGATCAAGAGGATCCAGAGGTACATTGATTACGGTGTCAGGTCCGTTAGTGAGCAGTGGCTCGCAGAGTCAGAGGGGTGGTGCTTCGGGCAGCATGCAGAGTAGTCCGTAGAGAAGTTCTCTAGGTAGTCCACTGATGGACAGTTCACACGATACTTCAACATCTACAGGTTCAGGTTCAGGCAGGAGGATAATAGACAGAAATTCAGGAGTTCAGGCTCTTGATGAGGAGGAGGAGTTTCATTCTCCAGTTGGAGAAATGTGCTCAGGGAAGAGGAAGCCGAAGTGGCTTCAGGATACCTTGAGAGAGGCCACATTTTTTGTTGGGCTGAAGAGACCGGTCAGAGAGAGCAGACCACCTTATAGGTTCTGTAGCTATATGGAAATGGTTGCCAACATCGTTGACTCTGAGCCTTCTAGCTATGAGGAAGCAGCTAACCAGGTCTAGAGAGAGGCCATGCAGGAGGAGTATTCTTCTATCATGAAGAATGATGTTTGGGAGGTGGTGCTGAGGCCTGAGGGCAAATCCATGGTTTCTTCCAAATGGCTTTACAAGGTAAAGCATGCTGTAGATGGTAGCATTGAGAAATTCAAGGCAAGGTTTGTGGCTAGAGGTTTCTCCCAGGTAGAGGGAGTAGATTATGGGGAGACCTTCGCTCTTGTGGCTCGATATACTTCGATTCGCTCCATCATATCAATAGCAGCAGAGATGGGTTGGAAGATCCACCAGATGGATGTGAAGACCACATTTCTCAATGGCTTCATACAGGAGGAGGTGTACATTGAGTAGCCATGGGGCTTTGAGGTGCATGGGAAGGAGTCCCATATATGCAGACTGAAGAAGGCCCTTTATGGCCTGAAGCGAGCTCCTAGAGCTTGGTACTCCAGGATAGATACATACTTGCAGGAGATGGGTTTCACAAAGAGAGGCAGATCCAAACCTTTACTTTATTGTGATAGGTGAGGAGCCTCTCATTCTGGTGCTGTATGTGGATGACTTGGTCATTACGGGTGCAAAGAGACTCATAGAGCACTGCAATAGAGATCTTGCGTCGGAGTTTGAGATGAAGGACATTGGCTTGATGCATTACTTTTTGGGTTTGGAGGTGTGGCAGGAGGAGGGGCATTTCTTCCTGGGACAGGGGAATTATATTGTGGACATCCTTGGCAGATTCCACATGGAGTGTTGTAGACCCATGTCGACACCGATGATCACCAACTGGAAGAAGCTTCACGCTTCAGATTTCGAGTTGGTGGATCCCACATTGTATAGACAACTGATTGGTTCCTTGATGTATTTGGTCAACACCAGGCCAGATATATGTTTTGCAGTCAACATGATGAGCTAGTTCATGTGTGAACCCAGGAGGGTGCACTGGGTTGCTGCAAAACACATTTTGCAGTACTTGCAGGGGGCAATGGATTATGGTTTGTGGAGTGAGATTGGCAGGTTACACTGATTCTGATTGGGCAGGTTGTGGTTCTGATAGGAAGAGCACTTCAGGGCGCTGTTTTGGGTTGGGTTTAGCAGTGGTGTCGTGGTTCAGCCGAAAGCAGCAGTCAGTAGCATTGAGTTCAGCGGAAGCAGAGTATTTGGTAGCCAATCTAGTTAGTTGTGAGGCCATATGGCTTCGCAAGATGTTGTTTGACTTATTTGGTCAGTCGTTGAGACCTTTAGTGATATACTGTGATAATCAGAGTTGCATTAAGCTCATGGAGAATCTAGTATTTCATGACAGGTCAAAGCATATCAGGATCAAATATCACTTCATCAAAGACTATGTTCAGAAGGGAGCTGTGAAGCTTGAGTATATTCCCACTGATGAGCAGGTTGCAGATATTCTTACCAAAGCCTTACCATGGGGCAAGCATCTCTACTTCAGAGACAAGATGGGTGTGGTGAGGAACACCTTCCTCGGTAAGAGGGAGTGTTGAAATTTGGTTACCGGAGGACAGGTGGTTCCCTAAGGCTTTGATCTTTGGGCTAGGGAAAAGTGTTCAAAAGAATTTAATTTTTCTCCTAAAGTGACTTTATAAAGTTATAAAGTCAAATCTAATTTAAAAGTGATTTTAAGTGATAAAGTTACTAAAGCATAATTTTAAAGTGACTTTGATAAAGTCAATGTCAAATTAGAAAGTGAAAAGTGACTTTGGAAATAAATGACTAAGTGGGTCTTTATTAAAGTGGGGTGAATTAAAAAATAGAAAGTGAGATTTAAATGAACATTTAATCTCAGCCCTGGATCTAAAGCTATCTCAGCCATTGGATTTAGAGATTCCCCAAAAGTCACTTAGGGTTAGGTTATAGGAGGAAAAAGAGGGAATAGGTCATTCATTTCATTCATGAGAAAGCAAAGGAGAAATTTCTGATCAGTGAGGAGAAGGAGGGCCGTAGCTAGAGACTTCAGCAAATCAGTACAACAGTAAAGAGGCACGGTTCCCAAGGCAGAAATTCGTACAACAGGAGGTTGGCACACTTTTCGAGGAACGAGGCACAAAAAAGAGGGATTCCGTACAGTAGCTCCAACATGCATTCCAAGGTAGATTTTGGGCTCGAAAACCAAGGAGGAGTTTGTTGTTTTTCTGGCATAGATTTCGAGGAAATCCGTACAGCAGGACAACGTTGTTTTCGAGGTTGTTTTCAGGCACTGGAATCAAGGAGGAAGTACATCTGTACTTTCCATATTGTCCGTACAGTTGTATTGCCGTACTGCTGAAATTTGGGCACACATTTCGAGGGTGGCATTTCAGCATTTAATGCTGTAAAAATTTCTGTTTTGATTGTTTTCTGTTTGGCACGTTTTCCAAGGCGAGCTATAAGCACGGAAATTGAGATAAGTACATTTATTAAGTTGCTGGAATTTTTGCTGTAAATTCTGTCTCACTATAAAAGCATATTCAGAAATAAGGAGCTTTCGAACTGGTTTTCCCCAAGAGTTGTAGGGGGCTTTTCTAGGGTCAAGTTTACCAAAAACCAGCTTGTCAAATTAATGTGTATCGCTGATTTATTTTTCAGAGTTTTTATTTCTGCATTTCAGCACTGTGAAATTTCCAGAATTTGTGTTTTCAAAAAATATTTATTTTTCTAGCTTGTTGAATGTATGGCTATGGGAATGGGCATTTAACTTTATGGGAGAAATAAGGAGAAACTGAAAACCGGGGTTGGGTTATCAAATTTCTACAATGCTTTCCCACTTTTCTTCCGGAATGGGAAGCGACTGTAGCAATCCGGCTGGGTGGCTCATATCCCCCTTGTTCCTCTGACATACCTCATACTCCCTGACATGCCGGAGTACGTCCTCCTTGAGGCCTCTCCAGGACAACTTCTCCGTGATGGCCATGTATGTCTTTGTGAATCCCTGATGGCCTGATAGCGGGGAATCGTGGGATGCACGCAATATCTTCCCCTTGAGCTGAGAATCCCCAGTCAAGAAGATCCTGTCTCTGTAGTAGGTGACCTCATCCATCACCCTGTACTTATCATCTAAAATCTGGCCATCCAGCGCCTCACAAGCGAAGTGGTCCTTGGAGTACTCCACCAACAGTTGGGCCCTCCAGTTTGCATCTACGCTCATCAAGGACAGTGCTGTCGGTCTGCGTGACAAAGCATCTGCCACTACATTGTTCTTTCCTCTGACATACTCAATGTCAAAGTCGTAGGCATGGATCTTACTGACCCACTTCTGCTCAAGGAAAAACCGGAGGCTGTTGTGATTAGTGCTCACTCGAAACCTGTTGCCTACCAGATACTGCCGAAACTTGTCCAACGCATGCATAATGGCCAGTATCTCCTTGACATATATTGGATACAACCTCTCATGCGGCAGTAGCTTCCTGCTCTCGAAAGCTGTAGGGTGGCCCACCTTCATCAATACTACGCCTACTCCCTCCCACGAAGCATCACACTCCAAAATGAAAGGCTGCGTGAAGTTCGACAAAGCCAACACTGGACAGCTTCTCATCACCTCTTTGAGCCTGTCGAAGGCCCTCTACGCAATATCAGTCCAGCCAAATGCCCCCTTCTTGGTGAGATCTGTGAGGGGTGCAACAAGTTGGGAAAACCCCTTGACAAACTTCCGGTAGTAGGTGCAGATGCTTACAAATCCCCAGAGTTCTATCACATTCTTCGGTTCTGGGGAATCCCGGATGGCCCAGATCTTCACCTCATGGACTCTCACTTCGTCCACACCAATGATATGCCCCAAATAGAGCATCTCTGTCAACCCAAACTCGCACTTGGAGATCTTAGCATAGAAATGCTGCTCCAAAATTCGCAGTACAGCCTCAATGTGCTGCAAGTGCTCCTTCCAAGTGCGGCTATATATGAGGATGTCATCAATGAACACCAGAACAAACTTCCTCAACTGACCACGGAAGATGTGGTTCATGCAAAACTGAAAGGTGGCCGGTGAGTTGGTTAGCTCGAAGGGCATCACCAAAAACTCGAAGTGGCCATAATGGCACCTGAATGCAGTCTTGGGGACATCTTGGTCCCTCACCTTGATCTGATGGTACCCTGACCTCAGATCGATCTTGGAGAAGAACTTTGATCCCCTCAGCTCATCCATCAACTCATCAATCTGGGGGATGGGGTATCGATTCTTCATGGAATTTTTGTTGAGTGCCCTGTAGTCGATGCACATCTGCAATGTGCCATCCTTCTTCACTAGAACAACAGAAGAAACAAACGGGCTAGTACTTGGCCGAATGTGTCCCAGTGCTAAGAGCTCATGGATAGCTCTCTTAATCTCATCCCTGTAGGCCTTGGGGTGCCTATAGGGGGTGGTGATCACTGCTTGGATCCCCTGCTCCAACTTGATAGTATGCTCAAACCCCCGGTCCGGTGGCTGCCCCGGTGGTATGTCCCCAAAAACCGTGGAGTTTCTGTCCAATATCGACTGCACATCAGGGTGTAATGACTGCCCTGTACAGTTCTGCTACCCACTCTATGTCTCCCTTCAAGAAGTCTGCCTCCATCTGGTGTGCTGAAACTGTCTGCAGAGGGTATGTGTGCATGCCTCTGATCATCACATGCTTCCCACTCTTCTTGTCTGTCCACTCCATCTCCAATGTCTCCTAGTCTATGGTGACCTTACCCAACGTAATCAGCCACTGCACTCCTAATACCACATTGGTATCTGGGATGTCAACCACAAAGAAGTGGTCTGTCATTGTGTATGTCCCCATGGTCACTGCCAATGCCGGAACTAAGAAAATTCTATTGCAGTATCTTGGTTTCTTTCTCCTACTTGATTTAGATTAATACAAGTTATTTTCAGAAAATAGATTCAGAAAATACTGAAATAAACACAACTACAACCTACACATGCAGATCATTTACTGAATAATACGTTCATACAACAAAGTGACGCATGGATTTTTGGACATAAGTCCCCGGAAAAACCCAAAGCGGGAAAACCGGTGCAACAGATATGAGGGTTTATTTATTAAGTAGATTCTGAGTACAGTAAATCTAGGTTCAAGATCTAGAAAACCTGACAGAGAATAAAATAAATCAAATATTCATCTAACCTGATGTTCTAGTGCCAAATATCTGATTGATCCACACCCTCAAACGAGATTTACAAGACTCAGCCTGGATTTGGCCCTAGAAACCCTCAGCGCTGCCCCTGAAGCCCCAATGTCAGCCCTGCTAGCCTCAGAATGCCACTGCGCTGCCCAGAGAGGGACTGTATAACCCCTGAGAGGGTGACACAGGCCTTACGCTAGCCCTGGAGACCCTCTGCATAACTTTTGAAGCCCCTTGGAGCCTCTGCGCTGTCCTGCATAGCACCTGCGTAGCGGTTGTGCAGCACGTGCTTAGCTGCTTCTCTTCTTCTCAGCGCTATCCTTGTTGCTGCTCCTCTGCCTCTTATTGAATCTTGGCTCCGGGATCAGATCATCCCGTTAGCCAATACTACCCCTCGCTGCAGGGAATTATTTCGGAAATTCTTAGCAAACCCGGCCTAGAATTCCAGATCTATTCCTCAGCTCTGCAACTGTGTGTCTCTAACTGACCCTCAAGCCTTTCTCTTATACTTTTTCGTTCATCTCATCAACGATCGAGATTAAAACATTCATTAACGGCTGAGATTGAACACTGCTTGATCCATGTGTCTTAAGACAATTTCAGCACATGTGTTAATTAATTCACTTTAATTATTTAATTTCCCTAAGTTTAGACTTAGGAAATCCATTAAAATAATTAATTATTTGAATAACTTGAACACCAACTGAAATTTCTCAAAGCACTTTCTGGGTTTTGGAGATCAAGTATGTCCTAGCCCCTCCACAAAATTTCAGGGCTAGAGCACACCCGATGCTACACCAACTATACAAAATTTCAACACTCCCTCTTAGCACGGAGTGTGCTCTAGCAGAGTGTACTCTAGCAATGCATCCACACCATGCACTACAAGATCTTGAAGCTGGATTCTGTGCGGCTAATGCTTGGCCTGCTGCCCTCCATCTACTGCACTGCTGCTCTCTGTACTGCTGCCCATGCCACTGCCATTGACATTGCCACATCTGTACTGCAACTCCCTCTCAAATTGCTGCATCATGCTGCCCATAGCACTGCCACTGCTATCTACTGCACTACAACTCAGTTGCTAAGAAGTAAGCAACTGAAAGACTTCTGCCCAACTGTTTGACAGATAAGTTAAGTTGCCTTCCACCATTGAAGCTCCCTGGATTTTGATTTACGCTGTCCTCCTGGAGACACTGTCATGCTGCAACACTGCAATGCGTGAGCACAACTTCTCTGCACTGCTGAAGTCCCATCAACCCCTTTGTGGTGCTGCCTTTGCATTACGCTGCTCCTTCTTCATCTCTTCAACTCCCTCTTCCGCTTCAATGTGGCCTCCTACAACCATCTCCCGACTCATCCCGCTACCGTCTTAAGGCTCTTGTAGCTCGTATGTGATCCAAGAGTAGCGTTGACTCAAGGATCCCACCACTTGTCTGTAGATGCTCTACGGATCCATGTCACCCCACCTCTTCTCTCAAGGCACATGAGCACTTATGGCTGCATCATCATCAGAGCCATCTTCCTTTGCTTCTGCAACCTTGGAATCAAAAGATCCTTTGTCCTTCTTCTTAGGACGATTGCTGGCGAAATGACCAAGATCACCATAGGTAAAGCATCGGACCTTGGAAAGTTCCTTCTTCTTCTTCCCTTGTTTCTTTTCCCTTGATGCAAGGGCTGCATCCTCCTCCTCCTTGACTTTGGCCTTTCCGCTTCCTCCACTGATATTCTGCTGCTTGGTGACACTCCTGATCTCCTCTTGGTGGAGGATAGCCCACATGTTAGCCTAAGATGGTAACACTGCCCTTCCCAGAATGCTCTGGACAAATGTTTCCCAATCTTCCGAGACTGCATTCAGAGCAACCTCACTAAGGGCCCCTCATCTGGAGTAGCACCAATGCCAACCAGCTGTTCTCGGATGGCTTGAAGTTTGAAGAGGAATGGATCTATCTCTTCACCATTCATCATTTGGAACAACCGCATCTGGTTCTCTAGAAGCATTCTTCTTTGGAAGGAGCCTCCTTGGTACACCGTGTCCAAGGCTACCCACATGTCATTTGTTGTAGTCTTCCCAGCAATATGGGGAATAATGTGGTCCTTGACTCCATCTATGATCAAACGCTTAGTCTACGCTTGATTTTATTCATGCTTCTTTAGAGGATCTGCATCGGTTGGTACAACAAGAACCTTCTCTGCATGATATTTGAGACCATACTCATCCAGAACTGAAAGGATTCTGGCCCTCCAGATAACATAGTTGGACATGCCGTCCAATCTATCTTGATCCCTCAGTCCATATCGAGCCATCTTGCTCAGATCTAACAGAAACATTACTTCTCCCTCTGGATCTGGGTTTCTTGGTGACTAGAAACCCTCTTGTAAAATCTTCTGCATAAGACTGATTTCCCTCCTGGAAATCTTTCACCCAAACACAAACAGAGAACACTCTTCGATCCTCCTGATCGAATCTCAGATCTGTTTGACTCAGATCTGCTGAGTAACTGTCTTCCTCCCGCCTTTGTTGACTTCGCTAGGCATAATTATGCACCTGCAAAATCTCAACCCCACCAGCACTGCTGAAGATTTGAAGCATTGCTTCCAGATCTTGGAAAAACTCTTCTGCAACTGGAGAAATGACTGGATTGCGTCTCACTGACTGGGCCAACGTAGCCTCAACGCTAATAAGAAGTGGATTGCGTAACCCTAGACTGCGTGACGCAGTCCTTACGCTGCCCTGAGAAGGGTTTGCGTAAGCCTGAAGGCCTTCTGCAGCTTCAGCGCTGTCCTCTTCTGGATCTGCATTCTCCTGCTGTCAAGATGCCTTTTCCGGATCTGCTGCTTCTTCTGCCACTCTGCAGAAAAATATTTCTTCCACTAATTGCTGGAGATTCAGCTTGATCTGGTATCGCATTTATTGAATAATACGCTCATACAACAAAGTGACACATGGATTTTTGGACATAAGTCCCCGGAAAAGCCCAAAGCGGGAAAACCGGTGCAACATATATGAGGGTTTATTTATTAAGTAGATTCTGAGTACAGTAAATCTAGGTTCCAGATCTGAAAATCCCAACAGAGAATAAAATAAATCAAATCTGCAGCTAACCTGATGTTCTAGTGCCAAATATCTAACTGATTCACACCCTCAAATGAGATTTACAAGACTCAGCCCGGATCCGGCCCTAGAAACCCTTAGCGCTGCCCCTGAAGCCCCAGCGTCAGCCCTGCTAATCTTAGAATGCCACTACGCTGCCCAGAGAGGGACTGTGTAATCCCTGAGAGGGTGATGCAGGCCTTACGCTGGCCTTGGAGACCCTCTGCATAACTTTTGAAGCCCCCTAGAGTCTGTGTGCTGTCTTGCGTAACGGTTGCGCAACACCTACGTAGCTGCTGCTCTTCTTCTCTGCGCTGTCCTTGTTGCTGCTCCTCTGCCTCTTATTGACTCTTAGCTCCGGGATCAGATCATCCCCTTAGCCAATACTACCCCTCGCTGTAGGAAATTCCTCCGGAAATTCTTAGCAAACCTGACCTAGAATTCCAGATCTGTTCCTTAGCTGTGCAACTGTGTGTTTCTCCAACTGACCCTTAAGCCTTTATCTTATACTTTTTCATTCATCTCGTCAACGATCGAGATTAAAACATTCATCAGCGGCTGAGATTAAAACACTTCTTGATCCATGTGTCTTAAGACAATTTCAACACATGTGTTAATTAATGCACTTTAATTATTTAATTTTCCTAAGTTTAGACTTAGGAAATCCATTAAAATAATTAATTAGTTGAATAACTTGAACACCAACTGAAATTTCTCAAAACACTTTCTGGGTTTTGGAGATCAAGTGTGTCCTAGCCCCTCCACAAAATTTCAGGGCTAGAGCACACTCGATGCTACATCAACTATACAAAATCTCAACAGAAACATACCTCATACACTGCATGGTTCCGACCCCCGGTACCAACACTGAGAAGCCATCAAAACTCTTCGTCGGTATGCCCCTCCTCTGTACTAGCTGGGCATCAATGAAGTTATGAGTGGCCCCACTATCTACCAGGACTGAAACACACTGACCCTGCACGGTGCCTCAGACCTGTAGTGTCAAATACTTTGAAACTCCTTGCAGAGATGCAAGGACCCCTCCTGTGGGTGCAAACGCTGCCCCTCCTGCTCCTGGGGGAGGTGGCGGTGGATGATCCCCTCTCTGTGCTACAACGCTGACCTCTCCCTCTATCTCCTCATAAGCATCTTCTTTTCCCTCATTGTCGGAGAAGACCTCTAGGTAATGTGCTTTCCTTGCGGCACATCGATGACCCAGTGCCCATGGCTTCTGGCATGTGAAGCATAGCTTGCTCCGTCTCAAGTTGCTCCGGGTGTCATCGTCTAAAGGCCCTCGGCCCTGGTTCCCCTTCGGCAGTGGAACTCTCATGTCTTTCCCCTTTGGCTGAAATGCCGGTCTCTAGGGGAAAGGAGCTCTAGTCCTGGGCAAAGCATCCTGCAAGTCCCTTGTCCTCCCGGCTGCATCTTGAAGTGTAGTAGGCCTAGTGGACCTGACTAACCCACGGAGAGGCTTTGCCAACCCATGAATAAACATGTAAATCCTCCTGGCTGCAGACAAGTCGGGCACCATCACTGAAAGTCTCAAGAACTCAAAAATGTAAGTTTTTGGGTTCTCGGTCTGTTTGAGCTTGGTCAGCTCGACAAAATGCTCTTCCGTATCCTTTTGGTCAAATCTCTCCACCAATCTTCGGGTGAACTCTGCATACGTTGTCACTGCTGAGTGACCCAGTGTGGCCATCCCATGGAACCACCAATCATGGGCCTCCCCCTCAAGGTGCAGCGCTGCCACCTTGATGGCCTCCACCTCTGCCATCTTGTTTAGCTGAAAGTAAATATCCAACTTTTCTACCCAAGCTTTTGCTGAACATTTAGATGACACGTCATAAGTTGCCAAGAAAAATCTGCCCATGGTATGTTGCAGCTCACCTCCCTGCGTTAACCCACCTCCTCTATTCTGGTTGCAGGGTCTGTTGTTGTTCTTCAGCTGGCAGAAATTATGAAAAGAGAGAGCTTCACCAAACTCTCGTCCGTATGACTGATACTCTGCAAAATAATCCCCGTAATGAGCCATCTCCGGCTCTTGGGGTCCTCCCGTTCCCGTCCCTGCAGTCAAGAATGTGGGCATAGTGGAACGTGGGGGAGTGCGTAGCACCACCTGCTGCACTGTGTTTTGCTCCTGCGTGTGATGGGAAGTGTCGAACCCTTCACCGATGTTGAATCCCCTTGGGGTCTCACGCTGTCTGTTCTCTCTGGCAATCTTCTGCCCCATCTCCTCCATTTTTCAGGAGAGCTCCTGTACAGACTTCAAGAGGAGATTACTGAACTCCTTCTCGTCATCTATTTCTTCTGCCATAGGTGCTTCCTCCTCTGTGTCCTCTACTGGTACGCAGTCCCCCTCACCAAATGTGGGCTTGAGCCTTTGCTCTCGGCTCCTGTACCATTGCTTCTAGTAGGTGATGTATTCTTTGTCTCCGAGTGTCATAGACTTATCTGCTCCACAGGCTGAGCCAAGTCTATGAGCTTTGATACCACTGTAATATTCCAAATAGGAAATAAACAGAAATACAAAGCAACATAAACAAAAACTACAGCTACTAGAGAGACACCATGAAAAACACTGCAAACATTTAGGAAAGTTGAGCCATTTTATTATACATCTTGTAATAGGGAATGAGTACAGGAAGGTGATTAGAATGATGGCACCTTGGTTTGCTCAAGGCAAGCTGAAATAACTCTCCAAATCCTGCTATGGATGGCTGCTTCCTCTCTAGACTGCGTAACCCTCTGAATTGCTACTGCTATTGGAAAGTGCTGCTTCTGGCTCGAATGAAGCTGCTCTTTGGGGCTTTTCCCCTGCTCAAAAAATTATGAACTCTCCTCCAAAAACCCGGAAAAGCCCAGGAAAAAATTCTGGAAAGGTTAACAATGGAATCTAACCCCCTTGGGAAAGTTACGCACTCCTGGTGAGTATGCTGGCCTCTGAAGTGAATGGCTGGAAATACTGGCCTCAATCTGCTCCAAAAGACAACCTATGAAGCGCTGATCCCCTCACACTTCTCCGAGACTAAAACTACTGAAGATCCCTCTCTCTTAGAGCTGCCCTCCTCCAAAACTGCGTAACCTCTGTGAGAGATTGTGTTGCCTAGTGACTGCGTAACTCCTTGATGGATAGCTCTGCGTGATCTGCTTAGAAAACTCAAGGTAAAGCTCCTCACCTAAGTGGGCACTCGAAGTCGCCTGAGGTTGAGGTTGGGATCTCCGCTTGGAGACACCCGTGTGCTGAATAACACTCGCAGATTTAGCTAAACAACATAAGCGTGTTCAATATCTGTTAGACAGAAATTCTGAAGATGCATAATAGAATGAATGAGAAGCTAGCCTCTCCCTCCTTTTATACTTGAGACCCTAACTCTCCCTTGGGCCCCAACATGTTGCACTGTCCTCCCTTGCCGTGCTACCCTGCCTTCTCTGCATTGTCCTAGCCCACGATGCCACTGGGCTTCCATGCCCACGATACCTATGCGTTGTACCTCTCCCTGCGCTGTCACTTGGTCCCCCTGGGCCCCACGCTGAAATCAGAATTTTGGCTAAGTGATTCTAGGGAGATTTCTCCTAAGTTTATTTCTCCAATGCCCCTTTTCTCAGATTTTTCTTTTCCTAACTTCCAACTTTCTTCTTATATGTTTTACCTTTCTTCCTCTTTCGGCCCGTTTGTCTGCCGTTGCCTTTCGGTCTTCTACTGGATTTATCTCCTTGCTCCAAATTTTCTTCTTCCTCTGCTAACATCCCCACCCTCTCCTCATCCTGCTTTTCAAATACTACCTACATACCTTCACCTTTTCCACAGGGCCACACAGTGCATTCGGTAAAGTAGGCCTCTCCATGAAAGGAAGGACTTTGCCGAAAGCCTCCTTACCTTGGCCATGGGGAAGGTTGATATCTGAAACCTCCTTGAGCACAGACATCAGATAGTTTGTGACCACTGGTCCACTAATTCCCAATATGCCTATGTTCCCTTCCAAGCCACCAAAATGCTGTGGAACAACACGCCCAAAGAAAAGAGGGCTTCCATCCCCTGACTCAGCCTCGAATAATTTCCACGGAAGCCCCGAAACCAAATCATTTGACCTCCGGTTGCTAACCAGAAAGACCTTCAACCCTTCACTCCTCCTTAAGAAACTATGTAAAACAATATCCTCCAGTCTGCTAGACAGATATACAGGTGCAAGAATGCGAGGGGGGGAATCATAACTTGTTTTCCGGAGAAACCGACATCCGCTTGGATCGCCCCAACAACCACTGTACCAAAAACTGCCAGTTCACTGGTGTCAACTGAGACCTCTCTTAAGCCTTCCCAAGATTCCACCGTCGGTATGCCGAAACCGCCTTTCGAAAACTTTGCAGAACACATGGTGCCATCATGACATCTGGAATTTGAGCTGGAGCCTTCTCCTTTATCAAATTTTGCTTCGTGAGCTCCAGACCCCAAATAGTTAGAATATCCTCAACCGCCGGTTCCAAGTCAACAAACTCCGTTGGCTTCCCCATACCACTATCTCCCGGTCTGAAAACCTTGTAAGTGATGTGGAAAATTCGCTATTTTTTGGAATAAGACCGCAATAGTGACAAAAAAACCTCCGAATGCGATCATGAGAGAAAATGTTTTGAACAAAAAGAAATAACAGAGATAACTATGGTGAAAACAACTCCCTCCTCCGTTTAACCTCCCGTTCATTTCCCAGAGAGCTCGAAAAACCATGCAGTGAACAATGTTGACAGATGGTTAGCATGTGCCCTTCCGCGTGGGTGGTCATCTCCCACCATCGTTGTTCAAGCACTTACTCTCTAAGAAAATGGTATTTGATTGGAATGAGCTTCATTTTTTAGTGCATGACAAGGTTTTTAGAGATACATATGGCACTAGTGTTGTCACAGAGAATAGGTACAGGTTGAGGACAGGTGACTTGAATGTCTTGCAATGTTTGGATCATCCATAGAAGTTGAGTATAGCCAGAGGCAACATTAACATATTCTGCTTCAGTAGTTGATAAAGCAATATAACTTAGTTTCTTACTGAACCAAGAAACTAAGTGAGGTCCCAAATAGAATGCTCCTCCACTAGTGCTTTTGCGGTCATCAACGCTACCTGCCCAATCTTCATCTGTGTAAGCATGAAGTGCAAAACCTGCGTTTTTGGGATACCATTGACCAAAATCTTGAATGCCTTGTAGATACTTGAAAATCCTCTTCACTACTTGGAGATGAGTTTCCTTTGGATTTGCTTGAAATCGTCCAACCATGCCAACTCCATGCATAATGTTTGGAGTTTCCTTTGGATTTGCTTGAAATCGTCCAACCATGCCAACTCCATGCATAATGTTTGGTCTTGTACCTATAAGATAGATGAAGCTGCCAATCATAGATCTGTATTCTAATTGATTAACTGTAGGAGAGTCATTATTTTGGTTGAGATTGCATCCTGTTACCATTGGTGTGCATACAGGTTTGCAATCTTCCATTCCATATTTCTTCATAAGCTGTTTGAGATACTTGGTTTGTTAGCTCCCTATATTACTAGTATAGTCCCTTATTGTTATTAGTGTAACCCCCTTATTGTTATTATTGTACCCTTGTAACCCCCATTTTGTTATTATTGTGCCCTTAAATTATTATTGTTAGGTCGGCTAGGATTACATTGTGGCCCCTAGGATTACATTATGGCCCCATGGACTCCTATATATAGAAAGGAGGTTTTGTAAATTGTATCATCCAAGAATTGTTCATTTATGTAATGTATTGGAGGTTGCCCCCTCGAAGTGGCTCATTTCTAAAGCGTTTACATCTCTTTTCTTCTATTTTTGGAGCTGGTTACACAACATTTGGTATCAGAGGTTTGGGATTCTAGGGTTTCGCTGCTCCAAACAGGTCATCGTGGCATTTTCGCTATAACTTTTTTTATACGAAGCTTCAGAAGCTGAAATTTCTAGGGTGCGAAGCTGAAATCGTGAGGAAGGTTGTCTAAAAATTTCAGATCTTGGTTCGCAATATTTGAGGAGATATCATCTGTGGAAGTTAGGTATTTTTTCAGGCTCATAAACAGGTCATCGTGGCAAGAATTGTTCATTCATGTAATGTATTGGAGGTTGCCCCCTCGAGAAGTGGCTCATTTCTAAGGCGTGAATATCTCTTTTCTTCTCTCTTTGGAAATTTGGTTACACAACATGGTTTGAGAAAGAAAGATTCCATCTTTTGTTTGTTGAACTTGAAGACCAAGAAAGTATGTTAGCTCACCAAGTAGAGACATTTCAAATTCCCGCTGCATAACTGAAGCAAATCCTTGACTCATAGATTCAACATTGCTTCCAAAATGTTTTCATCTATGTAAATCACTACTATCAACAATTTGTCTTTGTCAATTTTGGTATACAAATTGCTATCTCCAGATCCTTTCTTGAACCCTTGTTGTTGAAGATACCTGTCAAGACGATAATACGATGCACAAGGAGCTTGTTTTCATCCATACAATGCCTTCATAAGTTTGCAAACAATATTTTTATCATTGCCAAGAATGAATCCTTCAGGTTGTTCAGTATAAACTTCTTCTAGATCCCCATTTAAAAATGCAGATTTAACATCCATTTGATATACCTTAAAAGTTATGAAAGCTTGAAAATGCAAGAAACATTCTTATGGCTTCAAGTCTATCTACAGGCGCAATTGTCTCTTCAAAGTCTACCCCTTCCTATTGAGCATAGCCTTTGCATACAAGGCTTGCTGTGTTTCGAATTACTTCTCCATTTTCATTCAACTTGTTCTTGAACACCCTCTTTGTCCCAATTATCTTTTTATCATGAGGCCTTGGTACCAGTTCCCATGTATGGTTCTTTTCTATTTGATCAAGTTCTTTAGGCATTGCCTTAATCCAACATTTATTTTTGCTTGCTTGATTTACATTTTGAGGTTCAATTGTGGAGAGTAAGGCTAAGTGACTAGATGTTCCAACAAAATTTTTTCTAGTTTGTATTCCTGCTTCCTTATCACCTAGAATTTGGGGTTAAGGATGATTTTTCTGAACATACCTTGATGGAGTCTTTTCTGACATACCTATATTTTCATTTTCTTCTTCTGATTCTTCTCTTTGTTCTTCTCCTACAACTTTTTGGATTTGAGAGGGGAGAGGTTCATCATTTACTTGTGCTTCCCTTTTGGTACCTGTGGATGTTTTATCAATCACAACATCTGCACTTTCAACGATCTTTTGGAGCCTTTTATTGTAGCATTTATATCCGTTGCTTCTAGAAGAATATCCAAGGGGAATTCCTTCATTAGCTTTGGATTCAAACTTTCCAAGCTTATCATCATTTTTCTTTATGAAACATTTTCTTCCAATGATTCTAAAGTGTTTGACAGTTGCAGGCTTACCATACCAGAGTTCATATGGAGTTTTATCATTGTTTACTCGAACATGAGCCTTGTTGAGTATATCCACGACTATATGTACTGCTTCTCCCAGAAGGTGAAGTGTTCCTAACTCATCAAACATGGCTCATGCCATTTGTTGAGTTGTTCTGTTCATTCATTATACCACTCTATTTTGTTGAGGAGTTTTAGCTATGGAAAACTGCCTTTTGATACCAATGTCGTTCACAAAAATTGAAAAATTCATCTGATATAAACTCTCCTCTATCAGATCTAAGACATTTAATTTTTAGATCCAATTCAATTTCTACCAAAGCCTTGAATATTTTAAAATTTTAAAATGCCTCATCTTTATACTTTAGTAAACCAATCCAACACATTCTTATAAAATCATCAATAAATAATATGAAGTATTGTTCACCACGAGGAGACTTATTTCTCATAGGTCCACATAAATTAGTGTGAACAAGTTCAAGGGGTTTACTTGAGGTACCTTCTTTAGCTTTAAACTGAATTCTGGATTGCTTACCAAATTGACATGATTTGCAAATGCTATTTTCAGGTGGAGAAATGTTGGGCAAGTCACAAACTACTCCCATCCTGCTTGATTTCTATAATTGAGGAAAAGTGAGGTGCTGCAACCTTTTGTGCCAAAGCCAACTTTCTTCAGATTTGCTCAAAAGACAATGCTCTTTGCCGCCCTCTAGGATATAGACTGTGAAAATTTCTGAATCCTTATTACAGAAATCCTACTGCAGAAATCTAGTTTACTTCTCCTATTTGTGTTTTTAATTTAACAAGTTATTTTTAGAAATATTTAGAAAACATTGAAGTAAACACATTGCAGTCTACACATACATACATATCAAGTACTGAAGAATTAAGAACATTTGACAAATGACACATAAGATTTTTTGGACAAATGTCCCTGGAAAAACCCAATGTGGGAAAACCAGTGCAACAACTCTTGAGGGTTTTATTATTATGTAGAATTCTGAATACAATCTAGGGTACCAGTAGTGGTTTACCCAACAGAGAAAATCCCGACAGAAGTACCTATATCTCTTGAGACAGAAAATATGGTTGATTCAGCTGAGGTTGAAGAACCCCATAGGTGCCTACGCAGTCATTGCGTCACCCCTTCTGGATCTGCTGAATACGATTCATTTCTGGCCCACTGAAACCCCAACGTGGCTGTCTGAGTGACTATGTCAACCTCTTCCAGCTCTGCATCCATCTGCATGAGCCCTTCTGGCTCTCCGTCACCCCTGTTGGGATTACGACGCTCAACTTCTTCGGCTCTGCGATCGCACATGAGCCCTTCTAGCTTTGCGTCACCCCTGCTGGGCTTACGCTACCTCTGCGTCACTCCTCCTTGGCTTGCGCTGCTCCTCTGGTACGGATCTGTCTCTCTGCCAATGTATTCTTGGCCTTGGATCTGAAATCCCTCTACCAGTCTGCCCCTCCTTGCATTGTAAGCTCAATTGAAAATTCTCAGCAAACCGCGCCCCATAATTTCGACTTAGCTAAAGTGCTACCGCTATGTTTGTATTCTCTAACTGACCCCAAGCCTTCCATTAATACCTTTCTCGTTGAAGAATCAACGGTCGTGATCTAATCTCTAATCGACGACTAAGATTAGAAAAGACTTGATCCTCGTCACTTAGAACATTCTCATCCACATGTCTAAATGAATTTACTTTAATTATTTAATTTCCTTAAGTTAGTCTTCGGGTCTCCATTAAAATAATTAATTATTTGAATAACTTAGGCTCCGGGAGGAATTTCTCCAAACGATTTCTGGGTCTTGGAGATCTCATGTGTTTTAGCTCTCCATAGAGTTTCAGAGCTAGAGCACATCCGATGCTACCCAAAACTCGACAGTCCCTCTTAGCGAGGAAAGTGCTCTAGCAACATTTCAATCCAGAAGCATTACTCTGATCCACGACATCGATCCCCTGCACTGCTGATGCTTGGCCTGCTGCTCCTTTTTAGTATCCCGTTTCGGGGATATCTCTAAAACACGACAAACTCCAACCAAAGATGGACTGGGAGGGCGTTTACCAGATATGCCGCCTCTGAAAAGAGGACGAAATCTGGAGGCTACCTGGTCCTTTCCAGACTCTGTTTAAGAGTATAAAATAAACACACCAAGTGGTATAGAACTAGAATGCTCAAATATATATAAAAATAACAGAGCAGTAGACATATAATAACATAGAAAGAATGTACGACAACTCATCCAGAAATATAGAGAGGAAATGCTAAGCCATTTTATTAAATTGAGAAATATAATGAAGTACAATAGATGATCAGAGTGATGGCACCTAAACTTGCTCAAGGCAAGTGAGGAAATACTCTCAGAATACACCAGAAATGGCTGCTCTCTGAAGTGCGTCCCAGCTGCTGGAAAACTGTCGTGTAGGTGCTACCACTGAAATGAGCTGATAACTAGGGGATGCTCCCCTTGCCGGAATGAGCTGAAAATCTGGAATCCTCCTCTACTCACCAATCCCGACAAAACCCAGAAACCATATCTGAAATGGCCGACCTTCGAAAAACACCCCCTTGGGGAATTACGTTGGCCTCCAAGGCTCTGCACAGAGGCTAAATAGGAATGGCTGAAATACCGCCTCAAACTCCACCAAAATTCTCCCAAAGGCAAAGGCTGATCCTCTGCTCAAAATCTTGGCTCAAATCTCCTACAAAAACCCCAATCCGGAACACCTCCTAGATGGACTGTGTCCTCCCTCTGAGTGACTGCGCAGTCTCTATGAATGCACGGCTCCACAACAAAACCAGACACCAAAATATCCCACAAAATGATGAAAAAATAACCTTGCCCGAGCAGGCACTCGAAGTTCCCCGGGGCTAAGGGCGAGATCTCCGACCAGAGACACTCAATGCACTAAACAGTGCTGCAGACAGGCTAAACAGCCAGCGTGCTCAAGAAGTCGAAATGACCAGCTCAATATCATCAACAACGAATGAATGAAATGAGAAGGCTCCTCCCTCTTTTATAACGTTGGCCTTCCTCCAAAACCCTAAGGCCTATCTCCTCAACATAGCCTCTCTCTCTTGCCACATGCTCATCCTCATCTGCGCAGTAGCTTCTAGAGCATACGTGGGCCCCCTCTCTACGTGGTGCTTGGCCCCCCTTGGCTCCCCTTTAAGTCACAACATTGTGCTACTAGGGAGGGTGTTTTATTCCACTAAGTGAGTTAGACCCTCTTCACTCACTTTTTATTTATTAATAAACTATAGACGGCAAAATTGAACAAAATCAAATATTCCAATTAGCTGTCGCTAATTAGGAATATTACAGTCTCCCCCGGCAAAATGTTGCTTGTCCTCAAGCAACTGAAGTGATGGATGCTGCAAAATCTTCTCACTCTCCCAAGTGGCATCCTCATCCGGCAAATTCTTCCATCTCACCAAGAATTCCCAAACTGTCCTGCTCCATAGCTGCCTCTCCCTGGTATCAATAATAGCCTCCGGCTGCAACACCAAATGCCCCTCATCATCCGTGGGTGGTAGCTCATCTGTCACTGTCACCTGCTGCCCCAGTGCCTTCTTCAGGCATGATACGTGAAAAATGTTGTGGATCTTGCTGCCTTGGGGTAGCTCCAACTCATACGCAACCTGTCCAATCCTGCGTATCACCCTGTATGGACCGTAAAAACGGGGCTTGAGCTTCTCAGCTCCCTACTGCTTCAGTGACGACTGTCGGTAAGGCTGTAATCGTAGGTAGACCAAGTTCCCTACTTCAAACTGTCTCTCCATACAGCTTCTGCTGGTTTTGTGCTGTAGCCATATTATCCTTGAGAGCTCGGAGAATGTCCTGACTCTCTTGGATCCAAATCTTGGCTCTAGGAGCCTTGCTAGCACCGAACATCACATCAGCAAAAGATAAGGAATGATACCCATACAAAGCATAAAATGGTGACATACCAATGGACATGTGATGTGTCGTGTTATAGCAATACTCCCCCAGATGCAACCACTTCAGCCATGCTCGCTGCTGCTCACTGACGTAGTTACGCAAGTAGCCCTCCAACCACTTGTTAACTATCTCCATCTGTCCATCCGTCTGTGGGTGATAACTAGTACTTGGTGTCAACTCCGTCCCCACTAGCCGGAAAAGCTCCTGCCAAAATCCGCCCATGAAGTGACTGTCCCTGTCACTGATGATGGTCTTAGGAAGACCATGTAGCCTGAAAACCTCTTTGAAGAACAACTCGGCCACCTGTGCTGCTGTGTAATGCGCGGATATGGCGAAAAAGTGCGCATACTTTGTCAACCGATCAACGACGACAAAGATACAATCCTTGCCCTGCACCATGGGCAACCCTGTGATGAAGTCCATCGAGATACTCTCCCATTTCCCCTCCGGAATGGGAAGAGGCTGCAACAATCCTGCGGGATGGCTCATCTCCCCCTTGTTCCTCTGACAAACATCACACTCCCTAATGTGCTGGAGTACGTCCTCCTTGAGGTCCTTCCATGAGAACCTCTCTCTAATGGCCCTGTAGGTTTTGGTAAACCCCTGATGGCCTGCCAATGGTGAATCATATGATGCCTGGAGTATCTTCTTCTTAAGCTGAGATCCCTCAGTCAAGAAGATCCTGTCCCTGTAGTAGATGATCTCATCGACCACCCTGTACCTGTCATCTGCCACCTGTCCATCCAGAACCTCACATGCAAATCTGTCCTTGGAGTACTCCACTAATAGTCGAGCCCTCCAATCTATATCCAACCTCATAAGAGATAACGTGGCTGGTCTACGTTAAAGGGCATCTACTACCACGTTATTCTTACGCTTGACATACTCAATGTCAAAGTCAGATGCTTGGATCTTACTGATCTACTTCTGCTGCCTCTCCTGTAGCTGCTTCTGCTCCAAAAAGAACCTGAGGCTGTTGTGATCAGTCCTCACCCTGAACCTGTTCCCTACCAAATACTGTCGGAATTTGGCCAAGGCATGCATAATGGCCAACATCTCCTTGTCGTATATAGAATACAACCTCTCGTGCGGAAGGAGCTTCCGGCTCTCAAAGGCTATAGGGTGTCCTCCCTGCATCAATACTGCGCCGATCCCCTCTCCCGACGCATCACACTCCAAAACAAATGGCTGCGTAAAATCCGACAATGCAAGCACTGGGCAGCTACTCATCACCTCCTTGAGCCTGTCAAAGGCTCGCTGCACTGTATCCGACCAACTGAATGCTCCCTTCTTTGTCAAATCTATAAGGGGTGCAGCAAGCTGTGAGAAACCCTTGACGAACTTCCTGTAATAAGTACATATGCCAATGAATCCTCGAAGTTCCGTCACGTTCCTCGGCTCCGGCCAATCCCTGATGGCTCTAATTTTCTCCTCATGGACTCTCACTCCGTCCACTCCAATAATGTGACCCAAATACAACATCTCCGTCATCCCAAACTCACACTTGGAGAGCTTAGCATAGAACTGTTGCTCTTCCAAGATATGTAGTACTACCTCTATATGCTGGAGATGCTCCTCCCAAGTCTTGCTATATATGAGTATGTCATCGAAGAAGACCAATACAAACTTCCTCAGATGACTGCGGAAGATATGGTTCATGCAAGACTGAAAAGTAGCTGGTGCATTCGTTAGCCCAAAAGGCATAACCAAAAACTCAAAGTGCCCATAATGACACTTGAAGGCGGTCTTGGGAATATCCTGTTCCCTCATGCGAATCTGATGGTACCCTGATCTCAAATCAATCTTCGAGAAGAACTTGGCTCCTCTTAGCTCATCCATCAACTCATCGATCCTGGGTATAGGATACTTGTTCTTCAGGGTCTTCTTGTTCAGGGCCCTGTAGTCAATACACATCCTCAAAGTGCCGTCCTTATTCTTCACCAACACCACGGAAGAAGCAAACGGACTCGTGCTCGGTTTGATGTGCCCAAGAGCCAGCAACTCCTAGATGGCCCGCTCAATCTCATCCCGATAGGCTTTGGGATGCCTATAAGGGGTAGTAATCACCGCCTGAATGCCCTGCTCAAGCTCTATGGTGTGCTCGAACCCTCGGTTTGGTGGTCGACCTGGTGGTATATCCCCAAACACTGCCTCATACCTGTCAAGGATGGCCTGTATATTTGGATGAACTGCGTAACCTGTGGTCTCTGCCTCTGATGCCCGCAACTCAACCGCCCACTCTATGTCTCCCTTCCGAAAATCTGCCTCCATCAGGTGTGCCGAAACAGTCTGAGGTGGGTAAGTGTGCATCTCGCGGATCTTCTCGTGCTTCTTGGTCTTCTTATCAGCCCACTCCATCTCTAAGGCCTCCTAATCTGTGGTGACCTTCCCCAGAGTAATCAACCACTGAACACCCAATACCACATTGGTATCCGGTATGTTGACTACGAAAAAGTGATCGGTCATAGTGTAGGTACCCATCGTCAATGCCAACTCTGGAACATACCGGGCACACTGCATTGTCTGGGCTCTAGGGACCAAAACTGAAAATCCGTCAAAGCTCTCGATCGGTATACCTCTCTGCTCGACCATCTGTGCATCAATGAAGTTGTGGGTTGCCCCACTGTCAACCAAAACTAACACTCGCTGGCCACGTACTATCCCTCGTACACGCAACGTCAAATACTTGGGAACCCCTCGCAAGGCTGCAAGAGTCCCTCCTGTGGGTGCAAAAGCTGCACCTCCTGTTCCTGGAGGTGGAGGTGGCAACTGATCCTGGGCCGTCTGACTATCTCCTGCCTCCTCATCGTCCTCCTCATCCTCTTCCCCACTATCATCGGAGAAGACCTCAATGAAGTGCGCTTTGCCAGCAGCACACCTATGCCCTGGTGCCCACGGCTCCTGACAAGTGAAGCACAGCCGCTTCTTCCTCAACTCCCTCCTGGCATCATCATCTATCTGTGCCCGTCCTGGATTCCCCTTTGGAGGTGGAACCCTCACATCTTTCCCCTTGGATTGGAAACCCTGTCTCTGGGGGTGAGGTGTACGAGTCCTGGGCAATGCATCCTGTAAATCCCGCGTCCTGCTGATAGCATCCTGGAGTGTAGCTGGTCTAGTAGATCTCACTAAACCCCGAAGTGGCTCTGCTAACCCCTCCACAAACATATAGATCATCCGTGCTGCGGATAGATCTGGCACCATCACTGAAACCCTCAAGAAATCTGCAATGTATGTCTCTGGGCTCCCAGTCTGCTTGAGCCTCGTCAGCTCAACAAAGTGTTGTTCCGGATCTCTCTGGTCAAATCCCTCCATCAATCTCCTGGTAAACTCGGCATACGTCGTCATTGTAGAGTGTCCGAGTGTGACCATCCCATGGAACCACCAGTCTTGGGCCTCACCATCCAAATGTAATGTCGCCACCTTGATGGCCTCCGTCTCCGACATCTGGTTAAGCTGGAAATAGATGTCCAGCTTCTCCACCCAAGACTTTGCCGAACTGTTTGATGAGCCATCAAACGTAGGCAAATGGAATCTGCTAGATGTGCAGTGGGTATCTCCATCATGATAATGTCGGTGCCCTCTATGATGGTCGCGGGGTCTACTGTCCCGCTGGAGCTGAACAAAATCTCGGAATGAGAGAGCATCCCTGAACTCCTGCCCATAGGCCTGATACTCTGCAAAATACTCGCCCATGTGTCCGGGCTCTGCCTCCTGCTGGGCTCCTGCCCCTGTGTCTGCTCCCAAGAAAGTGGGCATGGTAGAGCGTGTAGGTGCATGTGAAGCCATCGGCTGAGTAGTATCACGCTGAGCAGCACCATGCTCCGGCAAATGGTGGGATGTACCTGATCCCTCACCTACCTGGAATACCCGTGGGGTCTCACGCTGTCTAGCCTCTACAGCGGTGAATCTCTGACCCATCACCTCAATCTGCCTCGCTAAATCCTGCATCGATTTGAGGAGTGCCTCCCCAAACTGTTTGGCCTCAGTGTCATCTGCCATCGGCTCTCTCTGCTCTAAATCTAACACAGGCTCCTCCTGCTCTGCGTCTATCACAGGCTCCTCCTGCTCTGTGTTCACCACCCGAACACAATCTCCCTCTCTGTAGGTGTTCTCCAACCTACGCTCACGATCTTTGTACTTCCTGCCTCTGTAACAAATATATGGCCTCTTTCCCGGTGTCATAGACAACTAGCTCCACAGGCTGAGCCAGAACTATGCTCTGATACCACTGTAATATCCCGTTTCGGGGATATCTCTAAAACACGACAAACTCCAACCAGAGATGGACTGGGAGGGCGTTTACCATATATGCCGCCTCTGAAAAGAGGATGAAATCTGGAGGCTACCTGGCCCTTTCCAGACTCTGTCTAAGAGTATGAAATAAACACACCAAGTGGTATAGAACTAAAATGCTCAAAAATATATAAAAACAACACTGCAGCAGACATATAACAGCATAGAAAGAATGTACGGCAACTCATCCAGAAATATAGAGAGGAAATGCTAAGCCATTTTATTAAACTGAGAAATATAATGAAGTACAATAGGTGATCAGAGTGATGGCACCTAAACTTGCTCAAGGCAAGTGAAGACATACTCTCAGAATACACCAGAAATGGCTGCTCTCTGAACTGCGTCCCAGCTGCTGGAAAACTGTCGTGTAGCTGCTACCACTGAAATGAACTGATAACTAGGGGCTATTCCCCTTACCGAATGAGCTGAAAATCTGGAAACCTCCTTTACTCACTAATCCCGACAAAACCCAGAAACCATATTAGAAATGGCCGACCTTCGAAAAACACCCCCTTGGGGAATTTCGGTGGCCTCCAAGGCTCTGCGCAGAGGCTAAATAGGAATGGCTGAAATACCGCCTCAAACTCCACCAAAATCCTCCCAAAGGCAAAGGCTGATCCTCTGCTCAAAATCTCGGCTCAAATCTCCTGCAAAAACCCCGATCCGGAACACCTCCTAGATGGATTGCGTCCTCCCTCTCAGTGATTGCGCAGTCTCTATGAATGCACGACTCCGCAACAGAACCAAACACCAAAATCTCCCACAAAATGCTGAAGAAATAACCTTGCCCAAGCAGGCACTCGAAGTCCCCTGGGGCTAAGGGCAAGATCTCCGACCGAAGACACTCAATGCACTAAACAGTGCTGCAGACAGGCTAAACAGCCAGCGTGCTCAAGAAGTCGAAATGACCAGCTCAATATCATCAACAACGAATGAATGAAATGAGAAGGTTCCTCCCTCTTTTATAACGTTGGCCTTCCTCCAAAACCCTAAGGCCTATCTCCTCAACGTAGCCTCTCTCTCTTGCCACGTGCTCATCCTCATCTGCGCAGTAGCTTCTAGAGCATACGTGGGCCCCCTCTCTACGTGGTGCTTGGCCCCCCCTTGGCTCCCCTTTAAGTCACAACGTTGTGCTACTAGGGAGGGTGTTTTATTCCACTAAGTGAGTTAGACCCTCTTCACTCACTTTTTATTTATTAATAAACTATAGACGGCAAAATTGAACAAAATCGAATATTCCAATCAGCTGTTGCTAATTAGGAATATTACATCCTCATCCTCTGCGTTGCTGCCTTTTGTACTGCTGCCCATGACCCTGCCACAGCCACTGCCTCATGTGCACTACAACTCCCTCACAAATGTTGCATCATGCTGTCCATAACACTGCCACCGCTAACTGCTGCACTGCAACTCAGTTGCTGAGAGTAAGCAACTGAAGGACATCACCCAAAATCTCGACAGACAAGTTAGTCTGGTTGCATCTCGATACTGAAACACCCTCTGTTGCTAATCTGCGCTAACCCTCTGCTGCCTTTGCGCTACTGCTGCTTTGCACTGCCTCAACGTTGTTGAAATCCCATCAACCTCTGTACTTCTGTTGCCTCTTCGTTGATCCAGTCTTTAGCATCGTAGCTCTGCTAATGTGCCTTCACAATCCTCTGCATGAACTGACTCTAGTCATCCTCCTACTGTCATTAAGGGCTCTCGTAGCTCGTATGTGATCCAAGAGTTTGGGCACCTCAAGGATCTTGCCCTATTACCTGAAGTTCAAGAGAACTACAGATCTATGTCGCTCCACCCTCTTCTTTCAAGGCACATGAGCACTCATGGCCACATCGTCATCACTCCCATCATCACCCTTTGCTGCTGCAACCTTAAAATCTGAATCTTCCTTTCCCTTCTTCTTCTGAGGACAAGTAGTGGCGAAATGTCCCAATTCACCACATCTGAAGCACTGGACCTTAGAAAGGTCTTTCTTCTTCTTCCCTCGATGATGCCGCTGTTCCTTAGATGCGAGAGCCACATCTTCCTACTCCTCCTTCTTGATCTTGGCTCCTCTGCTGTTGCTGCCCATCTTGGTCAATCTCCTAATCTCTTCTTGACGAAGAGCTGCCCACATGTCTTCCCAATTTGGAAGTGTTGCTTTGCCCAAGATGCCTTGGGCAAAGGTCTCCCACTCTTCAGACACTGCATTCAGGGCCGTTCTCAACATAAGACCATCATCAGGAGTGCCCCCCATAGCAACCAGTTGATCTCGAATCACCTTCAATCTAATGAGGAAGGGGTCGATTTCCTCTCCCTTATGCATCAGAAATAGTCGTAGCTTATTCTCTAGAAGCATCTTCCTTTGGTGTTGTCCACATCTCATTTGCCGTATTCTTCTCGACAATGTGTGGGACCACATGATCGTTCAACCCGTCCATAATCAAGCGCTTGTCTCTAGCTTGATTTTCCTCATACTTCTTCAATGGATCAACGTCAACAGGAACAACTACAACCTTCTCGGTGTGATCTTACATGCGATATTCGTCAAGGACTGACATGATTATGGCATTCCAGACGATGAAGTTAGATGCTCCATCTAACCTATCCTGATCCCTCAATCCATGAGAGGCCATCTCTGCTCAACGATGTCGAAATAGATACTCTTCTCCCTTCTTCTCCTGCTACTCTCAGCAAGAGTCTCGAATCTGGGTTTCTTGGTGATAGAAACCCTCGAGAGAATACGCTCCCTCTGACAAGTCATTCCCTCCTGGAAATCCTCCAGCAATTCTTTCGAATCAACTCTCTCCAATCACTCCGTTGTTCAGATCTCAGACTTCTTAGCTAGAAAGTCTGCTGAGGAACTGTTTCCCCTACTTTGTCAACCCTGCTAGACATTGTTCTGCACCAGCAGAAACAATGCCCCACCAACAACTTCCGAAGAACCAAATTGCACTTCCAGTCACGACAACTGGCTTTGCGTCACCTCCTTTTGGACTGCGTCACCTCCAGGGCTCGCGTGAGCCTCCGCGTCAACTCTGCGTGAGCTAGATAGGCTCCGCGTCACCCTTCTCGGACTGCGTGAGCCTCTGCATCAACTTTGCTAGCTCTGCGTCACCTCTCTAGGGCCTGCGTTGTCCCTCTGGTATGCTGCGTCTTCTGGATCTGCGTTGTCACTTAGGACAACCTTGTTCCTGCAGCAGAAACTTCATCACTTCGCTGATGGCTTCAGCTCTCCCTGATCTGCAATATCTCTGATAACATGTGAAAATTTCTTAATCCTTATTACAAAAATCCTACTGCAAAAATCTCGTTTACTTCTCCTACTTGTGTTTTTAATTTAACAAGTTGTTTTCAGAAATATTCAGAAAACATTGAAGTAAACACACTGCAGCCTACACATACATATAGATCAAGTACTGAAGAATTAAGCACATTCGACAAAGGACACATAAGATTTTTTGGACAAATGTCCCCGGAAAAACCCAATGCGGGAAAACCGGTGCAACAGCTGTTGAGGATTTTATTATTATGCAGAATTCTGAATACAATCTAGGGTACTAGTAGTGGTTTACCCAACAGAGAAAATCCCGGCTGAAGTACCTCTATCTCTGGAGACATAAAATATGGCAGATTCAACTGAGGATGAAGAACCCCACAGGTGCCTAAGCAGTCACTGCATCACCCTTCAGTATGGCTGCGTCACCCCTCCTGGATCTGCTGAATATGAGCTCTTTCTGGCCCACTGAAACCCCAACGCAGCTCTTTGAGTGACTGCGTCAGCCTCTTCTGGCTCTGCGTTCCTCTATCTGAGCCCTTCTGGCTCTATGTCACCTCTACTGAGCTTATGCTTCCTCTGCGTCACCCCTATTGGGCTTACGTTGCCTCTGTGTCACTCCTCCTTGGCCTGTGCTGCTCCTCTGGTACGAATTTGCCTCTCTGCCAATGTATTCTCGACCTTGGCTCTAAAATTCCTCTGCTGATCTGCGCCTCGCTACAGTGCAAGCTCACTCGAAAATTCTCAGCAAACCGTGCCCCAAAATTTCGACTTAGTTCAAGTGCTACCGCTATGTGTGTATTCTCCAATGGATCCCAAGCCTTCCTTTAATACTTTTCTCATTGAAGAATCAACGACTGTGATCTAATCTCTAATCGACGACTAAAGTTAGAAAGGACTCGATCCTCGTCACTTAGAGCATTCTCACCCACTTGTCTAAATTAATTCACTTTAATTATTTAATTTCCCTAAGTTAGATTTAGGGTCTCCATTAAAATAATTAATTATTTGAATAACTTAGGGTCCGGGTGGAATTTCTCCAAACAATTTCTAGGTCTTGGAGATCTCATGTGTTCTAGCCCCTCCACAAAGTCTCGGAGCTAGAACACATCGGATGCTACCCAAAAATCAACAAAGGCATTGCCTGGAGTTCTGGTTCCCTTGATTATGATCTTATCTGTATCCAAATTTCTTACCTCAAAATTCTTTGATTTGAAAATAACTTCATGCCCTTGATCACACATTTGATTAACAGTTAACAAGTTATGTCTTAGCCCATGAACAAATAATACATTCTCAACCTCGACATTTTTCTTTAAAAACAAAAATACTTTCCCTTTAATAGCAATAGGTGAGTTATTACCAAAATTCACATTCTTTTCTTTCTTAAATTCATTAAAAGATACAAACTTATCTCTGTAACCTGTCATATGCTTTGAACATCCTCTGTCAATGTACCATAGATTTTCTTGATCTCCTGCATACAATGCTAGACCACAATTTTCAGAGGAAGTAATTTTCTTGCTCCATACCTTGGTTGGTATTGTCTTTTGTTCATGTGATAAGATGACTCCATCCTTCTTCTGCATTCATTTTCTTCATGACCAAAGTTATTGCAAATAGAACATTCAATTTCATTCGGAAGAGGTTGGAAAACATTATAAGAAGATTTCTTTGTTCCAATAGCATTTTGTTGTTTTCTTGCTTCTCTAGTCATAATCGTTTTATAAGCAACACAATGAACTTCTTTGTGACCAAAGTTGTGACAAGTGAAGCATTGACCATTGAACTAAGAATACATGGGAGTATAATAGCTTCTTGAGTAGCTTTCCCTTTGTTCATGGAAAGGTTGTCTTGTATGAGAAAGATTTGATCCTTCATTCTTTTGCTGAGTTCTATAGTTCTGATGATTGCTTCCTTTTAGCGCATTGACGTAGCTTCTTGTACTTGTTTCAGAAGATTTCATAGGCTTTGATGCTTCACCATTTGGATTGTATCCAAGACCTGTCTTGATTAGAGGAGAACGTTGCACTTTAATAATTTCTTCTAAAGTCTCGGATCCTTTAGCAAATCTAAGATTTAGAGCCTTTGTTTTCTCACGTTCCTTTCTTAGACGCACAATTTCAAGTTCTAAGTTTTCACAGTGCCTTTCATTTTCTTGGACTTGTTTCTTCAAAGTTGTTGAGATTTTGGGTAGCATCGGATGTGCTCTAGCTTCGAAGCTTTGTGGAGGGGCTAGCACACATGAGATATCCAAGTCCCAGAAATCGTTTGGAGAAATTCCACCCGGCGTGAAAGTTATTCAATAAATTAATTATTTTAATTGAGACCCTAAGTCTAACTTAGGGAAATAAAATAATTAAAGGGAATTAATTTAAACATGTGGGTGATAATGTTCTAAGAAACATGGATCAAGTCTTTTCTAATCTTAGCCGTTGATTAGAGATTAGATTACGGTCGTTAATTTCTCAACGAGAAAAGTATTAAAGGAAGGCTTGGGGTCAGTTGGAGAACACACAGAGCAGTAGCACTTGAGCTAAGTCGAAATTTTGGGGCATGGTTCGCTGAAAATTTTCGAGTGAGCTTGCAGTGCTGGTGAGGGGCAGATCGGCGAGAGATTATTCAGATCCGAGGCCGAGAATACGAAGGCAGAGAGGCAAATCCGTACCAGGCAACACAGAGACCAGCAGGAGGGACGCAACCCAGCTAGGCTCACGTAGAGGCAGCACGCAGGGCCTTCAGAGTGACGCAGAGGCAGCGCTGAGCCCAAAGAGGTGATGCAGGAGCAGCCCGTGCTGCGCAGTGGCTATGCTGGGCAAGAGAAGTTGACGAAGATGCTAGAGGAGTAGCGCTGGGGTTCTAGTAGGTCAGAAAGGGCTCGTATTCAGTATTTTCAGAGGACTGCTTCCTTGGCTGAATCAACCATATTTTCTGTCTACGAGTGATAGGTACATCTTCCGTGAAATTCTCTGTTGGGCAAACCATTTGTGGTGCCCTTGATTTTATTCAGATATTTTGCTTCATAAACAAACCCTCTAAGAGCTGCTGTACCGATTTTTCCACATTGGGATTTTCTGGGGACATTGTCCAAAAAATACTGTGTCCTTTGTTATGTGTGTGTTATGATTCAGTAAATGATCTGTATGTATGTGTAGGTTGTAGTTGTGTTTGCTTTGATATTTTACTGAATATTCAGAAAATAACTTGTTAATTAAATCAAACAAGTAGGAGAAGTAAATCAAGATACTGTAGTAGGGTTTGTATATTCAAAAATTCTCACATGGTATCAGAGCGATTGCAGATCAAGCTGAAGCCATCAGCTTAGGGCTGAAGATTTTTTTGTTGTAGAAGGGCAATTGAAGCTACACAGATTCAGAAGGAGGCAACGCAACACTAAAGGGACAGCGCAGAGGCCCTGTAGGGGTGATGCAAAGCTAGTATGCTCACGTAGAGCTGACGCAGGCATAGAAGGGTGACACAGAGCTTGTCAAGCTGACGCTGAGTTGATGCAGAGGTTGACACAGACCCAAGAGGGTGACGCAATCCAAGAGGCAGTGACGCTGTGCTGATTGCCGTGGGTGGAAGTGCAGTGTTCTGATCTTCAAAGTTGCGGGTGGGGCAGTGTTTCTGCTGGTATAGAACAATGCCTAGCAAGGTTGAGAAAGTAAGGGGAAACAATTCCTCAGCAGATTTTCTAGCCAAGAAATCTAAGATTCGATCAAGTGGAGTGATAGTAGAGGGCTGATTCGGCAGAATTGGTGAAGGATTTCAGGGGGGGAAATCATTTGTCAAAGGGAGCATATTCTCTAGAGGGTTTCAATCGCCAAGAAACCTAGATCCGATCTTTTGCTGAGTGTAGCAGCAGTAGAAGGGAGAAGAGCACTTGCTTCGATAGTTTGAGCAGAGATGGCCCTGTATGGAGTGAGAGATCAAGATAGGTTAGACGGTGTGTCTAACTTTTCCATCTGGAAAGCCAGAATCTTGACAGTCCCTGATGAATATGGCATCAGAGACCATGCCGAAAACGTTTTGGCTGTGTTGGCTGATGTTGATGCTCTAAATACTTTTAATGAAAATCAGGCGCAAACTAAACGCTTGATCATGGATGGAGTGAAAGATCACGTGGTGCTGCATATTGTTGAGAAGAAGATGAAAAACGAGGTGTGGACAACATTAACCACATTGTATCAATGTAGCTCTGTCCGGAGGAAGATGCTTTTGGAGAATCAGATACAGATTCTCCAGATGCACGAGGGAGAGGAGATCGATCCTTTCCTCTTTAGATTGCAGACTATCCGAGACCAGCTGATTGCCATGGGGGCAACTCCTGATGGTGGACTCATGGTGAGGACTGCCCTGATTGCTATCACCGATGAGTGGGAGACCTTCGTCCAAAGAATTATGGGCAGAGCACAACTTCCAAATGTTGATTTATGGTAGCATTGGATGTGCTCTAACCTTGTAACTTTGTATATAGGCTAAGACACATGTATTCCATAAAACCTAGAAATGGTTTTGGAAAATTCCACTTAGAGATGATTTAATTAAATTAATTAATCATTTTTTAATGTTTTTCTAAGTCTAAACTTAGTGAATTTGATTAATTAAAGTGTATTAATTAAATCAAGTGTGAATCTTCTAGATAAAGTCATGGATCACCTCCAATTTAATCTTAGCCCTTGATTATGTTTTAATCTTGGTCGTTGAAGAGTCAATGAAAGATTATAAGAAGGAGGGTGAGGGGCCTATGGAAAAGACACTTGACACTTGAGCCATTAGGCATTTTTGAGTTGTGAGAGAGAAACACAACTTTTGATCGAGAACAAATCACTAGGGCTGGGTTTGCTAAGTGATTTGATTCAGTGATCAAATCCAGAGAGGGGCAGAAGCAGAGATTGGTTAGGAGGACCAAGAGTGCATTTTCAAAGAGAGGCAGAGGTGACGCAGATAGAGACAACGCAGTTTTCTGAAGAGGTGACGCAGATCCTATAGGAAATCATGTAGAAACAGTGTAGTGTCTCTTGGAGTCAGTCCGAAGATAGCTAGAGGTTGGAATTTCTGAGCTAGGAGGGCCTAAATTTAGTCCTAGATCAGCTAGATTAGTTGCAGAACCAAGTGACGCAGTTCCTTCAGTTTTCCCATGCAAACTTACGCAGTCTAGTGTAGGAAATCACGCAGAGGCAGTAAGGGCATCACTTACATTGTCAGATCAGCCGGAGATTAGCTGAGTGAGGTATATCTCACAATTTTCACCAGATTGCGTAGATTTCGCTGAAGGGTTTGCCAGATGTTGGCATCCTAGTTGTATTCAAGATTCTGCTGAATAATAAAGAAACCCTCAGATCTACTGCACTGGTTTTCCCAAGTTGGATTTTTCTGGGGACAATTGTCCAAAAATAACGGTGTCTATGTGTGATTACTTGTGCTATTGTTATATGTGAAGTTTGCAGCATATTTTTTTTTTTTTATTTAACTCAAGAGAAATGTTAAATAATTGTGTTTGATAATGCAATAGAAGAAATTTAATAAGTCGCTACAGTAGGGTTCTCCACTATAGGATTTTCACATGGTATCAGAGCTGTTAGATCCAAAGGAAGCAAGGTGAGAAAAATGGACTACGTAAACCAGAAGCTTCAGAAGGGACATAACGCAAGAATAAGCACAGATAAGTATGACAGACTTAGATGTCTTATCCTCTAGGTTAAAAGAGGATGATACATGCCTAGCAAGTTTGGTATCTGCAGGAATTTGGTATATTGATAGCGGGGCTTCAGGTCACATGACTGGAGTACGAGAATACTTCTCGAGCTATAGGGAAGAGCAGATCAACTTCCAGATCACCATGGGAAATAACACGATGTGCACTCCAGTTGGGAGAGGATCCGTGGTGTTTCAGACGGAAACTGGAACTAGTGTCAGGATCGCAGATGTACTACATGTGCCAGGGCTTGGGATGAACTTAATCTCAGTATCCCAGTTGCAGGAAAAAGGTATGACATTCACTTTACCGGGAAGAAAGTATATGTCAAGCATCCGAGTTGGAAGAAAACAAGGCAGATCGGGATCAGGAGCAACAAACTATACCGGTTGCAGATCGAAACCCCGATGGCACTAGTCAGTAGTAATCTTGAAGACAAGAAAGGGTTGAATGAACTTTGGCATGGAAGAATGGGGCACCTACACCACGGTGCATTAAAAATGCTTAGAGAAACAGTTGATGGGGCACCTGTTCTCAGCACGACGCATGATGATGTGTGCCAAGGATGTGTACTTGGGAAGTACACTAAGGCATCTTTTCCCAGAAGTGAAAATAGGGCAGCAAGCCTTTTGGGATTGATACACTCAGATTTCTGTGGACCAATGCCCACTAATGCTCTCAAAGGTGGCAAATATTTTGTCACATTCATTGATGATCACTCTAGGAAGACCTGAATCTACTTCCTGAAGACAAAAGATGAAGTCTTTGAAAAGTTCAAAGAATTGAAGGCTCTTGTTGAAAACATGATGGGGAAGAAGATCAAGACATTGCGTTCAGATAATTGTGGGGAATACATAGATGGAGACTTCATATTTCTGCACAAAGGAGGGCATCAGGAGAGAGTGAACTACGCCATACAATCCAGAGCAGAATGGTGTGGCAGAACGAAAGAATAGAACGATTGTAGGAGTAGCCAAGGCCATGTTATTTGACCTTGACTTACCCCAATATTTATGGGCTGAAGCATGCAATACAACAGTGTATATCCAGAATAGAACACCTCATACAGCCTTGAGTAAGAAGACTCCTGAGGAAGCTTTCACAGGGAAGAAATCAGAGGTAGGGCATCTTTGGATATTTGGTAGCATGGCTTACTGTCATGTACCCAGCGAGAAGAGAAGCAAGCTAGATCAAATTGCAGAAAGGGGGTATCTTGTAGGGTACAGTGACACCTCCAAGGCATACCGAATCTATATTCCTGACAGTAGGAAGGTTGTGATAAGACGCGATGTTAAGTTCATGGAGGATAGAGCATTTCAGAAATCGCGTGATATGCCGACAGAGGATCAAACTGCAGAAGTTCCCTTGGTCCAAGAATAGCAGGGGCACCAAGAAGAACAGACAGGAAGACAGACTGTGGTACCAAGGACAGGTACCAACATTTTCATGGAGGAAGATCAAGAAGATACTCAGTCAGAAGAGTAGATAGATCAGGAGGAAGAGTTGAGAGAACAACCTTCCACCAATGGACGGATCAACAGGGAAGCTCAGCAAATACTGAGGGACACAAAAAAATTTATTGGGACTTCGAGGGATGGGAAGAGACAGTGCAGACCTCCTGACAGGTACCAGGCCTTAGTGGCTCAAGTAGAGGAACCTCCTAGCTTCCAGGAAGCTGTTCAACACCTAGTATGGGTAGATGCCATGATAGAAGAGTATGCTTCTATCGTGACAAATGATGTCTGGGAAGTCGTTCCCAGACCCAGAGCAGATCAGTTGTTGGATCACGTTGGATCTACAAGATCAAATACATTGCAGATGGCAGCGTAGAAAAATACAAGGCAAGGTTCGTGGCAAAAGGGTATGTTCAGAAGGAAGGCATTTATTGTGAGGAGACCTTCACACCAGTTGCTAGATATACCTCCATCCAGACTGTAGTATCGTTAGTAGCACAGATAGGATGGGAGATTCATCAAACGGATGTCAAGACAACGTTCTTGAATGGAGAAATTGAGGAAGAGGTATACATAGAACAACCTGAGAGTTTTGAGACTCATGAAAGGATGTCTCATGTGTGCAGATTAAAGAAAGCTCTATACGGGCTTAAGCAGGTTCCGAGAGCATGGTATGGTCAAATAGATAGCTATTTGCAAAAGATGGGATTTGTCAAGAGTGATGCGGATCCCAAGCTCTACTATTTGTTGGTAGAGGATGATCCATTGGTACTTGTACTATATGTAGATGATCTGTTTCTTACAGGATCATCCAGGCTCATCAAGGATTGCAAACGGAATCTAGAAGTTGAATTCGAAATGAAGGATTTGGGGTTGATGCACTACTTCCTAGGACTGGAAGTTTGTCAAAAGGATGGAGATATCTTCATGGGACAGGAGAGGTATGCCTTGGAAATTCTGAAGAGGTTCAGAATGCAGGACTGCAGACCCATGGCCACACCCATGATCACCAATTGGAAAAATATAGATGCTTCAGAAGATACAAAGGTAGACCCCACCTTATACAGACAGCTCATCGGATCACTGATGTATCTGGTGAACACCAGACCAGACATTTGCTTTGCTGTCAACACTCTTAGTTAGTTCATGGTGGAACCCAAAAGAGTGCACTGGGCTGCAACAAGGCACGTTCTAAGGTATGTACGAGAAATAGTCAGATTCGGTATCAGATATGGCAAAAAAGAGGATGTCGGACTCAGTGGATTCACATATGCAGATTGGGCAGGGAGCTCAGTGGATAGGAAAAGTACCTTTGGGTAATGTTTCAGCGTTGGCTCAGGAATGGTGTCCTGGTGCAGCAGGAAACAGAAGTCAGTAGCATTGATCACAGTAGAAGCAGAGTACATGGCAGCTAGTACTGCTACATGCGAAGCAATCTGGCTTCAGAAACTTCTTGTGAGTCTATTCAGGAGCAGGATGGAGCCAACTAGTGTTTACTGTGACAATCAGAGTTGTATCAAACTCTCTGAAAATCCAGTATTTCATGATCGGTCCAAACATATTGACATCCGTTGTCATTTTATCAGAGACTGTATTCAGCGTGGGGCAGTACAACTTCAGTACATTCCCACAGGCGAACAAACATTAGATATTCTCACTAAAGATCTGGGAAGAATTAAGTTCACTCAGTTCAGAGAACAACTGGGTATGATTGAAAATCCATTTCAGTAAGAAATGGATCCGCAGCAGCAGTGTAGCAACAACAAAGATGAGCAGCAGTAGCAACAGATGAGTAACAACAGCGAAGTGCACAGAGAGGCAGTGCAGTGCAGAGCAGTGCTCATGCAGTGTAGCAACATGGTTGCAATATTTAGAGGGAGTTGCAGTACAGTGGCAGTTGGCAGCAGCATGCAGAGTCAGCAGCAGTACAGTTGCAACATTTTTGTGCAGTGTTGGTGAGCAGTATCAATAGCACAACAAAGATGTTACAGAAGTCAAATCAGCAACACATTGAGTTGTTTTGCTAGAACACTTTCCTCGCTAAAAGGGAATGTTGATTTATGGTAGCATTGGATGTGCTCTAGCCTTGTAACTTTGTATATAGGCTAAGACACATGTATTCCATAAAACCCAGAAATGGTTTTGGAAAATTCCACTTAGAGATGATTTAATTAAATTAATTAATCATTTTTTAATGTTTTCCTAAGTCTAAACTTAGGGAATTTGACTAATTAAAGTGTATTAATTAAATCAAGTGTGAATCTTCTAGATAAAGTCATGGATCACCTCCAAGTTAATCTTATCCCTTGATTATGATTTAATCTTCGGCCGTTGAGAAGGAGTCAATGAAAGATTATAGCGAAGGAGGGCGAGGGGCCTGTGGAAAAGACACGCCGGCCGCCGGCCGATAGGCATTTCGAGTTGTGAGAGAGAAGCACATCTTTTGATCAAGAACAAATCACTGGGGCTGGGTTTGCTAAGTGATTTGATTCAGTGATCAGATCCAGAGAGGGGCAGAAGCAGAGATTGGTTAGGAGGACCAAGAGTGCATTTTCAGAGAGAGGCAGAGGTGATGCAGATAGAGACAACACAATTTTCTGAAGAGGTGACGCAGATCCTGCAGGAAATCACACAAAAACAATGCAGTGTCTCTTGGAGTCAGTCCAGATATAGCTAGAGGCTGGAATTTCTGAGCCACGAGGGCCTAAATTCAACCCTAGATCAGCTAGATCAGTTGCAGAACCAAGTGACGCAATTCCTTCAGTTTGCCCACGCAGACTTATGCTGTCCAGTGTAGGAAATCACGCAGAGGCAGTAGCATCACTTACATTGTCAGATCAGCCGGAGATTAGTTGAGTGAGGTATATCTCACAATTTTCACCAGATTGCCTAGATTTCTCTGAAGGGATTTGCTGGATGTTGGCACCCTAGTTGTATTCAAGATTCTGCCGCATAATAAAGAAACCCTGAGATTTGCTGCACCGGTATTCCCAAGTTGGGTTTTTCCGAGGACAATTGTCCAAAAATAACGGTGTCTATGTGTGATTACTTGTGCTATTGTTATATGTGAAGTCTGCAACATATTTTATTTTAGGAGGGCAGCAGGCCAGGCATCAACAGCGCAGAGGACCGATGCCAAAGATCAGAGTAACGTTTCTGGAGTGAAGTGTTGCTAGACCACATTCCTCACTAAGAGGGAGTGTTGAGATTTTGGGTAGCATCGGATGTGCTCTAGCTCTGAAACTTTTGTGTAGGGGCTAGGACACTTGAGATCTCCAAGACCCAAAAATCGTTTGGAGGAATTCCACTCTGTGTGAATGTTATTTAATAAATTAATAATTTTAATGGAGACCCTAAGTCTAACTTAGGGAAATAAAATAATTAAAGGGAATTAATTTAAACATGTGGGTGAGAATGTTCTAAGTAACATGGATCAAATATTTTGTAATCTTAGCTGTTGATTAGAGATTTGATCACAGTCATTGATTTCTCAATGGGAAAAGTATTAAAGGAAGGCTTGGGGTCAGTTGGAGAACACACAAGGCGGTAACACTCGAGCTAAGTTGAAATTCTAGGGCGCGATGAGGGGCAGATCAACGAGGGATTATTCAGATCCGAGGCCGAGAATACAAAGGCAGAGAGACAAATCCGTACCAGGCAGCGCAAAGACTTGTAGGAGGGACGTAGCCCAGCTAGGCTGATGCAGAGGCAACACAGAGGCTGACATAGCGCCTTCAGAGTGACCCAGAGGCAGCGCTGAGCCCAAAGAGGTGACGGAAGAGGAGCCTGTGTTGCGCAGTGGCTACACTGGGTAGCAGAAGTTGACGCAGAGGATGGAGGAGCAGTGCCGGGGTTCAAGTGGGCCAGAAAGGGTTCGTATTTAGTATTTTCAGAGGAGTGCTTCCTCGGCTGAATCAACCATACTTTCTATCTCCGAGTGATAGGTACATCTGCCGTGAAATTCTCTTTTGGGAAAACCATTACTAGTGCCCTTGATTGTATTAAGATATTCTGCTTAATAAACAAACCCTCTAAGAGCTGCTGCACTGATTTTCCCGCATTGGGTTTTTCCGGGGACATTGTCCAAAAAATACTGTGTCCTTTGTCATGTGTGCGTTATGCTTCAGTAAATGATCTGTATGTATGTGTAGTTTGTAGTTGTGTTTGCTTTGATATTTTACTGAATTTTCATAATATAACTTGTTAATTAGATCAAACAAGTAGGAGAAGTAAATTAAGATACTGCAATAGGGTTTCTATATTCAGAGATTTTCACAAAAGCTTCTTCAACTAATTTAGCTTCTTATAGACAAATTTTTAGCCGAGTTATTTCTTCAACAAGGGTGTTTTTCTTATGCATACTAATTTTCTTTTCTTGATTCTTGTTTATGACCCTCAATCTATCAATTTCTTCTAGAGCATCCATAAAGACATCGTCATATTCATCTACACATTGTTCTTCAAATGCCATAAGTAATTGATAATCCTGATTTGATTGATCGTCCTCATTATTGGAAGAAAATTCACTATCTTCACGAGTGTAAAAACTTTTCTTGCTAATCAAAATTTCTTTTAGCATTCCTCTTTGGAACATTCTTCGTTTTTTCTTGATTTTCTTTATAAGGACATTTAATGGCATAGTGACCTATTTTTCCACAAGCAAAATAATTAAAAGAAAGATTACCTTTGAACTTTCCAGTTCCTACTTGGAGTTTCTTCACAAAATTCACTTCTTCTTCGTCTAAAATATAACCTGTTTCCTTAGGTTCTTTTTTTTCTTTCCCTTTGTTTGTGGCTTTGAATGTTGCTTCTCTGATACCTAATGTACCCCCTTTTCTCATCTCGTAAGTTGTCAAGATCACATGGTGCTGTTCAATTGCGAGATTCTTGAAATCCTATATTTATTCAATGGCAGAGACTTTGGAATCGAACTTTGAGGTTAGAGATCTTAAAAGCTTTTCAATAACAGTAGAATCCTTTATTCCGCCACCAAGATTTTTCATTGAGTTAACAATCTCGTCTACTTTAAGGAAAAAAATTGCAACACTTTCATCATCATGTATTCTAAGAGTCTCATACTGAATTCTAAACGTTTGAAGTTTAACGTTTTTGACCTTAGTGTCACCTTCATAGCTTTAGACAAACTTTTCCCATATCGCCTTTGTGGTATTTAACTGCATGACTTTCACAAATTCAGATTCAACGAAACTTCCCAAGATAGGATTGACTGCCTTCGCATTGATCTCATATTGTTTCTTCCTTGCATCATCTGTGGGAATGGAGGTTGGGTATTGATATCCACCTTCAACAATTGCCCATACATCAACTCCAAGTGCCTACACATATGCTCTCATTTTGTCTTTCCAAAATACAAAGTTAGTTCCATTAAACAAAGGTTTCTTAATAGAGGATACTCTCTCTTGACTACTCATATTGATGGATTTTCCTTTAAGCGATCAAGCTTTTTCAAAGAGACCAACTCTGATACCAATTCTTGCGAAAAATACTAAGGGGGGGGGGGGGGTTGAATCAATATTTTAATTCACTTTAACTTTCAATTTCATATACAGAATTATGTACGCTGTTGTTCTTAAAGCAACCTGCGTATGTATGCGACTTCAATGAAGGAAACCAACGTATATCCAATTTACTAATTTTCTATGTTGCACGGGTTTGCAAACCCAGGGGTGGGGTTCTTGAACCTGTCCCGAGTTCTCGTCCCCAAGTATCAGATTCGGGTACGGGTGCTTCTAAGAATAACCCATTAGAACCGGGTTCTTCTATGAAGAACCAAGTTCTTCATTAAAAAAATTTGGGTTCTTTTGTCTTGATGGGTGCGACGAACCCTGATGATGGGTACCTGGAACCCCAAAATCGAGTTCTTTGGGGTTCTTTTTAGTTTTTATTTTTAAAATTTTAATTAATTTAATGGGCTTCCCCTAATATTCCAGGGAGCTAGTTTTTCATCTTGCAAGAGGAATTGGAGTACTTATGCCTTTATCCATTCAGTAAAGAGAAATAGGTTTGGCTCAAAGAAGGCAAAGAAGTAAGTGTACATTCATAACACACTTCGTCTCATATCTCGAAAAGACCTTGGGTACTAGGAGGGTCCTTTCAAGAGATGGGACCTATTATCGCTTGCCGCCTACACCTACCTACAGTTAGTGGGAAAAGCTTTCAACCCCATAGGTGTGGTTGGTGGCAAGGAATTCAGAGAAGGGGTTGTCACCTATTCCCAACTCTCTCCATTTAAACTATCTCCTAGGTTAACTAAGGGGGTGCTCCCTAAAAGAAAACTAAGTTAAAGATGTGAGATTTCTAGGAGAATTGATTAGAAGGAATTACTTATCAACGATGACTCGATTCCAATATGTAAACAAGCATATAAGTATATGAGCAATATTCAATGGTGTGTTCAAAATATAGACCAGTGCTTTAAAGTAAATGACAAATTCTTGCTCAAAAATGAAATTCAAGATATAATGACAATAATCCCACAAAGGAAGTGTTAGACCAAGATCACAATATGCAATTAAATTTGCAACACCAAATAAGGGTATTTGCCAATGAAACGAGATATATCAATCATTCATAAGCATAATGATCATTAAAATGACAACATGTAATGAAGTTGCATGCAGAAGCAAATTTCCAAGTACCATAGAATTAAACTTGTTGCAAAATTTAAGGAATTAAAATGCTTGCATCCAAAGTGCTTCTTGAGATAATATTTGCATGTGAATCTTTAAACCGTCAAGATAGCAAAAAAATTGGGAACTTTGCAAGTAAATTGGATGAGATAATGCTCTTGGTTTATTTTATTAATTAGTTCTAAAGCAAGGTTACAATTGAACTCTAATCCTCAGACTTCACCCTCGCCCAAATATTTGGATCTCACAGTGACGAGTCCATAGAGGTAGAGGGTCCCTAAAACGTCTATTCAACCAACTTATGTTGGAGGTAAATTTTAGAGATACAAGTCTAGTATGAAAAGTGAAATGCCTAAATGATAGGAAAGTGAGTTTGCAAGTGCTATATAAAAGATGGAGATGATTCAATTAAATATGCTTCATAGTTAGAACAATAACTCAAGTTGCCATAAATTGAAAGTGCTATGCTTATTTACTTGTAGTATATTGTGAAACTTATCCAAATGAGAAATAAATCACAAAACATAAGTAAGTGATAGCAAATGAGATTGCAAATTAAGAAATTAAAGGACTATGCGATTTATGTTACTTTCCAATTAGAGCATGCATATGTGATGTGAAAGAAAACAGAAATGTCAAAACCACTAAGTCAATCCATCTACAAATTCTCTCATTTGAAATGGAGAGATGGAGATGTCAATGGGTAAAACCCACGCTCCCACAACAAAAACAGAAATTTTTATTAATTTTGCAAGAATGAAATGACCATGAGGCCTTTTCTAAACCAAGGAAAGTCTTTACAAATAAAAATTGAGACCATAGACTTTTCCTCGGTGAGAATTTCTAAGAACTCAAAATAAATTCAGACTTTACTATAGGAGAAGAGAAGCTAAGCCTCCTCTATGCCCACAACCAAAGAAGAGAGGGTTATCTTCCTCATTTGAAATTCAGCTGAAAGGTCTTGCAACAACTTGTTAGTAATTTCTTGTAGTTGTCCACTCAAGCTATCACAAGAAAAAATTCGAAAGAGGGCTACAAAACCAATCAAATATTAGATAGATAAAATTACAAAATATTGCACAACAATTTACAAAGGGCTAAGCCAAAGAGTTCGAGTAAACTCTCCTCTTTGCTTAGTCATCTTCAAGCTCTTAGATAGCAAATGAAAGTAATAAAGTATAATGTTTTAAAAGATATTCAAATTTAGAAGTATTCGGCTTGTAAGATATGACTATGAAGGTTCAAAGAACAAATGAAAGCTCCTTTGAGAATGTATCAAGAGTGGATTGGTCTCTCCAAAGACTTCCTCCAACACTTGATTCTTTGATTCTAACAAGATGTTCCCTCTACAAAACTTCAATCAAGAATTAGTTCCATATAGATCTAGCAATAAACAATGATAAGAAACTTTAGAGATTTATTTGAAACCAACTAGAACATTCTATACCTAGAGCATACTCCTATATCAAATGTCAATATAAGATAGCTCTACATTAACAAATCTACAAGAACATATGGAAACAAATTAGATCAAAGCATGAGTAAAAGGAGTTATACCAATGATCAACAATTCATCACACTCCAAAAGGAGGAACACCTCATGAATGAAACCCCAAAGTCTTTATTGATATTTCTGAAAGTGTACAACGCAGCAGCGCTTCCGCAAGCACAATAGCTAGTAAACAATGCTTACAATATGAGAGTCCATGGCTCCATTATATAGAAAGTTTGGAGCAAATCCCAATGAAGAACCATATGCCAAGTGGTGAGAGGGAGGAGATCTCAAGGCAAATTCGAATTTGGTAAGTGGAGTTCTAATGCCAAGTGTGAAAATCGAATTTTGGCAAGTGGACATCATTTTCTTCTTCTCTTATGTGCCAAATTCGAATTTTATGATGGAATGACATGTGTATATGGTTGGTAACCCATGTGGGGACAATTTTCCACAAAAATCTCCACCAAATATTCTCCCAAGTCCTCCCAAATATGCACTAACTTCACAAATTCGAATTTTCAAGTAAGCAGCTCTCATTCAATGCCGAAAATTCAATTTTATTTGAGCACATGTCTTTTCCTTGATTTTAGGAGTCCATATCATCTTGTGACTTCACTTTAACTCCTCCATAATTTTCCACCTCATTTCCACCCCATTTAGCATGCGTGGATATTTATTTTTCTCCATTTATTTAATTTTTGACTTAATTAATTGCTAGATTTCCCACTAAACTTAGGAAAAGTGGGTTTTGAGGGTTCAAAACACATTTTTAACCCCTCAAAGTGTGTCATAGTAGAAATTTGAGCGTGAGAGGTGTAATTTTGATTACTCATACCCCATACAACTTCTCTAGACAACACTTATTACAATTCAATTACAATTTTTATTGCAATTTTCGACTTGCGGGAAATCTAAAAAATTAAAAAATCACTACCTAGACCTAACCAAATTCCACGAAAATTTTTGTGTGATCTAGTATGGTAATATACATTGACTCTAAACACTAGGAGTCATCCAAGGCCTCACCATCAAGCCGTACTCCGGCTTTGGGTAAAATTGAGGGAAAAAACTCAATTAATTATTAACTCTTAGTAGGGAGATGATAATTAACCAAGTAAAAAAAACCTCCCAGAGTAATACTCACTTGTTGGCAAGGTCCCAGGCTATCTAGGCCTGTTACAGACTCAATACTGACTCAAAACTCATCATTACTAGCATCACTTATTACAATTCCCCGTAGGGCATGGAATCTGAGTACAAGGGAAAATGATATGAAGTAGAAGTAGAATTTAAAAACTCTATTGAACTGATGATATCTGATGGTACAAATGTCTTCTGGTTCATCCCTGGGCATGGAGTCTTCTCATTATCATCAAGTGCCACTCCAGTGGTCAACGGGACCAACATAGATGATGCTATGTGTGTGGACGAGGAGATACAACCAGATGGCCTTATTGAGCTACCTCCAGTTGTTATGGATGAGCAAGAGCCTCAAGATGAGAGTGATTCCTACCTGGAGAGCATGCTAACTGAGGATTTAAGTGATGCTAATGACATGGCTTGAGGAAGCCATTGTTCACTATTAGCTATTTTTATTTTAGTATTTTAAAATTTGCTAGTTCATGTTTGGAGATGCCTTAAGCCAAATTTTGAATGTAGTATGACAATGGACATATATCATGATTATTATTAATATGTAAGCTCCAATTTGCACTTGATAGTAAACTAGAAATTTTGAAATTTCAATTTGAATGTTGAATGCTCAATGATGTGCATGTTTAAATCTTTAAAGTTTAAATCATAAATATTTTAGTTTTCTTGTTTAAAGCTGAAAAATATACGAATTCATATATATTATAATTTATAAAATGTAATATTTATATATTATATATATAAATTATAATATACCCCAGACGAACCCACAGACCCTGTTTCAAAAAATGACATAGTTGTCCTTGTTCCCGTCCCCGAACCCACGTTTCCTGGCAACATAGCTAATTTTTCATGTGTTCCATCAGATGTTTATCTTTAATCATTGCATCATTAAATCAATAACTTTCTAGTATGCAGTAAAGGACAGAAAAATCAGAGCACATAAGCAACACACATAGAACACCAGGATTTTGGGTGGAAACCCAATGTCAGAGAAAACAAATGCTGCTGTTGTCATTGTCTTCTTTCTTATTATATAAAGAAAATCTCCATTACATTTTGAACTATTGCAGACTCTTACCAACATGCATGCACCCACTTGCAGGAGGCTACAACCTCCTCTCATTCTCTAGCTCATACTAGAAGGGAGCTACAACCCCTTTATCTTGTTTACTGACTTCTATCAAAAGAGAGCTCCTACCCCCTTACTGAACGCTGCAACCCTCAGCTCCTTGTGGGCCAATTTTCAGAATGTTTCACTAGATCCACCTATCCAACAATCATCAAACAACCTGTAGGCCACTTTTCATGAAATTTTCATACTGAACATGTTTCTCACTACCAGTGGGTAGTGTATATAGGAAAAAGGTTTCTCCTAGTTGGTCCTTAGCCAGTAGCTAGCAACCCCTTGCAACCACCAGATAGCTTGATGTGCCATTGTCTCCACCACCTGAGCCAGCCATGTGGTCCCTTGACCGATTGTCATGAATGCATGTTTGAAGGTGGGCCTCCCAACGCCAAAGGTATGGCTTTTCATTGGTATAGTTGAGTAATTTTCCTTACTTGTCATGGGCACTTTTGGGCATGGATTGATGGGGGGTTTCGGCGGAAAGAGTGGGCTAGGTCTATACTCTTATCTCCACTGCCCGATTTCGTGATTAACCTTGTATCCTATCCCATGGGACCTCCTTTACTGACCATTAACTTTAGGGTTGGCACTACATGGGAAATCCTGATATTGGTTTCGTGGTCTTACTTCCCGACACCATATACATCACTCCGTTCCACTCATTCTAGCCCCATTTATCTATTTTCTCATCCGGGTCCACATGTGTCCATTGGGTCCACATAGGGTTAACATCCCCCTCCGCTTGTCCACACCTTGGGTCGGGCTTGGAATGATGCCCCATAGGTTGATGGAGCTAAAAAGAAAAGAAAAAGCATAATTTGGCCACTCTCAATAGGAAATGTACCACAAAATGCAAAAGATGGTCGGGACATACACATTTAGAATGTGGGCGAAAGCCAAACATGAGCTCTACCCCTTATACATGGCCATCACCCTGGTTCCTATGGGCCTTAGATGAGCCCCTTCCATCATTCAGGAACCCATGACTGAACCAACCCTTGGTTGGCAATGAATTTCCCCACCTTAAGGGGGTATCCACTGCTACATATTACACATCATGCTCTCATCCTCTAGAGCCTCGAGTAGTTATGAAGAAAAGTCAATCAAAGACAAAAGACATATGAAGAAGGGTGGAAAAACAAAGGCCGAGGTAACTCATGTACCACGATTTTCTTCCCCCTACACTTACATACCCAGGTGTAGGATTCCCATATTATAGCTACCCTTGTACCGTGACGTGGTTTGGATGATTCCCTTGATCCCCACTCCGCTCCATTACTATATCATTTTCCACCTACCATTTGAGGGGTGTACCATGGACATGTCACCCCCTTTAGAGTTTGAAACCATCTAATACGGTGCTTGATTAGCCCCCTTATTGAGCTTGGAGATACTTGTACATGCTAAGGCCCACTATGGAAGGGCATGCCACCATGAAGTGCCCCATTGATTCAATGACTTGTAAGCTCTTTTAGTTGATTATTTTGTTGGCTTGTTGTATTGGAGGGCAAGGGGACACATTGGATCTTATGCAGGATTGCTGGTGGGTCTCCATTTGGGGCTTGGTCTCCCTATACGGGGTCCTAGCCCTCTAGAGGGCCACATTGACACTTGTAGGGTGAGCGTTGAGAGCCATGGGCCTCCACCATAGTAGATATTACTTCATGGATCCCTAGCAACACTCATTGATTGTTCGTGTTCCACCTTTTTGGATGGGGATAATGTACCGGTTCACCATGCCCAACCGACTCCACAGTTGCACCATACACTTTGCAGATATTCCAGGGGCCAGAGAATGTGTTCCATTGCAAAGGAAGGGCTTATGTCATCATCCTAGCCCTTACAGATAGTCTACAAGCATTTTCGATCCACTTGGAGACCCATGAGGATGGCCCGGTTCTCGCTTGGAAAACAAGGGGCCAACCCCTTGTCCACTATGTTTGGAGTCCATTTCTACATCATGACACCTCTTGGACTTCATCAAGCCTCCTCAAAGGTCCAACTACTCACTTTAGTGATCATTCGAACCTCTTGAGAGGTTTATTCTTATGCTATTGAGCTATTTGGTGGGCTTTTCACCCAAAATATTGGTATTATGCACATTATTTTATTCTAGGAGCATTATTAGTCCAAATTAGGCCATTCAAATCCCATAAAGGATTGTATAAATAGAAGAGATGCATTCTCTCTCATTCATCATCTCACTTGGATTTGGTTATTAGCTCTTGTGAGATTTTCTCTATACTTTTTTGGAGGACGAGTTTTGATGATATGGATGAATTGCGATGTTTGGATATCTCTCTCTTGTCTTGCAGCTTCTCTATTGGCATTTGATGATTGGATATACGTTTTTATACATGTAAGTTCTATTTTCATGCTTATTTTTTATATTTACTTCTGTCGCATGAATGTTACTAGGATTTTCGCTATGCAAGTCTGAAATTTACTGCTTTTCTGTTATGTCTTGTGACAAACTGGCTGAGATTTTAACATTTCTTATTTCTTCTGTAGGATCAATATTACAATCTTGTAGATCTTCCTATTGTGAATTTAACAATGAAGATTTTGATGCATCATTTTGATCAAGCAATTTTTAAAGAGGAACTAATCCCTTTGGAATATGATTATTTGATAATTGAATGATATCATGATCAACAAATTTCTGTTTAAGGTTCATATTTGAATCACCAACATTTTCTTCTATTTCATCATTGTTTTCTTCTTCAACATGTAAACTAGAAAATTCTTCAATGGCCTTTAAGAAATTCTTCAACTGCTCGTCATCTTCAAAAACTTGCCAGTGTCTTAAATTGTCTGGGATGGAAGGTTGGTACTTTACTTTAATCTGACACTGTAATTGCAAAGGATCTGGAATTTTGAAGGAACTTGCAAAACCTACCAAGGAATCTGCATTAATATTACCTTCTCTCGGAATCGCTGAAATATTGAAAGCTTGAAAATAATTTTCCACACAATCCCATACTTCATTTCTGTAAGCTTCGAGTCTAGGATGTTTTGTTTGACAGAGATTTCTGATTTGTTTTACTATCAATTCTAAATCACCAAATACTGCCAGATTTTGTACCTTCAAGTATTTAGCTAATTCTAATCCCAGAATTAAAGCCTCATATTCTGCAACATTATTAATGACTTCAAAATCTAGCTTGAAGGATTGAGTAATGTTTTTCTTTTCACGAGAAATGATTACAATTCTTGCTCCAGCTCCATCTTTGGAAAATGTTCCATCAAATTACATTTTCCAAACATCACTATCTGAAAACCGAGTAATATTTATAGTGTCTTCAATTTTGGTTTGTGGATTACACAGATCGTTTGCAGCCAAACGAAAACACCCAAAATCTTGATCAATAGCATATATCAAATGATTTATTGCTTGATTAGCTTTACAGACAATGTTTATGAATCTTACTTCTTTGTACAATCTTAAATGTTCACCTCTATAAATTGGGATTGTAGCATAGGGTATATCCATTTGTAAGCTTCTTCCAAGCTTAGCACAACAAGATCTTGATAATAACAGACCAAATATAGGAAGAATGTTTGTAACAACTATATCCAATGCTGCTCTTCATAGGGATTTGAGCAAGAGTAACAACTAAATCTTTGATAAATCCCAAGCAAGGTACTCTCTTTGAATCAAATGTGTACAAATCATGATTGGGCCCGATAATTTGCAACTGAAGTTGGTCCATGATAACTTCAGGCATCAAATTATCGGAAGCACCAGAATCTAGCATACATTTGTACAAAAGAAAATCATGAACATTTAATGTAACATAAAAAGGTGGAACAATTTCATCTATCATGTCTGAACTAGGCCCAAAAACTACTGAAGGCTTCGCAACTTGTATGCTAATCACGTCTCCTTCAACATCTACACTTGAAGATTGAATCCATTTGGAAACTTGTTGTTTATAACCTAGATTTCTTGAAAGTTCAGATAAGGGAATTGGAATTTTTACCCTTTCTAATTCTCTTTCAACATTAAAGACAATAGGAACATATTTTCTGTAGTAGATTGCTCTTGTAACTGATTTTGAGGTTGAACAGATGGAGTTTCAACAACTCTCCCTTGAGGCTCATCAAAGGTAACCTTTTTTATAGGCCTACCAAGACCTTGTCTGGGTCTTAGGTCATATCTTCTATTCAGTTCAACAATGAGAAACTCAGAAAAAACTTGATATTTAGAAACTTGAGAGGATTCTTTATTTTGGGCAAGAGGTTGGTTCTGACTGATAGGGAACATAGCATTTTGAGATGATTGATCATCAAAATAATTAATATCATTAGTGACAAATGGGACTGTTTCTTCAAGGTCTTGATCATCAATCATTAATGGAGGTTGAATCTACTAGTCATTATTTGGTCTTTGCAAAATTTGTGGCTGGAAAGGTCTTCTATGTTGTATTGGAGGTCTATTTGCAACCTGCTAGGCTATTTCAAATTTCAAAGTTCAAACTTCATCTTACAGTAAAACTCAAGAGTTCAACAAATTTACAAACATGCCAAGGAAATTGGACCGTATGTGGGAATTTAGTGAACCTGATTGGGGTTTGACAGATCAAATATGACTTGCAAGTTATGTGGGCACCACATGACAGGGGGGTTTACAAATTGAAATACCACCTTGCAGAAGTTCATGGACATGAAGTAGGGCCTTGCACAAATACCAATCTACAAAATAATCCGAAGAGCCCTCAAATCATTGGAAGGAATAGAAACAACTAAACTTAGCAAGGCAGGGTGTGGAGGTTATCGTGAGAGTGGTAGTGGTTTTTCACCATCAACAGCTTCTACACCCAACCCCGTAGCTGCCTCATCATATTTTTTTCCTAGAACCACACTTGGTGCACAACCATCTATCTTCTGAATTATTAAAAAAAAAGAGAAGGAAGAAGCTGACAAGTTGTTGGGCAAACTTTTTCTTTGGAGTGATATTCCTTTCAGTGTTGCCAGGAACAATCCCTTTCACTAGGTTGCAATTGATGCTATCACTATTGTTGGCCCAGGATACAAAACCCCTTCATATGATGACTATAGAGAACGTATTCTTCAAAATGAAAAGGTTGATTGCACCAAGAGATTGGAGAAGTTTAGGGCATCATGGGAAGTCACAAGATGCAATGTGATGTCAGATGGTTGGACTGATCAAAAGGTTAGAACCCTTATTAACTTCTTGGTCAGCTGTCCCAAGGGAACAATGTTTATGAAATCTGCTAATGCATCTGCATATGTCAAAGATGCATGATTATTATGTGATTTATTGGATGTGTTCGTTTTGGAGGTGGGTCCACAAAATGTTGTCCAAATCATAATGGACAACGCTGCAAATTATGTTGCTGCTGGCAAGATGCTTATGGAAAGGTATCCTAACATATTTTGGACACCTTGTGCTGCACATTGCATTGATTTGATGTTGGAGGACATAGGCAAAATTCCTTATTTTAAAGATATTGTTGAATCATCAAAGAACATTACAAAATTTATATACAATCATGCATGTGTGCTTCATTTGATGAGAATATTCACCAACAAGGAGTTGGTGCGTCCTACCATTACACAGTTTGCCATCAGTTTCATATCTCTTCAATCTATCCTAAATTTTATGTGGGATTTGAAGAGAATGTTTCTTTCAGAGGAGTGGCGTGCTTTGACAAACCAGAGGGAGAGGCCATATGTATGTTGATTTCATATCAGGAAAGCTTCTGGGCGGGAGTGCAGGAGGTGTGCAACATTACTGAATCTTTGGTAAAGGTTCTTAGATTAGTTGATGGAGAGAAACCTGCAATGGGTTACTTGTATGAGGCCATGGATAGGGCCAAAGAAGCCATTCGGAGCTACTATGAAGATAAGGGTGATGAGGGGTTTCAAAAACAACTTCTTGTATGGGAAGTGATTGATGAACGATGGAACAACACACTCCATCGTCCCATTCATGCTGCAGGGATCTTCCTAAACCTCGAATTTTCTTACTCGTGTGGTTTCTTATTTGATGCTGAGGTCATGGATGACTTTTTCACTTATGTTCAGAAGATGGTGTCATCTCTATTAGAACGCGCAGATATCTCCAAAGAAATGGAGATATACAGAATGGCAGGTGGCACATTGAGCTTTGACATGGCTGTCCAAGATAGGAATACTAAAATGCCAGGTAAGATTTAGTTTGCTTCAAAATTCGTTGTCTCTTCAAGTTCATAACTTCATACTTTGCTTCAACTTTCAATTTTCAAATTTTCATTGTTTTAATTTCTAAAAATTTTCTTATCTTTATAAATTTATAAGTTTATCTTATTTGTTGTAGATGCATGGTGGAGTAGCTACGGTGGTAGAATACCAAAACTCCAAAGTCTTGCCATTAGAATACTCAGCCTAACATATAGCTCTTCAAGATGCGAGCGCAACTGGAGTGTATTTGAAAAAATATAGACCAAAAAGCGCAATAGGTTAAAAACTTAAAATTTTCCTACTGATTTTTTGAATTCATTAAATATTTTTTTTTATAATTATTAATTTATTATTTATAATATATATTATATAATTTATTAATTTATGACACTTGTATAGGTTGGAGTCCCAACGCCTCAATGACATGGTCTACGTCTACTACAATCTTAGATTGTGAGTGAGACAACCTGAGAGGACACCTGATATGGAGACCATCTCTTTAGATGTGATTGACACCACTGCTTCATGGGGGATTGAGGTTGAGAGGCCTATCATGGAGTTAACCTCTGATTGGATATAGCAGGAGGTAGTGGAGGAGGAGGAGGAGCATCATGAGGAGCGGGAGGAGGAGGTGACACCACCTACCCCTATCACCGGTAGAGGACATGGTCTACCTCCTTTAGCTCCTGGTGCTTTAGGTTCTAGAGCACAACAGAGTTCATTGCTAGCCCCACCAACTTCTTCATCTAGAGGGAAAGTTGTTACATTTTCTCGCAAGAGGAGCAGAGGAAATCAATAGTATAGGTTATTTGGTGCATTCCTTTGTATATGACATTATGACTCATGATATGAGATACATTATTATATTTTTTGTTGATATTTTGTGGCTGAGTTGGGACTCGGGACTTAGTAAGTTAGTATTCAGGACATGATTCACTGTTATGTGTGATTTAGCACTAGACATGATATTACACATCTTATATATTAGTTTATTTTTCATATTTATATGTCAATGCATTTATTTTATGTTGTGGATGCTTTAGATATTAAAAAAATTGGAAAAAAATGGATATTTTTGTATGCGCCGATTTTTTTCCCGATTTTTACGATTTTTTCCAATTTTTTCCCCTCGCCGATTTAATCCCGATCGTAATGTTCGCAACATTGGGATGAACAACTAGTTTTTGGAATTTAGGTATGATTTTCTCTTGATATTGAAAGGATAAAGGATTTGTATAAATATTGAGTTTCTCTTAAGGCTTGGAAAAAATAGAAGGATAAGTATGTATAACAGAGGAAATAAAATCAACTGATTTTAATTTAAGTAATCTAAGTTCAAGATCTGCTTCTGTATCAGATGCTTCTGAAAGGGAAGCAGGAAACTCAAAGGACACAAGCTAATGTACTAATAATGTAGATTGAAGATACTCCTTTAGAGAGGAGTTCTAAAACATTAGGTGGTAAATCTGACAATTCAACAGGGATTGAGGTTGATTGAAAAGGGTCAAGTTGTGCCACTGCTTTAGGTGGAAGAGAGGCAAAAGTAGAAATCGAAGCTTCTAATCTACGTCTGAGAGATGTAATTCTCACAAGTCTCTCTGGATCTAATAATGGAGAGAAGAGCTGTGGATATGAATGAGATATGGTATGCCTGCATGAGGCCAGATTTGATAAGTGAAGTCGCCAGATGAAAGATTTTAGCCTGCTAATCCCTCATTCACCATTAAGAGGTAAGTTTGATCGTTGTTCCAGAAAACAACTTCAAATTCTGTTCCTCGACAATGACGCCAATCTGATGTTGTATCTTTGTAGACAGTTCGAGATTGGGGAATTGTGCCAAAGCATCTAAGTAAGGGTTTTAATTGACTTGGATGACCAATCCGTTAAACCTTTAACACTTGTATAATCCAAATATTTCTTAGTTCAAAGGGATGATTTTCATTCATAACAACATAAAATCTTTGAATCTATTTTGAAAGTGGAAAGGGAGAAGATATCTGATAATCAAACATTCATATCGAATACTTAATTAATCAAATACAGTTGATGTGTGCAGAAGAATTCTATAGCCAAACAAAATCTATTCAAGAGATGACAGAAGGAAACAATTTAAAGATGCAGAGGAACTAATTTAAACAGACTGTTCAATTAGTTAATCTCCATAAAGATAATAACTTTGCAGTGTGCTCTCAGGGAAGTTAATACTTAACTTAGCCTTACCCTAACTGCTATGTTACCTTGAATATTTGATGAAAAACATAGATGAATAAACATTAAATACTCACATGAATACAAATGTTGTTAAGAGTGAAGTCAAAATCCTTTGATTATCTTCAAAAACTTTCAGAAGAATAAAATAGTGTCATTGGATCATCACAAGGGTTCAACCCTTCTAACTTCGAATTATAGAATATTTATAGTGCAATTCAAAAATATTTAAATCTGATACAATCCTTTACAAAATACAATCTTTATCCAAAATTATTTGGATTTTTACAAAAATAGAATATAATATATAAAAATAGACTTTCTGAACTAAATTTGACTAATCAACACACTATTCGAGGGTGTTGTTTGGTGATTGCTGCATCAAACTGAATTGTGTTCTTTATGCTCCTGTTTTCCTACAATTTGTTGTTGAAATCCTGCATTCTGCTCCTTTCACTGCAACTACTTCTGAGAAATTCACTTCTCTTATTCGGATGAGCTCAAGGAATTTATCCCATTTCTCTTCACTGGGGCATGAAAATTTAATGACTTTTCTATATGTTTCATCCACTTTAGTATATTTTTTAAATGTAGTTTTAGTTAGAAGGAGGTGGTGAATTTCATGTACGATGAATAAATCATCTTGTAGACCTTCCAAGAAAGCTTTACCATTGATAATTCCTTTTACCTTGGCAAATTAGGAATTATCCTTTGCTATTTTGTACAACTTCTACCGTTAACTCTCCTGTGAAATTAGTTGATTATTCTGATCTTTCAAAGTAGGGAGACCTCTCTTATGTAAAACAAAGAATTTCTTATGAAATTTCTCAATCCGGGATTCCAGATTTTGGCACTTGTTCTCCAACTGTAGCATGAGATTTATCTTAGTCGAAAATCTCCTAACTTCGAGAATTGTATCAATTCTGTGCTCGATCCCTAACTCTTCCAGCTCTTCCTTAGTCTTGGAATTCGGGATTTTGATAATTTTGGTAACCTCTCCAGGCTTGTGATCCAATTCTTCTTTGATCTGTCAAAGAAGGGAGACCTCTCTTATGTAAAACATAGAATTTCTTGTCAAATTTCTTAATCTGGGATTCTAGATTTTGGCACTTGTTCTCCAACTGTAGCATGAGATTTCTCTTAGTCGAAAATCTCCCGACTTCAAGAACTGTATAAGTTTTGTCCTTGATCCCTAACTCTTCCAACTCTTCCTTAGTCTTGGAATTTAGGATTTTGATAATCCTGGTAGCCTCTCCATGCTTCTGATCCAATTCTTCTTTGATCTGAGCTATGGTTTCCTTGGCTTTATTGACAAGCTCTTCTTGTTCAAACATAATCTCTACTGAAGTCCACAACTATGAGATTGCTGAATTGATATCTATCCATATTTTCTCTCCGGATTCTGTCAAGGTATAAGCATTGGATGTCTCATTCATATATTTCTCTAACTGTTTGGTTAGTCTGAAGTTTTTATGTACTTCAACAAGGTATGCATTGTCAGCGTTTATTTTTTTTTCTTGGGTCCTCTCTAATGAAGCTCTTAGCTTTTCAATCTCCATGTCTTTTAGTGATAGGTCTCCCATAGCCTTTGACAATTGTTCTGCTGGGTTTTGATTGGTAGACTCTGTTTCTGCTGTTGATATCGCTACTGTTGATGTCCCTGCTCCAGTGTTGATTTGAAGTTCTTTTTCCTTGATTAATTTCTCCATCTGTGCCTCCATTCTTCTGAATCTGCACATTCTGTTCAACTATCATATGAAGCATATTTTCCTTTTCTTTTTCTAACTGTCCCACTTCCTATGCTTGGGGGTGTTCAATTGTTGGTAACTTCAGTTGTTTCCTCAGTGCCCAAATGTCTGCATTTTTGTTCTTTATTATTTCTTCAGCTGCTTTTACATTGTTAGGATCCAATCCTAACTTCATAACCATATCTTCTAACCCCTTAATCCTGGTATCCTTTGCTAGAGAAGACATTTTTTCTAGCTTTAGATGGGAGTGAATGTTGTTAAAGGATGCCTGTAGTTTAGATGCTGCCATGGCAAAACTTGTTAGTGTTGTATACAAAATTTCACCTGCTTGTTTGTGGAGATCAATTTGATCTATAAGATGAATATGTTTGGTATCAAAGGAAAATACAAAAGTCTTGTAGTCATCACCACTCTTAGGGACAGGGACCTTTGGTTTCAGAAATGGTAGCTGGAATTGTCCACTTTCACTATCTAAGGCGGATAGCAACCTAGTTTGAGTTGTGGAAGACTACTTCCAGAACTCTGCATATGTAGAAGTCTTCAATGCCTCATTTTTTTTCGTCTCTCTAAACTTTGCAAAAATACTCTGTTGTCTTGAAGAAGAAGGAGAATCCATGATGGCTTCTTCTGCTTGTTGTAATGAGAATACAAACTCTCCTGATAGTGTGATTGTGGTGGGCTCTTCAGATGTTCGAACTTCTCATGACTCTTCTTCAACATTGATGGACTTTCTTTTGCAACTATGAACCTGCTGTGGACATGCTTTCTCTCGGCCTTTTTAGTTCCTTTTCTTTCAGCCTAGGAGTTACCAATGTTGTCCGACTGGAAACTTGTTCTTCAACCTCCTGTAGTGTGTTCTCTTCCCATTTTTCTAAGTTAGCATACTGTTCTATTTCAAGCTTTGCAATGTGTACATATGGTGTTGACTTATGTTCAACCCTCATGCATGATATTACTCCCAATGTGTCATATGGCTAGATGAAACTTAATCTGAATTTCATCTGCTTTAACAAATTATTAACCTCCTTTTCTGCAGCTCTGGTATTGACTATGAATGGGCGAATCTGTGTCTTCAGTTTAAAGTGAGCTTTTTGCTTCCTGGAAACAAAATGAGTATCATACATGTTCATTATTTGTCTGATATATTTATAAGGTGGCAGCTCACAATTGTTGTTTTTTGGGTAGCATCGGATGTGCTCTAAGTCTCAAATTTTGTGGAGAGGCTTAGACACATGCACTCCAGATAATCCAGAAATTTTTTTGGGAAATTCCACGTAGAAATAGTTTTATTGATAAATTAATTATTTTTAATGAGGACCCTAAGTCTAAATTAAGAAATTAAAATAATTAATGGGTATTAATCTAAATTGTGGTTGTAACTTCTAGAAAAAGAAAATCAAGTCAAGATATAATCTTAGTCGTTGATTGGAGAGCTAATTTCGGTCATTGAAGTGTCAATGAGAAGACTATAAAAGAAGGCTAGAGGGTCATTTGGAAAACACACTGAGAGGATCAAGTGATCGAATTTTCTGAAGGAGCAATGCTCAGAGGAAAACTTCGATTTAGAGATTCTTCACGTAGTTGATCAGTAGAGACAGTTTTCGCAAGAGGATCTTCTCCGACGCCAAGGATCATCAGCAGAGAGGTAGAGAAAGACGCAAAGGAAGCAACGCAAAGCCCAGAGAGGGTGACACAACACCCAAAAGGGGTGACACAGGCCACGCAGAGGCAACACAACGTTTCCGAGTTACAATCTGAATTCCATTGGAAAATCGAGATTCTGAGCCGAGAGGGCTGGATTGAGTTTCCTGAGGGCTGAAAGATCACACAGAGGGGGTGACGTAGTCCATCAGAAGTCCCCACGAAGGCCTATGCAGCTACTGCGCAGAGGCAGCATAGAGGGTGTTGGGGTTTAGTCATTTCAGCTACCGGATCAGTTGGTTCTTGCAGTGTGAGGTAACCTCACTATATTTCTTTGTCAGTATTTATCTGTAACTGAATCGTCCGGTGAGACATTCAGAGATGTATTTAGAATAACTGTTGGTTAATAATAAAACCCTCAGATCTGTTGCACAGGTTTTCTCACATTGGGTTTTTCCTGGGACATTTGTCAAAAAATAACGGTGTCTTGTGTCTGTTATTTCTTTTGCTAAGTTTCCTGTTTCACATCTAAATTTAATGAAGTGAAGGCTACTCCATTAATTGCTTCAATTTTTTCAGAAGTAATCTGCAAAATAACTTGTTAATGTAATTTACAAGTAGGAGAAGTAATTCAGTTTGTTGAAGTAGGATTCTAGATCTAGGACTTGGAATTTTCACATGGTATTAGAGCTTGTGGAGCATTGCAGGTGAAACAGGAAGAGCAGATCCAACGCTGAGGAGGCCAAATAGCTGCAGAAAACAGTAGTTCGAATCCTAGAGGGATTGCGCAGTTCAGGCTTGGAGGGTTGAAATTTCCAGGAAAGTCTCTCTCTGAGTGAGTCAACAGAGAGGAATGGCTTCCAGATCGGAATTTTGCCAAGCCAAAGGGAGCAGCGCAGAGCCTTAGCATAGAGCTGGTGGGACGCAATTTTTTGCAGGGAGAAAGTTGTCAGAAAAGGAAGAAGCAATACAGTGAGGGAATTTTCTTCCTCAGGAAGTTCCTAGTCGAGGAATTTCATTTTTCCAAGATCTGAGCAGCAGATCTGGGTGGAAAATCTACAAGCTCCAACAAGGAGTGCGTAAGCCAGGCAGTGCTGCGTAGAGGGGGAAGAAGAGGAGGAGATTCGACATTCTTGACGGCCATGGTAGCTCACGGGCTTAGAGATCGGGACCGGTTGGAGGGATCCCCCAACTATGTAATCTGGAAGGCGAGGATTTAAGGTCTTCTAGATGAATACGATCTCGAGATTTTCGTGATGAGTACGGTAGCTATCCCTGCAGATCTAGATCCGCTAAAGTACACATTCGACATGGCGAAGGCTAAAAGATTGCTCCTTGATGGAGTCAAAGATCATATTGTGTCCCATATAGCCGGCGAGGACACTGCTAGATGTTGAGATTTTGTGTATTTGGGGTAGCATCAGATGTGCTCTAGCTCCCAAATTTTGTGGAGGGACTAGAGTACACTTGATCTACAAGACCCAAAAAGAGATTTGGGAAATTTCATTTGGTTTGGGAGATATTTAATTAATTAATTATTTTAATGTATTTCCTAAGTCTAAACTTAAGAAAATGAAATAATTAAAGTTAATTAACATATGATGAAATTGTCATAAGTCACATGGATCAAGCTTTCTTTGAATCTTAGCCATTGATTCAAGATCTAATCATGGCTGTTGGTTTCCCAACAAGAAAAGTATAAAGGAAGCGCTTGGGGTCATTTGCAAAACACACAGAGGCAGAGCACTAAAGCTAAGCTGAGATTCTAGGGCAGCGTTTGCTAAGAATTCTCAGAAGTGTTTCAGTTGCAGAGAGGGGAGTTTAGACAAAGGGGATGATCTGATCCCAGTGTCTAGAATCAACAAGAGACAGAGAGCATCTTCAGAAAGGTAGCGCAGAGGAGCAGGGGCTTCAACAGGAAGAGGGCAACAACTGCGCAGCGCAGGGGAAACTTCAGCTACGCAGGTGTTGCGCAGTCACTCCCAGGGCAGCGTAAGGCAACTGGAAACCCTTAGAGGTTATGCAAAGACCCTTAGGGGCAGCATAGGCGCTGCGTCACCCAGTCTGGGGTAACGCAACCCTTTCCAAGCCAGCGTTGAGGGACGCAAGGGCTGCAGGGGCTGACGCAGGGGCTTCAGGGGCAACACTGGAGTTTCTAGGGCCTAATTTTGGCTGAGTCTTGTAAATCCCATTTGAGGGTGTGGATCAGTCATTATTTTGGCTGCAGAATAACTAGTGAGTTGCAGATCTATTTTATCTCTGTCATGTTTTCCAAATCTGGAACCCAGTTTTGTTGTATTCTGAAAACTCTTAATAATAAAACCGTCTAGCAGCCAACAGACTGGTTTTCCCGCATTGGGTTTTTCCGGGGACTATTTGTCCATAAAATCACTGTGTCACTTTGTCTATGTGTGCATGTACTTTTTCTAGATTTGAATTGGTTAAAGTTTGTTATGTGTTTTGCTTCGATATTAATCTGAAATTTTCGGTTAATAACTTAATTAAGTAGGAGGCGCATACCCAGATCTAACAATAGATTTTTGCATAATAGTAACGTTTAGAAATTTTCACATGGTATCAGAGCAATTGCAGATCTGGGAGGGTCACCAGCAGAAGACTGAAGGTTCTTGCTGCAGAAAGCAGTAGGAAGAGTAGCAGAAGGGTAGATCTGAAGGGACAATGCAGTTTTCAGAGAAGCAGAGTTACGTAGAGGGCAGGGTGATGCAGTCTAATGCTGTCTCCCAGCAGGCCCACGCACTTACTGCGCAAAGGCAGCATAGAGGCAACGCTGGGCTTGTCTGAAGCCGACCAGTGTGACGCAGATCTGAAGCTGTTAGATCCAAAAGAGCTTGAAGCAAAGCTGCAAAAATTCAGAAAGCGCTGGTGGGGTTAAATTTCTGAAGTTTTCAGATTTTTAGCCTAAGCACTAGTGACAAAGAGCGAGAGGAGATCAACTTCTCAGAGATTTTCTAGCCAAATAGACTTGCAGATTGATCAAAGGATCAAAGAGTGTTGAATCATTGTTGATTTGACAGATTTCCAAGGAGGGAAATCAGTTGTCAGAAGGAGCAGAAGGTGCTTGTTTCGCCAAGGGCCTTAGATCCAGATCTCTGGCAAAGAGAAGGAAGCTCCGACACATTTCTGAGCAGATGGCTCCTCATGGACTACGTGATCAGGAAAGATTGGATGGCGTATCCAACTATTCAGTTTGGAAGGCTAGGATCCTGATAGTCCTAGAGGCATATCATCTAAGAGACCATGCAGAACAAGTTCTGGCTACACCGATTGATGCAGATCTCCTAAGGAAGCACAATGAAGTTGCTGGACATGCGAAGCGGCTAATCATGGATGGAATTAAGGACCATATTGTCCCACATATAGCTGAAAAGAAGACAACTAATGAGATGTGGAAGGCCTTAACTTCCCTATATGAGGGAAAGTCTGTCCTAGGGAAGATGCTATTGGAGACTTAGATGCGGTCATTCATGATGACCAAGGGAGAAGACATGGAACATTTCCTCTTCCGATTGCAATCGATCAGAGATCAGTTAACTGCAACAGATGCTAAGGTGGAAGATGAGTTGATGGTCAGGACTGCTCTCAACGCAATCACAGATGAGTGGGAAACCTTTGTCCAAAGTATCTTGGGCAGAGCGGACCTCCCATATTGGGGCAGCTTGTGGGAAATTCTGCATCAAGAAGAACTCCGTAGAATCACCAAAAAGAAGTACATCTCTGGATCGAGCAAGGTGAAGAAGAAAGATGAAGATGATGCAACAGGGAAAGAAGAAGGATCTGTCAAAGATCAAGTGCTTCCAGTGTGGTGAATTAGGACATTTTTCCAGCAATTGTCCTCAAAATAAAAAGGACAAGGAAGCTTCTTCTTCCAAGGCTGCTGTGGCGGATGATGGGTCAGAAGATGATGCAGCCATGAGCGCTCATGAACCACGAAAGTGGGGTGACATGGATCTGTAGAGGAGCTACAGAGCGGGATCCTTGAGCAACTCATATCTTGGTTCACATCCGAGCTACGGGAGCCTTAAGACAGTAGCGGGAAAAGTGGAGCAGTGGGTGCATAGATCACAGATGAAGCAGAGGAAAATCTAAAGGCTGAAAGGAGTAGTACATTGCAGATGCAGTAGCAACAGCGTGGGGGCTGATGTCACTTCAGCAATGCAGAGCAGAGTTGCAGCAACATGGAGGCTTTAGGAGGACAACACAACACAACAACAACGTGAGGGATTTCAGCACAAGGGGCTGATGTGATTTCAGCAGTGCAGAGGGTGTCTGCTTATGCAGTGCAGAGCTGTTGCTGTGCATCATTCTTCAGATGCTAGCACAGATCAGCAGCCTATGGAGCTTCAGTGATGAGGATGCAACCCAACTGACTTGTCTGTCAAATATTGGGCAGGAGATTCAGTTGTTTCTCTCAACAATTGAAGTTGCAATGCAGCAGATCAACAGTGGCAGTGCTATGAGCAGCACAGATGTAGCAGATTGAGAGGGAGCTGCAGTACAGATGTGGCAGTGGCGATGACAGCGTCATGGGCAACAATACAGAATGGCAGTAGCAGTGCAGATTTGAGTGGCAGTAGGCCAATCATAAACAAGACAGAACCAGTGCGCAAAATCTTGTAATGCATGGTGTGATGTATTGCTAGAGCACACTCCTGATGCTAAGAGGGAGTGTTCAGATTTGTGTAATAGGGGTAACATCAGTTGTGCTCTAGCTCCCAAATTTTGTGGAGGGACTAGAGTACACTTGATCTACAAGACCTAGAAAGGGATTTGGGAAATTTCATCTGGTTTGGGAGATATTTAATTAATTAATTATTTTAATGTATTTCCTAAGTCTAAACTTAGGAAAATGTGATAATTAAAGTTAATTAAATTAAACATGTGATGAAATTGTCTTAAGTCACATGGATCAAGCTTTCTTTTAATCTTAGCCATTGATTCAAGATCTAATCATGGTTGTTGGTTTCCCAACGAGAAAAGTATAAGAGAAGGGCTTGGGGTCATTTGTAAAACACACAGAAGCAGAGCACTGAAGCTAAGCTGAAATTCTAGGGCAGGGTTTGCTAAGAATTCTCATAAGTGTTTCAGTTGCAGAGAGGGGAGTTTCGACAAAAGGGGATGATCTGATCCCAGTGTCTAGCATCAGCAAGAGACAGAGAGCAGCTTCAAAAAGGCAGCGTAGAGGAGCAGGGGCTTCGGTAGGAAGAGGGCAGCAGCTGCGCAGCGCAGGGGTAGCTTCAGCTACGCAGGTGCTACACAGTCACTCCTAGGGTGGCGTAAGGCAGCTAGAAACCCTCAGAGGTTACGCAGAGACCCTTAGGGGCAGTGTAGGGACTGCGTCACCTAGTTTGGTGTAACGCAGCCCTTTCCAGGCCAACGTTGAGGGACGCAGGGGCTTCAGGGACAGCGCTGGGGTTTTTGGGGCCTAATTTTGGCTGAGTCCTGTAAATCCTGTTTGAGGGTGTGGATCAATCATTATTTTGGTTTCAGAACAGCCTGTGAGTTGTAGATCTATTTTATCTCTGTCGGGTTTTCCAACTCTGGAACCCAAATTTGCTGTATTAAAAAAACTCTTAATAATAAAACCCTCCAACAACCAGCAGACCAGTTTTCCCGCATTGAGTTTTTCCGGGGACTATTTGTCCAGAAAATCACTGTGTCACTTTGTCTAGGTGTGCATGTACTTTTTCTAGATTTGAATTGGTGAAAGTCTGTTATGTGTTTTTCTTCGATATTAATCTGAAATTTTCAATTAATAACTTAATTAAGTAGGAGGAGCATAACCATATCTAACAGTGGATTTCTGCATAACTGTAACATTTAGAAATTTTCACAATAGGCAGATGTGGGAAGCCTTAGCAACACTGTATGATGGATCTTCCGAGCAACGAAAGGTGTACTTTAGTAACAACTGAGGATGGCGCAGATGCAGAGAGGTGAGCACATTATTTCGTTTCTGACTAGACTTCAGGAGATCCATGATCAACTAGCAGCCGTGGGGTCCACCCCATCTCCTACAACAATGGTGAGACTGGCTCTCAACGCAGTCACTGAAGATTGGCAGGTGTTCATCCAGAGCATCCTTGGCAGAGTAACCTTGCCAGGTTGGGAAGAGATGTGGGCTACTCTTTAGCAAGAAGAGCTAAGGAGGGACTTGGTCAAGTGCAAACTTGATGGTTGCAATGGCAATGGGTTGAAGGCAAAGGAGGAGGAAAATGCAACCCTTGCATCCAAAGGGTAGCAAGAGCAGCGAAGATGTAAGAAGGATGTCTCGAAGATAAAGTGCTTCAGGTGTGGTGGGTGTTAAGCACCTATATTAATAGTGTAGCCCCTTATTATGTTAGTGTAGCCCCCCTTATTGTTATTATTGTACCCCTGTAACCCCATATTGTTATTATTGTGCCCTTACATTATTATTGTTAGGTCGGCTAGGATTACATTGTGGCCCCACTAGGATTATATTATGGCCCCATGGACTCCTATATATAGAAGGAGGTTTTGTTCATTTGTATCATCCAGGAATTGTTCATTTATGTAATGTATTGGAGGTTGCCCCCTCGAAGTGGCTTATGTATAAGGCGTTGATATCTCTTTTCTTCTATTTTTGGAGCTGGTTACACAACATTTGGTATCAGAGCTTTGGATTCTAGGGTTTCGCTGCTCCAAACAGGTCATCGTGGCACTTTCGCTATAACTTTTTTTCTACGAAGTTTTAGAAGCTGAAATTTTTAGGGTACGAAGCCAAAATCTTGAGGAATCGTTTCTAAAAATTTCAGAGCTTGGTTCGCAATATTTGCGGAGATATCATCTGTGGAAGTTAGGTTTTTTTTCAGGCTCCCAAACAGGTCATCATGGAATTTTCGCTATATTTTTTTTTTATGAAGGTACAGAGTCTGAAATTCGTATGGTACAAAGCTAAAATCCTAAGGAAATTCATCAAAAAATTTCAGAGCTTGGTTCACAATATTTTTGGAGATATGATCTGTGGAAGGTAGTAATTTTTCAGGCTCCTGAATTTCATCTCAAAGAGGTGATCGTGGGAAATGTTCAATAACTCTCTCTCTGGGCATCAGATTGGAGTTCCATAAAAAGTGGTCGCAAGTACATGGACTGTAGTTTCTTGGCTATGAAATATAGAGATAAAAGATGAAACATTGATACGTGTCAAGTCGTATAAGTTCGCTCTACTGAACCAGTCCCTAATTAGGTCATTGTGGGAGATTGGACACAACTTTGTCTTGGAGAATCCAAATCAGGTCAGAACTGTGGAATTCAAAAGATAATTTAGAGGGATATTTCATTGCTTAATTTCAGATATTGAAGAGTCACAATCACAGAGATAATCCAATTCCAATATTGAGCTCCTCAAAAGCAAGTAAAAGGTGTGTATTGTTTTTCCCGAATTGCATAAATCTTGTTTGAAAAATCAGTTTGAAGTGATTCCAAGGGCCTATTGAGCATATATTTCAGTATTTCATTCTGAAATTCCTCCTAAAAAGAATTCAACACCCATTAAGCCCTCATAAATCTATACTATGATGCATGAAGTGGAAGAATTGCAGTATGAGATATCAAAATTACGGTACCAAGTGCAACAAATTTCGATCTTACGAAGAGTAACTGAAGATGACATAGATGGTTTAAAAGAAGAAATGGAGGCTAAGTTGGATGGTTTTAAGGATAAAATCATAACTAATATGGATGATAAATTAGTGGAAGATGACATCGAGCATCAACAACAAGTTCTCCAACTCTCAAAGGATAACCTAACTTTGGTGCAGAATCTAATGAAACAACAGGAATATCAACATCACATCGAAAGAAGTTTTGAAGCGGTCACAAAAACAAGAACTCGACAAGTATGATCAATTTCAGAGTATCTCAGCAAGTGGAAGAACTTTCCTGTAAAAGATTCCACATGGGAGGATGAGAATTTTATACAGAAGCATCAAGAAATAATCAAGCGTTGAGGACAACACTTGTTTGAAGGAGAGGGGCATGTTAAGTCCCTATATTAATAGTATAGCCCCTTATTATGTTAGTGTAGCCCCCCTTATTGTTATTATTGTACCCCTGTAACCCCCATAGTGTTATTATTGTGCCCTTAAATTATTATTGTTAGGTCGGCTAGGATTACATTGTGGCCCACTAGGATTACATTATGGCCCCATGGACTCCTATATATAGAAAGGAGGTTTTGTAAATTGGATCATCCAAGAATTGTTCATTTTTGTAATGTATTGGAGGTTGCCCCCCTCGAAGTGGCTTATTTCTAAGGCGTTGATATCTCTTTTCTTCAGTTTTTGGAGGTACAGTTTACACAACATGAATTTGGTCACTACGCTACCTAGTGTCCTTTGAAGAAAAAAGACAAGGACGAGAAGCACGATCCGAAGGCTGCGACCACGAAGATCGATCAAGATGAGTATGCCATGAGAGCCCACGCATCTCCAGGAGGGATATGGGGCGACATTGAGTTGTAAGTTCGCAAGAACTTCAGTTGGGCAGGATCCTTGAAGAGTCCACCTCTTGGATCATAACCTTGCTACGGGTGCCCAAGATCAGAGTAACAGGCTAGAGGAGTTTTCAGTGAGTGCAAAGGAGTGCGAAAACGACAGATGCAGTGGTTAGCAGCGCTAGAATCTGAGCAGTGCAAAGCAGAGTTGCAACAACGCAGAGGGACGCAGTGTAGAGCAGCAACAACGTAGTGCTTCAAAGGGACAACATGTGACTAGAAACAGTCAGTGTTTCAACATCGAGATGCATCTTGAATACTTGTTCAGAAGTTTTTTATGTTTTTCAGTTGCTTCTCTCAGCAACTAAGTTGCAGTGCAGAGTTAGCAGTGGCAGTGCTAGCAGCAAATGCAACATTTAAGAGGAAGTTGCAGTATGGATGCAGTGTTAATCGTGGCAGGGTCAGTAACAGTACAGTTGCAGCAGTAGCTCAGTGATTGATAGGTAGCATGTCAGACATCAGCAATGCAGAGTGATATGCTTCAGAGTCAAAGCAGTGTGCGATAGGGCATATTTGCTAGAGCACATTCCTCGCTAAGAGGGAGTGTTGATTTTGGGGTAGCGTCAGATGTGCTCTAAGTCTCAAATTTTGTGGAGAGGCTTAGACACATGCATTCCAGATAACCCAGAAATTGTTTTGAGAGATTCCACCTAGAAACAATTTTATTTGATAAATTAATTATTTTTAATGAGGACCCTAAGTGACAAGTCTAACTTGAGAAATTAAAATAATTAATGGGTATTAATCTAAACTGTGGGTGTAACTTCTAAAAAAAACAGATCAAGTCAAAATATAATCTTAGCCGTTCATTGGAGATCTAATCTCGGTCGTTGAAGTCTCAACGAGAAGACTATAAAGGAAGGCTTGAGGGTCATTTGGAAAACACACCAAGAGGATCAAGTGATCGAATTTTCTGAAGGAGCAATGCTCAGAGGAAAAATTCAATCTAGACGAAGACAGTTTTGGCAGGAGGATCTTCTCTAGGGCCAAGGATCATCAACAAAGAGTCAGAGAAATATGCAAAGGAAGCAACGCAAAGCCCAGAAGGGGTGACACAGGACCACGCAGGTCACACGCAAAGGCAGCACAGCGTTTCCGATTTACAACTCGAATTCAGTTGGGAAATCAAGATTCTGAGCTGGGAGAGCTGGATCAAGTTTCTTGAGGGTTGGAAGATCACGCAGTGGGGGTGACACAGTCAATCAGAAGTCCCCACGCAAGCTTACACAACTACTGCGCAGAGGCAGCGTAGAGGGTGATGGGGTTTCAACATTTCAGCTACCGGATTTGCCGGACCTTGTAGTGTGAGGTAACCTCACTATTTTTTCTCTGTCGGTATTTCTCTGTAACTGAGTCGTCCCGTGAGACATTCAAAGATGTATTCAGAATAATTGTTGATTAATAATAAAACCCTCAGATCTGTTGCACCAGTTTTCCCGCATTGGGTTTTCCATGGACATTTGTCTAAAAATAACGGTAATTTGTGTGTGTTATTTCTTTTGCTCAGTTTCCTGTTTCCACATCTAAATTTAATTAAGTGAACGCTGCTTTAGTAATTGCTTCAATGTTTTCAGAAGTAATCTGCAAAATAACTTGTTAATGTAATTTACAATTAGGAGAAGCAATTAAGTTTGTTGCAGTAGGATTCAAGATCTAGGACTTGGAATTTTCACAACTGTAGATTCTAATCTCTAAAGTTTTTTGGTATAGATAGCACTCTCCAACTTGGACTGCTCACTTAAGTGTAGAATCCTTTTTCTCTCAGTAGAAATCTTGGGAACTGCATCACTGCTTAAGAAAGAAAGTGCCATATACAAGAATTGGTTGACAAACTCACTGAAAGAGAAATCTTCAAAGTTTTTCCTCACTAGTGAGGTCCAATGAATTACCGACTGTGGCTTTCCTTCAACATCTAATTTCTGTAGAGGAAACTCGAATCTTTTTGATTGATGATATAAAAACAAATAGACCAAAATTGGCTGGTGCTTGAATGATCCTTCAACACTGAACTTGAGAAATTGATCATGAATTAAATTTGACAAGAATTGACTGAAATTGAACATAATTGAGGGTTTCTTGCTGGATGAAAACACTGATAAAAACCCTAAGATAATTTCATCTACCCACTTATCATTTGGATACCCTAAAAAACAAGAAACTATGGAAATTACTTTCCTAGACATCTCATGAAATATTGTAGAGGAACAAGGTGGATTTGTCCTAGGCAATTCAGAATTCTCAGGTAGTAATGACTCAAAAATATGAGCTCTCTGTGGGAAAGTGAGCTTTTGATAAATCTCCATAAGTGCATCAATAGAAAAAGGGTGGAGGGAGTCCTGTGGATTTAATTGCAGGGCTTGACTGATTGATTCAGAGGTTATGGAGAAAAGAGTTTCATTATTTTGAGCAGCTATAGCTCTTTGACTTGGGAGGCATGGGGCTTCACACTAGGTGACAAATTCTGGGAAATGGTGGCTCTGGGGGAAACAAAACTGAGGGAGAAAGGATTCCTGGAAGGAGAATTCATCGCTGGCGTCTTCATAGTTCTGGAATGCCCAATTGTGAAGCTCATACAAATCAAATTTACAGTGGGTTTCTGTGATTTTGAATTGGGTATTGATGAGAGGTAATTCATCTAGGTTAATTACCGGGGTAGGAGGGGACTCTCGACAGATACCTTGGATTTTCCCTTATGGTTGGCCATTTTGAAAAGAATAAAATCACAGGAAATGATTGAGAATTTTACTCGGGAGTGATGGCGACTGATAGTTGATGGTCACTGGAGTTTGCTCATATCACATTCGGAATGCTCTGGTTGTAGGTGGAAGGTGAAAGAATTTAGTTTAGCAGAGATAATGGTTTTATTATGATGCTCATAATGGCTTTCTGTCGGGTTACTGTTAATGGCGCGTGGAAATGAATGAATTAGACATTGGCGGGAGTGATTAATGCAATAATGGTTGTCTAATCAATTTGTCGGGAGGGATAGTTATGACTAGAAATAGCGGAGAGTTGGCGGAGAAAAGCAGTTTTGCAGGGGGGGTAGCGACGGTATATGGTTTGAGGTAGGGGGGTCCCGCAATCAATGAGAGTGCAACACATATGCCAGAGTGGGATAGGGGAAACCACTTTATGGACGACCCCCCCCCCCCCCCCCCCCAATCCATTAATTGTCGGGAGTGTGGGGGGTCCCGGAATCAATTTACCGCTGTTATTCTGATCGCGCACAGTCCTGACCGTTGAAAGCTGCAGGAAGGTTACTGTTTTCGACGATAAGTCAAATCAAAGCTTTATTTTCAAGATATTATTGAAAAATATTATTTAATTTCCGAATTAAAAAAAATACAATGAACGAAATTTAAATTTGCTTGCTTATTCTCATACATAATAATACTTCTTTTCTTTTTTCTTTTATAATACTTTTTTACTTTTCTCTATTTTTTTCTTTTTGTTTTTTCTATTTTTTGAAATCAATAGAAATTTGTAAAACACTTCCAAGGGTAAAAATAAGTTAAAACAGAAAGGAAGGGTCCCAACTAGGTAGAAGGCTCGAAAAGAGATAGTGGGGCACTAGATCCAGGAGGAGAAGTATGAGACTCTAGTGTGCTAGATGGGCAGGGTCCAACGCAGTTGCAACAAGGAGATCAGTCAAATCAGTTCCATATTGTTGCAGCGGGACCATCAACTTTGCTACAAGAGCTCACAGTATCATAGTAGCAGATTCAGTGTCAGTAGACACAGTTTTTCATTAGGCAGTTGCATAGCTAGTTGTAGTTAGTACCCGAGAGACAGTTGCAGAACTAGTTGCAGTGACACATGCAGTGTGAATTGGCCAGTTTTAGTATGCAGGTGTAGTTCCAGCCAGAAGATTCCCAGTGTAGAACTGCACAGTCCAGTTTCTAGTGCAAGAGGACAGTGCGAGTTGCCAGGAGGGAGAAGAGAGATTTCCCATAGTGAGATCAAGACTCAGAGGGAGTCTAGTTTTATACGGGGAAACCCTATGGAAGCTAGTACTTTAGGATCCGGGGAGATTAGAATCATTATTACAGTGGTTGCCACAACAGTGCAGATATAGCAGCAAAGCAGTAGCAGCAACAGTATGAGTGCATCATATTTTGCCATGTTCACAGATATACCTCCAAGAGTGAGGTGGGGTGACTTGGTGCTGTAGCCCCAAAGAGCTACAAAGATGGCCACGATCCTTGAGGAGTCCACTTCATGGATTATTACCTTGCTACAAGGGCCCATAGTATTCAATACCAGGATGGATTAATGTCAGGAGATACAATCAGATATTAGAGTGATAGTTGCAGACTAGTAGCAATCAGGTGCTGAAGTGCGCTGTGCAGTGTTGACAGCAAAGAAGGAGGCTCAAAGTAAAGTTAGCAGCAACGCAGATTCTTCAGTGACAGTGCAGAGGCTAGTAGCAGTCAGGATTCAAGAGACAGATGCAACAGACAAATGATTCAGTATTTCAAATGCTTTTCAATTGCAGTGGTTGCAGTTGCAGCAACAATAGATGAAAGGGAGTTGCAGTGCAAATGCAATGTTGGCAGTAGTACAGTACGGTCAGCATCAACATAAATGCAACATCAGAGTTGTGCTATGTTTGGTGGGCAATGGTAGGAAGTCACAGTGGCCAGACATTAGTAGGGTGACAAAGGACGATACAAAGACAAAGTGTTGTGGCAGGGTGTGCATCACTAGAACAACATCATCGCTAATAGGGAGTGTTAGTTTTTGTAGCATTGGATGTGCTCTAGCCACGAAATTTGATGGAAAGGCTAGAATACATGAGATCTTCAAAACCCAGAAATCGTTTCTGGAAATTCCACCTAGAGATGGCTTAGTTAGATTACTAATCGATTTTAAATATTTCTCAAGTCTAAGCTTAGGGAATATGGCTAATTAATCAAAATTAGTAAAGACAAGGTGAGAATAGTCTAGAAATTCACACGGATCGACCTCAAGATGATCCTAGCCCTTGATTAAGATTTAATCTTGGTTGTTGAAGTCTCAATAGAGGATTATAAGAAGTCAATGGGCACTTGGAAAAGATATACCAACAGTTCGATTTCTTCGACAGATCGATTTTCAGAGAGCAGCAGTAGTTGCCAGAGAGCCAAAGATCGAAGCAGAGACTGTGAGGGGAAGGGACAGTGAAGTTGGAGGAAGATTTCCAGATCCAGCAAGTGCATTTGTGGAGAGGAAAAAAAGAACTACAATGAGGCTGATGCAGGGGCTATGCAGAAGCCTCTAAGAGGCAGTTTGATTTTGTTGATTTTTAATGTACCTTGGACAAGTGGTTTCCCATGTGTTAGTCTCTACCTAGGGAAAAGTGTCCAAAATAATTCTTTTCCTCAGTGTGACTTTATAAAGTGAAAGTGACTTTATAAGTGGTAAAGTCAATAGTAAATTATAAAGTGAAAGTGACTTTATAAGTGGTAAAGTCATGTTAAATTATAAAGTGAAAAGTGACTTTAGACATAAAGTACAATGTGGTACTTTATTTAATGGGTGGGTTAAAAAATAGAAAGTGAGAATTATTTGCACATTTATTCTTATCTCTTGATCTAAATGAATCTAAGCCATTAGATCTTAGGGTTGCCCAAAAGCAATTTAGGGAAACAAAAGGGGGAAAAGAAAAGAGGGATTGCATTCGTTCATTCTTCATGAGCAAATTGGAGAATGAAGGCTGAGAGCTGGAAAAAAGTTTTGAAAGAGGAATTTGTTGCAGCAAGCTGAAACAACGATTTATTGGCAAAGCTGGGCATGGAAATCAAGGCATAGAAGACAACAAAAGGTACAATATGAACAACATTTAACACTGTTGTGAGCTACATGCAGTTCGAAAGTAGTTTTTGAGCAAAACAAAATCTGTATAGTTCGTACAACAGTACGGAAATCTGTACAGTCCGTACATAATCCATACAGTACAATTTAAGCTTCAACTGGGCACGAAAATCGAGGCAAAGTGGGCACGATTTTCAAGGAGTTTTGGGCTGAAGAGATAAGTTGTATTTTGTTGTTTTGTTTTGTCTACAAATGTATTTTTCCTGAACTTGAAAGATGAATAAATTTGAAGAGCTCTCAAAAAGGTTTTCCCCGGAGAAGATTGAAGGGGTTTTGCTTGGGTCTAAGTTGAGCTAGTCTGTTTATGAACATGTTCATTTTCAACATGTGTTGATAGTCCCATGTGTTTTAATCTGAAAATTTCATTTCCAAAATTCTATATGTTGAATGTAAGTTCATGGGAAAGGGCATTTAACTGAATGGGAGTGATAAGGTGAAATTGAAACCGGGTTGGGATTTCAAGAAAATTTTTAGTCATCAAATTTCAACATGGTATCCGAGCCTATAGGTTGAAAAGTGCAGTTTGAACAACAAAAAGTAGTTTGGGACAACAAACAGTGGTTTGGACAACAAACTGAATTTTTGGACAACAAACTCAGTTTGGACAGCTAACTGATATTTTGGGAAAGCAAGGTGAAATTTCACACAGACTGAACTTTTGGGACAACAAGGTGTGCTGGAAAGTTCGTTTCTCCATTTTCTTGGTTTTGTAAATTTTGGACAGCAGCCATGGCCATGTTCTTAAGGATAGAGGACAGACTGGATGGGATATCCAACTATGCTGTTTGAAAGGACATAATTCAGACAGTGTTTGAGGAGGCAACAATTTGAGACATAGTGCGGCAAGAGTTTGTACCTCCTGCTGCAGATGAACTTGCAAAATTCACAAAAAATAATGCAAAGGAAAAAAGGATTTTGATGGACAGTCTGAATGATCATGTGGTTCCTCAGGTGAGAGGAAACACATATGAATATCAAATGTGGAGAACTCTAACCACTCTCTATCAGAGTACCAATGAGAGTAGGAAGATGGTACTCAAAGAACAATTGAAGAACATCCGGATGACAAAGGCTGAAAGTGTAGTTCATTATCTTGGCAGGGTCAAATAGGTACGTGATGATTTGACTTCTATTGGTGAGGTAGTTGCACCCACAGAGTTAGTCAGGATAGCCGTAGCAGGACTTCCTAAGTCTTGGGAGGTATTTGGAGATATTGTTACCTCTAGGGAGAAGCTTCCCAATTGGGACAAATTCTGGGATGATTGTGAGCAACATGAGATACGGAAGATTGGTAGTGGTGGGGTGAAGATAGCAGATGAGAAGGATGTAGCCTTGACAGCTAGGGGGAGGAACAAAGGGAAGGCCAAGAAAGGGGCCTCATCAGATGGGGCTAAGGGAAAGGAGAAGAAGAAGAAAAAAGATACAGATATGTTCAAAGTCAAATGTTGGGCATGTCAGAAGATGGGATACTATGCTGCTACGTGTCCTGAGAGGAAAAACAAGAGGAAGAAGGGTACTGTAGCTTCAGTAGAGGTGGAGCAGTTTGCTTCACAGTTTGATAGGGATTTTGAATTTATTACTTCTACATCTAGTAGGAGTACATCATCTGATGTATGGTATATAGACAGCGGGGCTTCCCACCATATGACAGGTGCATGGGAGTTCTTTTCATAGCTTGCAGAGAGGGCACTTGATATTGAGATAATACTAGGAGATGACCGCACTGTGAGAGCTGTTGGTGTGGGGACTGTGACCTTTGAGAGGGAGTCTTTGCCTCCTTTGAAAGTCATGGATGTTTTGTATGTTCCGGGGATGAAGAAGAACTTGATTTCAGTGTCTACTATGGAGGACAAGGGGTTTTGACGTCACTTTCTCAGGAGGGCAGGTATTGATGCATCCCAGGGGAGCTTCCATCACTTTGGCCAAAGTGATTGGAGTACGCTCTGGGAAACTATACAGGTTCAGTTTTCAATCGGCAGGAGCATTGGTGAGTAGCACATCTGGTAGCACTCACACTAGTACCACCAGCAGTAGAGACTTGTGCGAGTTATGGCACTAGAGGATGGCGCATATGCATCATGGAGCTTTGAGAGTTCTAAGGGAGATCACTACTAGAGTTCCTGATTTTAGTGTCGAGCATTATGAGGTCTGCAGAGGGTGTGCTTTGGTAAAGTACACCAAGTTACCATTTCCAGCAAGCGACAACAGATCTACAAGTATACTAGACTTGATTCATACTGATTTTAGTGGTCGTATGTCTCATGTGTCTTTGGATGGTTATGAGTATTATGTTATATTCATTGATGACGACTCTAAGAGGACTTGGATATATTTCCTGAAGACCAAGGGTGAGGTCTTCAATCGCTTTAAAGAGTTCAAAGCTCTTGTGGAAAAGCAGACAGGTAGGAAGATTTAGGGCTTGAGGTTAGATAATGGTGGTGAGTACATCGATGGTGGGTTTTTTGACTTCTGTGCATAGGAGGGCATTAGGAGAGAGTTCACGGTTCCTTACAACACCCAGCAGAGTGAGGTGTCTGAAAGGAAGAACAAATCTATTGTTGGGGTTGCTAGAGCGATGATTCATGATCAGGGGTTGCCTTTGTTTTTGTGGGTTGAGGCCTGCAATACTGTTGTTTTTCTTTAGAACAAGAGTCCTCACAGAGTATTGGGGAATATGACTCCGAAGGAGGCCTTCACTGGATAGAAGCCTCATGTGGGACATATTTGTATCTTTGTATGTCTCACATATTCTTATATCTCCAAGGAGCAGAGGACGAAGTTGGAACCCATGGCAGAGAAGGATATCTTTATGGGTTACAACGAGACTTCGAAGGCCTATCGGATCTTCATTCCTTCTAAATGAAGAGTGGTGATTAGGAGGGGTGTGAAGATTGAGGCGGAGAGGGCCTATCGGAGATTACGGGAGTATGATGAGAGAGAGTCACAAACTTCTCCTCAGCAGGGAGGTCAGGTACAGGGAGTAGGACCTCAGGGTTCTAAATTGACTGGTACAAGAGGTACTTCAGTGTTAGTGACATCTGGGGCACGAATGGCGAGTTCACCGAGCACTTCTTTAGGGAGTCCACTGGTACAGAGTTCACATGGCACTAAAGTTGACACAGGCACAGGCTCTTTGAGGACAAGTGTTGGTAGAGGTACACCAGGGTCAGTTGGCAAACCTTCAAGTTCACTAGACTGGGGGGTAGAGGATGAGGTTCCCTATGGGGAAGCTTCTTCAAGGAAGAGGAGGCATAAGTGGCTTCAAGACACCTTGAAGGAAGCAGAGTCTGTTGGTCCTTCGAAGAGGGTGAACAGGGAGAGTGTGCCACTTGAGTGGTTTTGTAGTTATGTAGCCAAGGCTACCAACATTGTTGACTCTGAGCCTACTAGCTATGAGGAGGCTTCCAGCCAGGAGGTATGGAGAGAGGCTATGGTGGAGTATGCCTCTATCATTAAGAACAATGTCTGAGAGGTGGTGCCTAGGCCCGAGGGCAAGTCAGTTGTGACTTCCATGTGGCTCTACAAGATCAAGCATGTTGCGGATGGCAGCATTGAGAAGTTCAAGGCGAGGTTTGTGGCTAGAGGGTTCTCACAAATAGAGGGAGTTGACTACGATGAGACCTTCGCTCTCGTAGTTCATTACACTTCTATTCGGTCCCTTATTTCTATTGCTGCAAAAATGCGTTAGCAGATCCATCAGATGTGAAAATTTATTAACTAAGAAATCCTACTGTTAAATCTCGATTTACTTGTCCTACTTGATTAAACATACAAGTTATTAATCTGAATATTCAGAATTAACATCGAAGTAAATACAATTAACAACCTACACATACAGAGCATTTACTGAATAACACACTCAAATGACAAAGTGACAGATTTTTTGGACAAATGTCCTCGGAAAAACCCAATGCGGGAAAACCGGTGCAACAGATATGAGGGTTTATTATTATTAAGCAGCAGTTTCTGAGTACAACTAGGGTGCCATAAACTTGACAAACCCAACAGAGAAAACCTCGACAATCAGAGAAAATGTGAGATATACCTCACACTTGCAAGTCCTGGCAGATCCGGATGAGCAACTCGTGAAACCCCAGCTGACTCTGTGCAGCCTCTGCACAGCAACTGCATAAACCTGCGTAGCCCAGCTGAAGAACTGTGTCACCCTGGCTCTGCGTGAATCCGCCTTTCCCAGATCTCCATTTCATCCCTCCTGGCTCAGAAACCCTTCTTCCGATGAATTTCAGATTTTTCTCTTGGAGATGTTGCGCTGCCTCTACGTGGGCCCTGCGTGGGCCTGCGTCACCCTCCTAAGGGACTGCATAACTCCCTCTGATGGCTGCGCTGCCTCCACTGCGTCTCTGCTGCCCTTGCTCTGCACTGTACTCTTGGCCCTCCGCCCCTCACTGCAACTCTGAGTCTCTCAGATTTGATCTTCATCTGAACACTACTTCGTCAGAAGAATACAATCTCTTAGACTCTGTGTGTGTGTCTCCAACTGACCCCTAGCCTTTCCTTTATACTTTTCTCGTTGACATATCAACGGTCGTGATTTAATCTCTCATCGACGGCTTAGATTAAAAGACTATTTGATCAGCGTCACTTAGAATATTTCATCACATGTGTTTAATTAATTCACTTTAATTTTTCTAATTCCCTAAGTTAGACTTAGGGTCCTCATTAAAAGAAATTAATTATTTTAATATCTCACACACCAGATGAAATTTCTCCAAACGCTTTCTGGGTTTTGAAGGTCTTGTGTCTTAGCCCCTCCACAAAATTTCAGGGCTAGAGCACACCCGATGCTACCTCAAAATCTCAACACTCCCTCTTAGCACGAAGTGTGCTCTAGTTATACATCCAGACCATGTATCACAAGATCTTGGCATCGGTTTTTGCGCTGCTGATGCTTGGCCTGCTGCCCTCCATCCACTGCGCTGCTGCTTTTTGTACTGCTGCCCATGTCACTGCCACTGACACTGCTGCATTTGTACTACAACTCCCTCTCAATTTGCTGCATCATGCTACCTGTAGCACTGCCACTGCTAACTGTTGCACTGCAACTCAGTTGCTGAGAAGTAAGCAACTGAACGACCATCACCCATTCTTTGACAGACAAGTCAGTTGGGCTGTATCTCATCATTGAAGCTCCCTTGGCTGCTGCTCTGCGCTATCCTCTTAAAGCCACTGTGCTGCTACAACATTGCACTGCATAAGCACTGCATCCTCTGCGCTGCTGGAGTCCCACTAGCCCCTCTGCGATGCTGCTTCTACGTTGTTGTTGCCTTTGCACTGCACTGCTCCCTCTACAACATCTCAGCACGACCCTCTGCTTCACTGTCATTTCTGCAACCAGCTCTCTACTTGTCCCGCTACCATCTTAAGGCTCCCGTAGCTCGTATGTGATACAAGAGTTGGGCTTACTCAAGGATCTTGCCAACCATCTATAGCTGCTTTACAGATCCATGTCGTCCCACTTCCTTGGCTCATGAGCACTCATGGCAACGTCATCATCACTCCCATCGTCCTTTGTTGCTGCCTTGGATTCAAAAGATCCTTTGTCCTTCTTCTTAGGACAAGTGCTAGCGAAGTGTCCAAGTTCGCCACAATTAAAGCACCAGACCTTGGATAGTCCCTCTTTTTCTTCCCTTTCGGCCTTCGTTCCTTTGATGCAAGGGCTGCATCATCTTCCTCTTCTTTCTTCACCTTGACTGTTACGCTGCCGCTACTTTGCCTCTTGGTAAATCTCCTGATTTCCTCCTGGTGGAGGATTGCTCACATGTCTGCCCAGGATGGTAACGCTGCCCTGCCCAATATGCTCTGGACAAACATTTCCCATTCCTCGGTGACTGCATTCGGGGCAGTCCTTACCAAGAGCCCTTCATCTGGAGTCGCACCCATGGCAATCAGTTGATCCCGGATAGTCTGGAGTTTGAAGAGGAATGGATCTATCTCTTCACCCTTCTGCAGATGGAATAACCACATTTGATTCTCTAGAAGCATTTTTCTTTGGACAAAGCCTCCCTGATACATCGTTTACAACGCAGTCCACATCTCATCTGTCGTGTTCTTCCCGAGAATATGTGGCACGACGTGATCTTTTACTCCATCCATAATCAAATGCTTAACCCGCGCTTGATTTTCCTTGAATTTCTTCAGAGGATTTGGATTGACAGGCACAACTAGGACATTCTCTGCATGGTCCTTGATGTCGTACTCATCCAGGGCTGTCAAGATCCTGGCGCTCGAGATGACGAAGTTGGACATGCCATGCAACCTCTCTTGATTTCTCAGTCCATGAGAAGCCATCTAGCTCAAATATGTCTGAACAGATACTCTTCTCCCTCTTTCTGTTGCAATACCCAATAGAAATGTTGGATCTGAGTTTCTTGGCGATTAGAAACCCTCTATGATAGCTGTTCCCTCCGACAACTAATTTCCCTCCTGGAAATCTTCAGCCAAAAACAACTGAACAATTCTCTATGATCACCCTCCTGTTTGAATCTCAGATTTGTTTGGCACAAATCTGCTTAGTAACTGTCCTCCTCCCACTCTTTGTCAATCTCAGCTAGACAAGATTTTGCACCGTCAGAATCTCCACCACACTAGCAATTGTTGAAGATCTGAAGCCTTGCTTCCGCATCTCGGCAATTCTTCATAGCAACAAAAAAAAAAAATTGGACTGCGTCCCTCTGGCTAGCCTCTGCGTGAGCAGACTAGCTCAACGCAGCGACTACGCAGCGCGGGCTGCTCCTGCGTCCCTCAGGAAGGCACTGTGCTATCTCTGCGTTAGCCCCTGATGCTGCGTTGCCCTTTCCGGATCTCTGCTGCTTCAGCTGCTTTATGTAGTAAAAGTTTCTTCAGCCGACTTTACTGGAGATTTAGCTTAATCTGCAATACTCTGATACCATGTGAAAATTTCTTAACTAAGAAATCCTACTGTTAAATCTCGATTTACTTCTCCTACTTGATTAGACATAGAAGTTATTATTCTCAATATTCAAAATTAACAATTAACAACCTACACATACAGATCATTTATTGAATAGCACGCTCACATGACAAAGTGACAGATTTTTCGGACAAATGCCCTCGGAAAAACCCAATGCGGGAAAACTGGTGCAACAGATGTGATGGTTTATTATTATTAAGCAATAGTTTCCGAGTACATCTAGGGTGCCATAAACTCGGCAAACCCAACAGAGAAAACCTCGGCAATCAGAGAAAATGTGAGATATACATCACTCTCGCAAGTCTCGGCTGATCCAGATGAGAAATTGGTGAAACCCTAGCTGGCTCTGCGCAGCAACTGCGTAAGCCTGCATAGCTTGACTGAAGAATTGCGTCACCCTAGCTCTACGTGAATTTTCCTTTCCCAAGTCTCGGTTTCAACTCTCCTGGCTCAGAAACCCTTCTTCCGATGAATTTCAGACTTTTCTCTTGGAGATGTTGCACTGCCTCTACGTGGGCCCTGCGTCACCCTCCTGAGGGACTGCGTAACTCCCTCTGATGGTTGTGTTGCCTCCACTATGTCTCTGCTGCCCTTGCTTTGCACTGCACTCTTGGCCCTCCTCACCAATCACTACATCTACCCCTCACTGCAACTCTGAGTCACTCAGATCCGATCTTCGTCCGAGCACTGCTTCGTCAGAAGAATTCGATCTCTTAGACTCTGTGTGTGTGTCTCCAACTGACCCCAAGCCTTTCCTTTATACTTTTCTCATTGACATATCAACGACCGTGATTTAATCTCTTATCGACGACTTAGATTAAAACATTGTTTGATCCATGTCACTTAGAACATATCATCACATGTGTTTAATTAATTGACTTTAATTTTTCTAATTCCCTAAGTTAGACTTAGGGTCCTCATTAAAAAAAAAATATTTTAATATCTCACACACCAGATGAAATTTCTCCAAACACTTTCTGGGTTTTGGAGGTCTTGTGTGTCTTAGCCCCTCCACAAAATTTTAGGGCTAGAGCACACCCGATGCTACCTCAAAATATCAACATCAGATGGATGTGAAGATTGCATTTTTGAATGGAGTTATAGAGGAGGAGGTGTGTGTTGAGTAGCCATAGGGCTTTGAGGTACTTGGGTGGGAGACCCATGTATGCCTGTTGAGGTGAGCACTCTACGGACTTAAGCAAGCTCCGAGAGCTTGGTATTCGAGGATTGATACTTACGTGTAGCAGAAGGGTTTCACGAAGAGTGATGCAGATCCGAACCTATACTACATTGTTGTAGGGGATGATCCGCTCATTTTTGTGCTATATGTTGATGACTTGTTCATTATTGTGGCAGAGAGATTGATTAGTGGTTGCAAGGAGGATCTTGCTATGGAGTTCGAGATGAAGGACATTGGGCTGATGCATTACTTTTTGGGGCTTGAGGTGTGGTAGGAGGAGGGGCATATCTTTCTGGGGTAGGGGTAGTATGCTGTGGATGTGTTGAGCAGATTTCACATGGCAAACTGTAGATCCATGTCTACACCTATGATCACCAACTGAAGAAGCTTCATGCTTCAGATTCTAGTTTGGTGGATCCCACGTTGTATAGGCAGCTTATTGAGTCCTTGATGTATCTGGTCAACACTAGGCCAGATATATATTTTGTAGTGAACACACCTAGCTAGTTCATGGTTGAGCCCAGGAGGGTGCACTAGGTAGCTGCAAAGCACATTCTTCAGTACGTGCAGGGGACTGTTGATTATGGTCTGGACTATAGGCGGGGAGATGGAGTGAGGTTGGCAGGTGACACAGATTCAGATTGGGGAGGGAGTGCTTCTGACAGGAAAAGCACTCCAGGGTGTTGCTTCGGATTGCGTTCGGCAGTTGTGTCGTGGTTTAGTCGAAAGAAAAAGTCAGTTGCTTTGAGCTCTTCTGAGGTTGAGTATATGGCCGCTAGCCAGGCTAGTTGTGAGGCCATTTGGCTTCGCAAGTTATTGTATGGCCTATTTGATCTGGAGTTAAGACCAACAATTATTCATTGTGATAATCTGAGTTGCATTAAACTCACAGAGAATCCAGTGTTTCATGACAGGTCAAAACACATTGACATCAGATATCATTTCATCAGAGACTATGTTCAGAACAGGGCATTGAAGTTGGAGTATATATCTACAGATGAGCAGGTGGCCGATGTTCTCACGAAGTCCTTGCCAAGAGGCAAGCATGTCCATTTCAGGGACAAGATGGGTGTGGTGAGAAACACTTTCCTCGATAAGAGGGAGTGTTGATTTTTAATGTACCTTGGACAAGTGGTTTCCCATGGGTTAGTCTCTACCTAGGTAAAAGTGTCCAAAATAATTCTTTTCCTAACTGTGACTTTATAAAGTGAAAGTGAATATTTTTTTTTCTTTTTGGTAATTGAGGCTAAACTATATTGATTTGAAAATAAAACATCACATATTCTACAGGCTGAGTTGGTAAGCAGCGCTTAACCAATCCCAACCTTTGTAGCTTTCATAGTTGCGCATGTATAGGGTTGCCTCCTTGGAGGAAATCAACCCTTAAATTACATCAGACAGAAGATTACAAAATGTGTCATGGCACCTATGAAAGCAGAGATTCTATGGTAATAACTGGCATAACAGAAAACTAAAAAAAGCTGAGCTGCCACGCAGTCATGGGGCTTCTGCGTCATCCTCGGTACCTGAATTCTCCTCCTCATTACAGTAGGCATACTCATGCGCTATGGCCTCCTCTTCAGCAGTAGGTTGGCGCGGAGGCCTAGAAGGAGGTGCGCAAAGGATGGGAGCTATGTGAAAAATCCTAACTCTGGATTCCTACTGCAACAAATCTGAATTACTTCTCCTATTATTTTTCTTAATTATTTCATTACATTGAAATACCGAAGTAATTATTGAAGCAGTCTACACAAATAATACTGCGGAATGAATCTAAGTGCTGAAAGAAACTGAACAAAATACAATGAAAAACAACCACATTTGACACAAGTGATTTTTGGACCAAGTACCCAGAAAAACGCAACTCGGGAAAACCGGTGCAGCAGATCTGAGGGTTTGTATTATTAAGCAGCAGAATCTTGAGTACAACTAGGGTGCCAATATCTGGCACACCCTTCAGAGAAATCTAGACAACTGATGAAATTGTGAGATATACCTCTCTTCCTCTGTGTGTTGTCTACGCTGGAACTGCGTAAGCTTGCGTGGGCAATCTCTGGAACTGAGCCACCTCTGCTCAATAACTGATCTAGGCTGATCCGAAACTGGATTTTGGCCCTCCTGGCTCAGAAACCCCAGCTTCCAGCTATCTCTGGACTGGAACAAAGAGACATTGCATCACTTCTGCGTGAGTTCCTTTAGGAACTGCGTCACCCTTCTAGGTGACTACGTTGTCTCTCTCTGCATCACTGCTACCTCTCTTTGAAATGCACTCTTGGTCCTCCTGACCAGTTTCTGTGTCTGCCCCTCTCTGGATCTGATCACTAAATCAAAATCACTTAGCAAACCCTGCACTAGTGATTCGATTCTAATCAAAAGCTGTGTCTCCTCACACAAACTCGAAAATGCCAAATGCTCAATGTGCTCAATGTATTTTCCATAGGCCCCTCACCCTCATATTCTTCTGTTGACCCTTCAATGGCCAAGATTAAAACATAGTAAGGGCTAAGATTAACTTGGAGGTGATCCATGACTTTATCTAAAAGATTCACATTTACTTTAATTAATCAGTTTCCCTAAGTTTAGACTTAGGAAAACATTGAAAAACGATTAATTAATTTAATTAAACCATTTCTAAGTGGAATTTTCCAAAACCATTTCTGGGTTTTATGGAGTACATGTGTCTATATACAAAGTTACAAGGCTAGAGCACATCCGATGCTACCATAAATCAACAAGCTACCGGGTACTCAGCGTCCGGTACACGCATCCAGTTGCCCTCCGAGTCCATTATCCATACATCAGTGTCTTCCCCCTCTGCCTCCTGTGCCAGAAGAGGCTCAGTTTTGTGGGGCATGGGGTGCGTTTGGTGCGCAATGGTGGTTTTCCTTGGTGCGCTTCTGCCTCTCTACGTTTCATGAAGAGGGGTCTCCTCGTCCTAGTTGTGCGCAGGGCTTTGGGGGGCATCCCTGGCATGACTGCCAGAAGAGGAGCCTTCAAAGGACTCCAAAAGGTTATCGGGCCCAAGCTAGTAGAGTCCAGGGAACGCACCTCTTTGGCCTCCTCTGATTGTTCTTTGGCGTAGTCTTGGAGCCATGGAAAAGTAAGGTAGAGGGTGGATGGGGGGCTGATAGGTATGGAGAAGAGGCTCAGACCAGAGACAGGAAGTGCGCAGCGTGGTGCTATTGGACAAGGTGGTACGCAGGTGGAGGCTGCACAGTTGGGGGAGCTTAGTGATGAGAGCACATAGTCTGGAGAAACTAGCAAGGCAAAAGGAGCCGAGGTGAGGCGCACAATCAGATGGGTGCGCGGCCAGGAGGATTCTTCGCAACGCAACTTTGAGGGGGAGGCTGCGCAGGAGGGCTGACATTGAAACAGAGAAGCCAGAAGGAGCAAGCTTTGAATAGCATTATGCGGAAGGGCCTCCCCTTTTGTAGGCCTGTGGCATAGGCATAGTGTTGTGCATTATTATGACACACTCACAAATGCATGCTGTGACAATTTTCATGTGGAGGCATGTGCTTTGAGTTATGGCAGATCGTCATATCCATCCGAGGGGTCATTCAAATGATTGCAGTTGAGAGGTACCACCGAGGGTGGTTGTTGGCTTCTCATATCTTCTTGATGCCTTGCCTTTGTCACCTCATGCGAATTATTGCAGATAGGTGGATCCACTTCAAGTGAAGGCCTGCGTTGTAGATCTTCATCATCTCGAACGTGGGAGAGACTGTTTTCATACGCGCATCCAGGGTTGCAAGGAAGCTTCTCCCCCCCGAACTCGCTCCCGAAATGCGCTCCATTCGGGAGCTTTTTGGGAGCGCGCTTCCGAGCTTGAAAAAGCGCTCCCTGCCTTTTGGGAAGCGTTTCAGGGAGCGCTCGGGAGCGAACGCTCCGTGAGCGCTTCCCCCATTAAAAAAACGCTTCGAGAGTGTTTTTCTAATGGGGGAAGCGGTCGGGGAGCGTTCGCTCCCGAATGCTCCCCGACATAAGAAGCGCTTCCTGCCGCGCGGAAAAAAACTGGTGTCAACTTTAGATTTTTTTTGGAAATGAGGGAGGGGGTTTGGGTAAATAAAAAGCCCACCCCCCTCATTTTATTTTTATTGTTTTAGTTGAGAGTGAGAGAGCAAAGAGGAGCAAGAGGAGAGCGATTTGGAGAGCAAGAGGAGCAAGAGGAGCAGAGCGATTTGGAGAGTTGGAGAGCGGAAGTGCCAAGGAGAGAGCAAGTTTGCAAGCAAGAGAAAGATTGCAAGAAAGAGGTAGGTCTTCTAATCTAGTTTTTTATTTTCTAGGAATTGTTTTTAAATTGTTCAAAAAATAAAACTTGATTTTTTTCCCAATGTTGCATTCTAGTGTGTTGAAAAGTGAAAAATTGCATTGTTTTTTTCCTATGTTGCATTTCCCATTTCCATTTGACATTCCTTCAATTTTTTGGCAGGCTAGAAACTTGAAACTTGAAACATCATGGCTATATGGTTAGGGATTTTCTTCATGTTGGTTCCTGTCTTTGTAATAATGGTGTTGGAGTGTAGAAGAAAGAGGCCCATTAGAGAAGAGGAGGATGAAGAAGTGGGCTATAGTGGATTTGATGAAAATCCTGAAGAGGAGGAGGAGTATGCTGAGGAGGAAGGGGAGAGTGAAGAACATGAGGCCATAGATACCCCAACTAGACAAGACCAAAGTCAAACACCTTTGTGGAAATATGTTCAGAGGCAAGAAGGAGGGAAAGGTGGTGGAACCACTAAATTTCTTTGCCTCCATTGCAATAAAGAATACACAGGTTCATACACTCGTGCCAGAAGGCACCTTTGTGGGAAAATACCAGGGGATGGAAACAAAAATCTAGGAATCAAAATTTGTGTCAGTGTGCCAGCAACACAGAGAGAGAAATATAGAAAGGAAGAGGAGGCTGCCCTACATAGATCTAAAAGATCTATGGGTTTCATTGATTCTTATACACCATCAGGTCCACCACATCATGGACAAAGAAGTCCATCAACTTCCACCCATGGCAGTGGATATGGAGGCACACCTGGACCAAACACCTCCTTAAGGCGTAGAACCATATCCGATTTCCTTGACGAAGGGTGTGGGAATGATGTGGATTCAAAAATTTTCCGGTTTCTATATGCATGTGGGGTGCCATTCAATGTTCTTCGCTCACCTTATTGGCATGAAATGGTTTCTGCCATTAATGATGCCCCCAAAGGACACAGGAGCCCTGGGTATGACAAGGCCAGAACTGTGGGACTTGATCATGAAAGAGCTAAAATAAACAATTCTTTGGCTAGAATGACAAATTCTTGGAATGAGCATGGGGTGTCCATTGTATCTGATGGATGGACCAATGTAAAAGGAAAGCCATTGATAAGTGTTATTAGTGGTGCAATATTCCTTTCAGCATATGATTATTCAAACAAATTCAAGACTGGCATTAACATTGCAGAACCATTACTTGAAATAATTGAAAATAATGGGCCATATAATGTCATCCAAGTCATCATTGATAATGCTGCTAACTGTAAGGCAGCAAGAGCAATTATTGAGGATAAATACCCCAACATATTTTGGTCTGGGTGTTTTGTTCACACAATGAACCTTTTGATGCATGATATCATTAAAAACAAACAACCTCAATTCAAATGGCTTGGTGATTTGTACAAGAGAGGTAAAAAAATGATAAAATTTATTACAAATCATAGCAATACCCATGGGTTTTTCCGTACTCACTCCAAATTGGAGTTGTTGAAGATAGCAAAGACTAGATTTGCTAGCTATTACCTCACCTTCAGGCGCCTTTTGAAGGTAAGAGAATCATTGGCTGCAATGGTATCAAGCTCACACTGGCAGGTACTAAAGGACAGGGCAGCGACAATAGTTGACAGGCAAGGTTTTGAACATGTGGAGGAGACCGCCCTTGACCCTTTGTTTTGGGCACGTGTGAGGGAAATTTTGAACTTCACCAAGCCCATTTATCACATGATTCATTTTTCAGATACAGATAAACCAGTGATTGGGGAGGTTTATGAGCAGATGGATAGCATGTTGGGCCAAATAAAAGATGTTGTTAAGGATAATGATCCCAACTTGTATGCAATGATTCATGACTGTGTGTGTGCACGGTGGAATAAACTCAATGTTCCACTACATGCTTTGGCATATATCCTTATGCCAAAATACTACTCTCCATCTTGGTTGGGCCAACCTGCACCTGGAGGTGGGGTTAGGATCAAACCTCACACAGATCCAGAGGTACAACAGGTATACATGAAGGCATTAGACAAGTTGGTACCTGACAGGGAGGAGTGTGCTAGATTGCGCCTTGAATTAGGCAAATACTTCAGTTGCACTGCTAACTTTGGTTCTTTCCATGCAATGGAAGACAGAGACAAATTTGATGCTCTCACATGGTGGGAAGCATATGGCGGCATGGGACTTTTGCCAAAGTTGGCAAAAAAAGTTCTCTCACAAGTTGTGAATACTTCTTCTGCAGAGAGGTGTTGGAGCACCTACAACTTCATACATAATGTGAGAAGAAACAGGCTGAATGAAAACCGAGCTGAAAGCTTGGTTTATGTGCATTACAACTTGAGGTTGTTGAGTCATTACTATGATCGGGCATATGAGGATCAATAATATAAAGTTTGGGACAACAACCCAGAGGATGATAATCTGGAGGACGACACTGTGCATATGGAAGAATTGGAAGCAGAACTTTTGAGGGATGATGATGAAGCATTAGCAGCACCACCACACACAGGGCCAGTCCCACCATCCAGTAGCAGTGCAGGTGCCAGTGCCAGTGCTTGATATCCAACTATTGTTCCTTTGCAGATTCAGCCTCCACCTACATCCTCACGTTGCCCTCCACCTTCTAGTCATGGTCGTGGACATGGTACTCCTGAGAGCAGTGTGGAAAAAGTCGGCAAAAAGTCCCGACCTTTTGAAAAAATCCTGAATTATTCTGTGAGCCGACTTTATCGGCCGACTTTTTGCCGACTTTTTCATCCCTGAAAAAGTCGCGATTTTATCCTCGAAGTCCCGACTTTTTGCCGACTTTTTCCAAAAAATCTCGAGTGAGGTAGTTTCTTTAATAAATTTTTAAATATTTTCCAAAAATGAATATTTTTGTAATTTTTTAGTTTTGCCGACTTTTTCAAAAAACTCCCGACTTTATCGAGTTTTTCAACTTTTGGACCCTTGCTGATTTAATCCCGACTTCGACTTTTTCCACATTGCCTAAGAGTACTAGAAGACCACCATTGCCTCATGGTTCTCACAGATTAGACATTTCTCGTGGGCGTGGCAAGGGGCCAACCAATAGATAAAATAGATTTGTTGTTTACTAGTATTTTCTATTTTCTAGTAGTTTTTATCTTTTATAACTGTTGAACAATTGAAACTTGACTCTTTCATATTTAATGACAATTTAAGTTTGAAGTTTGAATTTGAAAGGTGAAACTTTGAAGTTGGCATTTATAAGTTTATAAGTCATTATGAATTATGAATATGATGTTTCATGAAAGTTATATGGTGATCAATGAATCAATGATGATAAAAATTATATATCAATGATGATAAATGTTATATATTGAATTTTGAAATCAATGAATCAATGATGATAAATGATATATATCAATGATGATGAATGTTATATATTGAATTTTGAAATCAATGAATCAATGATGATAAATAAATTATGATATATATCAATGATGATAAATGTTATATATTGAAATTTGAAATCAATGATGATAAATGTTATATATTGAATTTTGAAAGCTTGAAATCTTCAGATTGATGATTCGCAAGACTCAAGAGTCAATATGTTGTATGTTTCCAACTTGTGGGCGTGGTTGATGAAGATTATAACTTCTAGATGATTGATGTTATATGATTCAATCTATGTTTTTATGTTTTTTATATCTAATTCATCATTCTACATGCTTTTGTTGACATATATGCATCAAAATATAAAAAATGTAAAAATATATATATATATATATATATATATATATATATATATATATATATTTAAAAAAAACGCTCCCCGAAACGCTCCGGACTGGGAGCTTTTGAAAATGGCGCTCTCGCTCCTGCTCCCTGCTCCCAAGTAACCTTGCGTGCATCCGATGTCACTCGCATCCGGCGGTGAAAGTGAATTTATTAGTCGTAAGGTCAATATTAAATTATAAAGTGAAAGTGACTTTATAAGTGGTAAAGTCAATGTTAAATTATAAAGTGAAAAGTGACTTTGGACATAATGTACAATGTGGGTACTTTATTTGATGGGTGAGTTGAAAAATAGAAAGTGAGAATTAAATGCACATTTATTCTCATCCCTTGATCTAAATGAATCTGAGCCATTAGATCTTAGGGTTGCCCAAAAGTCATTTAAGGAAACAAAAGGGTGAAAAGAAAAGAGAGACTGCATTCATTCATTCTTCATGAGCAGATTGGAGAAAGGAGGTTGAGAGCTGGAGAAAGTTCCGAAAGAGAAATTTGTTGCAGCAAGTTGAAGGAGTGATTTTTAGGCAAAGTTGGGCATGAAAGTCAAGGCATAGAAGTCAACAGAAGGTACAATACGAAAAACATTTAATACTGAGCTGCACGCAATTCAAGAACAGTTTTTAAGCCAAAAAAAAAATTGAAAAAAAAAATCGTACAGTTCTTACAGAATCCGTACAGTATAGTTTCAGCTTCAAGTGGGCATTGAAACCGAGGGAAAGTGGGCACAGTTTTCAAGGAGTTTTGGGCTAAAGAGATAAGTTGTATTTTGTTGTTTTGTTTTGTCTGCAAATGTGTTTTTTCTGAATTTGAAAAGATAAATAAATTTGAAGAGCTCTCTAACAGGTTTTCCCCGGAGAAGATTGAAGGGGTTTTGCTTGGGTCTAAGTTGACCAAAAGTCTGTGTATTTTTTTATGTTGGTCTGGTTTGTTTATGTCCATATTTATTTTCAGCATGTGTTGACAGTCCCATGTGTTTTACTCTGAAAATTTCATTTCCAAAATTTGATATGTTGAAGGTAAGTTTATGGGAAATGGCATTTAACTGAATGGGAGTGATAAGGTGAAATTAAATCCAGGTTGGGATTGCAGGAAAATTTTTAGTCATCATATTTCAACAAATTTTGCTAGAGAGAAGCCGAGTTTCAATTCTAGGGGCCAGGAAAGGGTTCCAGAGGGCTGAAGAGACAATTTCTCAGTCAGTGGCAGACATAACGACTACAAGAGATGCTGATTCAGGTTGTGCGTGTGTAGAGACTGTGCTAGGGTGACGCAAGACTACGCAAAGGCAGTTTGGACGACTCACTTGGAGTTGCGGTTGAAGCCTAGTTTTTCCTGTGACGTGAGGAAAATTCCTCACCAGATTTTTGCTAGTATTTTTCTCTGTAAGATTTCCAGATTTCGACATCCAGTTGTACTCGTAAGTTTTCTCTCGTTGTTGCATAGTAATAAAACCCTCAGCTATTGCACCAGTTTTCCCAAGTTGGGTTTTTCCGGGGACATTTGTCCAAAAATAATTGTCATTTTTATGTGTGTTTACTAGTATTTGCTCAGTTTCTAGCGTTATTTTCTTTCGCAGTTTTATTTTTGAAAATCACAGTGTGAATTATTTAATCTTTGTCGTAGCAAACGCAAATAAATTGTTAAATAAATTAACAATTATGAAAATAATTTCTAGCTGCTATGATAGAATGAAATTTTCACACCTAATGTCTATACAACCAACTTAAGTTGGAGTTTAATTTTAGAGATGCAAATTAGTACTAAAATCCCTAAGTGAGATGCTTGAGTGAATGTTGTCTCTTCCAGAAAAAGTATTGGTGCTTGAGTATAATGGACAATGCTTAAGTAAACAATTCCAATATCTTCAAATGGAAATGAAAGTGAAATAATTAACTTAATGTAGCTCCAAAAGTTCCAAATTGCTTTGCAAGAAATAAATCCAATGCCAAATTGCTTCAATGAAATGACACAAGAATGTCCAATAATAACCAAGATGTCATACAAATTGAATTGACAATGACAAAGCAATGTGCTCAAGAGACTTGTGAAACTAAAATGGATGGATAAATTAAACTAGTCTAATCTTTCCAATCAAGTGTAAAATATTTTCTTGTTCAAAATAAATATTGCATGTGTTGTAAATGGATTGCACAATACAAGTACTTAAGAAATGAACATGGCCTTAGCCTTATACTCAAACATTCATGCAATCACTTAACATTTCCTCAGTCACTTATGACTTTATCAAGAGAGACTTTGGTCTTCAAGGCACGAAGAGGGATTTATACAAGTGACATCCTCAGATTTAGCAGATTTTTAAAAGAAGGTAAACAAGGTGACCTTGCTTTCAATGATATATCACGACAATTCGACATCTTCCAAGCCTTGTTCAAGACTTCAAGGCAATGTCCTGTCTTCATGCAACTTTCCAATAAAAGTCACACGATTCCTTCCATTATAGCAATCATGTATTCTAGCTTAGGCATAATATAGTTCCTCAATCAGGTAGACTCTGCTCCAACTGTACTTCAACCTTGAAGAGGCACTTGGCCTCCTTTTTCAATTCATCAAAAGGTGTTATGATAAGACTAATCACCCATAAAAAATATCGTTCTCCAAGCAATCTTGCATATATTAAGACATAAGGAATACTTCTTTCACAACTCGAATCAAAGAGATGTCCAAGGCGATTTTCATGTCATATACAAACAATGTTTTCGTGAAGATTATGCATCACAAATGAAGAGATTTCATCAAGTTCAACACTTCAGTCTTCAATCTTGAATGAAAATTGTTGATAGTAATCTTTGTAGTTTCAATTTCAGACTTTATTGACTTCAGTATTTTATACACAGGGTTATTGAAATCAACCCATATTATGCTTGAATGTATCATACCCCTCATTTTTAAATGTAAGCACAATGGTCCTTTAGGTAATGCATGTAATGTGTAAGGTATAGACCGGTCGCGAAAAACTTGTGATTAAATCAGAAAAGTCCGATTTTTTGGACTAGCCGATTTAATCGGTCGACTTTTTGGCGAATTTTTCATTGTTGAAAAGTTAGGATTAAATCGTAAAAGTCTTGATTTAATCAGGATTCGACCCAAAAAGTGGTGTAGCTCACCCAGGCCGTGGATAAGTAGGGGAAAAGTTTAAAAAAAAAAAAAAAAACACTCATTTTTCACTCTTCTTGCTGCCATTCATCCTTGTGGAGAGAGGAGGTGTTTGCCATTGCCCAAGAGGAGATTTGCTAGTTTTGTGGTGTGGATTTGGAGATTTGTCCATTGCTCAACATGAGAGATTGAAGGTGCTGATTTGCTGCTGCTAGGTATGTATTTTACTTTCTCTCTAAGTTTTTGTTAGACAAATGGCTTCTTAAATCTTTCTATAATTCTACTAGTTTGTTTTTATCTTATTTTTGCTTAGAAATTTGAATCAAAGCATTGTTTAGAATCTAGATTGAATCAAAACTTCAACTTTCAACTTTCAAGAATAAAATGACAAAAATTTAAACCCTTGTTTAGTGAATCTGAGTGTGTTCAAGTGAGTGAGAAGAGGCATTTAAAATTTAAAATCAACAATTACATTTGTGTTTGCTTCTTATGTGATGGGCAAATTTTTTTTTTTTCAATTTTGTTTTGTGCCCAAGTTCAATCTCAAGTTCAAAGTTTCAAACAGAATCCCAAGGCTTTTGGACCCCATGTGGGAATATGGTGAACCTGATACTATACTCAAATATGGGGGGTGAATAGAATGTATTTGACTTGCAAGTTGTGTGGCAAGCAAATGTCAGGGGGTGTCAACAGATTAAAATTCTATTTGGGGCAAATTCCTAGGCAAAATATAGAACTTTGCCCAAATCCACCTCCAGAAATCATCCGGTAAGCCATTAAATCGTTGATGGATAAAGAGGAGGGAAAAACACCAGGGCAGCACTAACAATCCAACTTGTAGGGGCCTTAATAGTGGGGGGAAGTGAGAGTGGTTCTTCAGCATCACCTTCCACACCCAATTGTCCCAACCCCTCAACTTTCTCATCTTTTTTTGTTCTTAGAACCACACCTGGTGCACAACTTGGCATGAAATCGACACTTGAAAAAAAGGAAAAGGCAGAAGCTGACAAGTTGGTTAGTAACTGCCTTCTATGTTGTGATGTTCCTTTCAACATTGCTAAGACAAACCCATTCTACCAACTTTTGTTTGATGTTGTTGTTGTTGTTGGCCTGGGGTACAAAGCCCCTACCTTTGCAGAGTTGAGAGGGCCTCTTCTTCAAGATGAAAATACTGATTGCACTACTATATTGGAGGAGTTTAGGGCATCATGGGAACACACTCGATGCACCGTCATGTCAGATGGTTGGACTAACCAGAAGGGTAGGACCTTTCTTAACTTCTTGGTTTGTTGTCCCAAGGGGACAATGTTTATAAAATTTGTTGATGCATCTGCACACATTAAAGATGCACACTTATTATGTGAGTCGTTGGACATCTTCATTCAGGAAGTAGGCCCACAAAATGTTGTCCAAGTCATAACGGACAACGTTGCAAATAATGTTGCAGCTGAAAGGTTGCTTATGGAGAGGTATCCTAACTTGTTTTTGACACCTTGTGCTGCTCATTGTATTGACTTGATGTTGGAGGATATAGGTAAGATTCCTCTTTTGAGGGATATTGTTGAATCATCCAGAAGCATAAAAAAATTCATATATAATCATGCATTTGTGCTTCGCTTGATGAGGAGATTCACCAACAACAAAGAGTTGGTGCATCCTTCCATCACACGATTTGCCACTACTTTCAAATCTCTTCAGTGTTTGCTGAATTTTATGTGGGATGTGAAGAATGTTGATATTTTGGAGTGTTGGGGTAGCATCGGACCTGCTCTAGCTGCCAAAGTTTGTGGAGGGACTAGAGTACATGAGATCTCCAAGACCCAGAAAGCGATTTGAGAAATTCCATCTTTGTTTAAGAGATAATTAATTAATATTTTTAATTAAAGACCCTAAGTCTAAGTTAGGAAAATTAAAATATTAAAGTTAATTAAATTAAACATGTGATGAAAATGACTTAAGTCACATGGATCAAGCATCTTCTAATCTTAGCCGTTGATACAAGATTAGATCATGGTTGTTGATGTTTCAATGAGAAAAGTATAAGAAGAGGGCTTGGGGTTAGCTGGAGTACACACACACAGTGGCAGAGAACTGAAACTAAGCTGGAATTCTAGGGCGTGGTTTGCTAAGAATTTCAGAAGTGTTTCAGCTGCAGCGAGGGGCAGTATTGGCGAGAGGGATGGTTTGATCCCAGGCCAAGAGTGCAACAAAGACAGAGAAGCAGTAGATCGAGACAACACAGAGGCAGCAACTACGCAACTTAGCCAAGAGCCCAGTAGGGGCAGCGCAGAGGCATCAGGAGCTACGTAGGCCCAGAAAGGGTAGCGCAGGGGCAGTGTAACCGAGTTTGGGGTGACGCAGGCCCTTCCTGAGCAGTGAAAGGGATGACGCAGAGGGCTTCAGAGCAACGCTAGGGTTTCTGAAGATTGAAAAGGGTTGAGTTCTGTAAATCTCGTTTGAGGGTGTGAATCAATAAGTTTTTTTGTCTCCAGAACAGAGGTATAGCTGCGGTTCTTTTATTTCTCTGTCGGGTTAACCAGTTTGGTGCCCAGATCTGTTGTACTTAGATTATGCTTTATAATAAAAACCCTCCAGTAGCCAGAACACTGATTTTCCTGCATTGGGTTTTTACGAGGACAGTTGTCCAGAAAATCCTTGTGTGTCACTTTGTCATTGTGCATGTTATTCAGTTTAGATCTGTATGTGTAGGTTGTTATTGTATTTACTTAGATGTTAATGCTGAATATTTCAGATTAATAACTTAATGTAAGTAGGAGAAGTAAATAAGAAATTTAACAATAGGGTTTTTGTTTGAGATATTTAGAAATTTTCACAAAGAGCATGTTTCTTTCACATGATTGGCACACTTTATCTATTAGCCGCAAACTAGAGGGTGAGGGTATATGCAGACTAGTTTCATATGATCAGAGCTTTTGGGCAGGTGTAGAGGAGGTTTGTGCCATTTCAGAACCTTTGGTAAGGGTTCTTCGGTTGGTTGATGGAGACAAACCTGCAATGGGCTACTTGTATGAGGACATGGATATGTAGAAATTTCTGAATCTTCATTCTTATGCAGAAATTATTTCTGTTAATCTGGTTAAGCTTCTCCTACTTATACAACTTATCAACTGAATAAATTCGAGTTAACATCAAAGCAAAACACATAACAGATCTCTACCAATTCAGATCTAGAATAAGGACATGCACAGATAGACAAAGTGATAGTTATTTCTGGACAAACTGTCCCCGGAAAAACCCAAAGTGGGAAGACTGTTCTCTAGCTGCTAGAGGGCTCTATTATTAAGAATATTTCTGAATACACAACTCTGGGTTCCAGATCTGGAAAGCCCTAAAGAGAAAACTCTAGATTTGCAGCACCTGGTTGATCTAAGACCACAAACACTAACTGATCCACACCCTCAAATGGGATTTACAGAACTCAGCCAGATCTAGGCCTAGAAACCCTAGATCTGCCTCTAAAAGACACTGCGTCAGCCTCTGAAGCCCTTGTTGGGCTCTGCGTCAGCGTTGGATGGCCTCCATATGCTCAGCGCTATCACTGGAAGGGACTGCGTTACCCCAGGCTAGGTGACGCAGTCACTACGCTACCCCTAAGGGTCTCTGTGTAACCCCTGAAGGGCTTCTTGAAAATCACGTTGTCCTTGTCGTCGTTGCTGCGGGTGTCGTCTGCTGCTACTGCTACTGCCATCTGCTACTACTGCTACTGCCTTCTTCTACGCTGTCTTTGTTGATCTCTTCTCTGCTTCTTGTGTATTCTAGACCCCGGGATCGGATCATCCCCTTGGTCTAAATTCCCCTCTCTGCAACTGAAACACTTCTGAGAATTCTTAGCAACCCCACCCTAGAATCTCAGCTTAGCTTCAATGCTCTGCCTTTGTGTGTTTTACAAATGACCCCAAGCCTTTCCTTTATACTTTTCTCGTTGAAAAATCAACGACTAAGACTAAATGTTTAATCAATGGCTAAGATTAAAAGAAAGCTTGATCTGTGTGACTTAAGACAATTTCATCACATGTTTAATTAAATTCACTTTAATTATTTTATTTTCCTAAGTTTTGACGTAGGAAATACATTAAAATAATTAATTAATTTAATATCTCCTAAACCAGATGAAATTTCCCGAATCCATTTCTGGGTCTTGTAGATCAGGTGAACTCTAGTCCTTCCTCAAAATTTGGGAACTAGAGCACAACTGATGCTACCCCAAATACACAAAATCTCAACACTCCCTCTTAGCATCAAGAGTGTGCTCTAGCAATACATCACACTTATGCATTACATGATTTTGGGCACTGCTTATGTGTTGTTGAAGCTTGGCCTCCTACCACTCAACTCTGCACTGCTGCTGCCATTCTATACTACTGCCCATGACTCTGCCATTGCCACTGCAACCACTATACTGCAAGTCCCTCTCAATATGCTGCATCTGTGCTGCTCATAGCACTGCCACTACTGATCTGTTGCACTGCAACTTCAGTTGTTGAGAGAAACAACTGAATCTCCTGCCCAATCTTTGACAAACAAGTCAAATGGGCTGCATCCTCATCACTGAAGCTCCATAGGCTACAAATATGTGCTGGCATCTAAAGAACGATGCATAGCGACAGCTCTGCTAGCGTAATCAGACTCCTTCTGCACTACTGAAGTCACATCAACTCCTTGTGCTGAAATCTATCATGCTACTGTTGCACTGCGCTGTCCCTCTGAAGCTCTCTGCGCTGCTGCAGCTCTGTACTACGTAAGCAGTACTGCACTGCGCTGCTGAAGTCACATCAACCTCTGCGCTGCTACTGCATCTACGCTGTTGCTGCTATGCTCTGCACTGCTCCTCCCAACCTCCAGATCTGCCTCTACTTATGCGTCATCTGTGATCTATGCACCCACTACTTCACTTGTCCCGCTACTGTCTTAAGGCTGCCATAGCTTGCTTGTGATCCAAGAGATGAGCTGCTTAAGGATCCCGCCTTACTTCCATGTAGCACCTCTACATGTCCATGACACCCCACCTCCGTGGTTCATGAGCACACATGGCTACATCATCTCTGGACCCATCATCTGCCACCGCTGCTTTGGAAGAAGATGCTTCCTTGTCCCTCTTCTTTTCTGGACAATGGCTGGAAAAATGTCCCATTTCGTCACACTGGAAGCACTTGATCTTAGAAGGATCCTTCTTCTTCTTCGGCTACTTCTTCAATGATAAGGTTGCATCTTCCTCCTCTTCCTTCTTTACTTTGCTCAACCCAGGGTTGTGTTGCTTCTTGGTGAATCTGCGTAGTTCTTCTTGCCGCATGATTGACCACAAGCTGTCCCAATCTGGGAGGTCCGCTTTGCCCAAGATACTTTGGACAAAGGTTTCCCACTCATTCGTGACTGTATTGAGGGCAGTCCTGACTATGACACTGTCATCTACGGTTGCACCCATTGCAGTCAGCTAATCCTTGATTGACTGCAATCTAAAGAGGAAATGTTTGATGTCTTCTCTCTTGGTCATCATGAATGACCTCATTTGGGCCTCCAACAACATCTTTCTTTGGATTGATTTTCCCTCATATAGGGAAGTCAAGGCTTTCCACATCTCATTAGTTATCTTCTTCTCAGCTATGTGTGGTACAATATGGTCCTTGATACTGTTCATTATCAGGCGCTTGGCATGCCCAACAGCTTCTTTATGCTTCTGTAGGAGATCCGCATCTGTCGGTGTGGCCAGGGTCTGCTCTGCATGGTCTCTTAGACCGTATGCCTCAAGGACAATCAAGATCCTAGATTTCCACATCGAAAAGTTTGAGAGGCCCTCTAGCCTATCTTGATCACGCATTCCATGAGGAGCCATCTGCTCAGAATGTGTCAGAGCTCCTCTTTTCTATGCTAGAGATCTTGGATCTAGAGTCCTTTTCGAATTGGGAACCTCTGCTCCCTATGACACTTGATTTCCCTCCTTGGAAATCTACCAAATCAACTATGATTCAGCTTCTTCTTTGATCCTCTGACCAAACTGCAAGTTTCCTTTGGCAAGAAACTCTCTGAGGAGATGATCTCTTCCCAAATTTTTTCACTTGTGCTAAGGTTAAAAATTTGAAAACTTTAGAAGTTTAACCCCACCGGCTCTTCTGAATTTCTGCAACTTTTCTGCAGACTTTTTCTGGATCTGACAAATTCAGATCTGAATCACACTCGCTGGCTTCAGACCCAACCAGTGTTGTTTCTGAGCTGCCTCTACGCAGTAATTGTGTGGGCTTGCTAGGACACAGTGCTGGACAACGTCACCCTTTCCTCTGCGTGATTCTGCTACTGAAAACTGCGTTGTCCCTTCAGATTTGCTTTTTTGCTGCCTTTCCAGCTGCTTTCTGCAGCTAGATCCTTCAGATTCTTCAGCTGATGACCCTTCTAGATCTGCAATTGCTCTAATACCATGTAGAAATTTATGAATCTTAATTCTTATGTAGAAATTATTTCTGTTAATTCGGTTAAGCTTCTCCTACTTATACAAGTTATCAACTGAATAAATTCAAGTTAACATCAAAGAAAAACACATAATAGATCTCTACCAATTCAGATCTAGAATAAGCACATGCACACATAGACAAAGTGACACAGTTATATCTGGATAAACTGTCCCCGGAAAAACCCAAGGTGGGAAAACCGGTCTCTGGCTGCTGGAGGGCTCTATTATTAAGAATATTTCTGAATACACAACTCTGGGTTCCAGATATGGGAAACCCTACAGAGAAAACTCTAGATCTGCAGCACCTAGCTGATCTAAGACCACAAACAATCACTGATCCACACCCTCAAACGAGATTTACAGAACTCAGCCAGATTTGGCCTAGAAACCCCAGATCTGCCTCTGAAAGACACTGTGTCAGCCTCTGAAGCCCCTGTTGGGCTCTGCGTCAGCCTTGGATGGCCTCCAAATGCTCAACGCTGTCAATGGAAGGGACTGCGTTACCCCAGACTGGGTGACGCAGTCACTACGCTGCCCCTAAGGGTCTCTGCATAACCCCTGAAGGGCTTCTTGAAAATCACGTTGTCCTTGCTATTGCTGCTGCTGCTGTTGTCTTTGCTGATCTCTTCTCTGCTTCTTGTGTATTCTAGACCCCGGGATCAGATCATCCCCTTAGTCTAAATTCCCCGCTCTGTAACTGAAACACTTCTAAGAATTCTTAGCAACCCTGCCCTAAAATCTCAGTTTAGCTTCAATGCTCTGTCTCTATGTGTTTTACAAATGACCCCAAGCCTTTCCTTTATACTTTTCTCGTTGACAAATCAACGGCCAAGATTAAATCTTTTATCAATGGCTAAGATTAAAAGAAAGCTTGATCCGTGTGACTTAAGACAATTTCATCACATGTTTAATTAAATTCACTTTAATTATTTTATTTTCCTAAGTTTTAACTTAGGAAATACATTAAAATAATTAATTAATTTAATATCTCCTAAACTAGATGAAATTTCCCAAATCCATTTCTGGGGCTTGTAGATTAGGTGAACTCTTGTCCTTTCTCAAAATTTGGGACCTAAAGCACAACTGATGCTACGCCAAATACACAAAATCTCAACAGGATAGGGCCAAAGGAGCCATTTATGCTTATTATGAAGATAAGGGAGGCGAGGGATTAGAGAAACAACAGGTCATATGGAGAGTGATTGATGAGCGATGGATAAATACCCTACATTGCCCCATTCATGTTGTAGGTATCTACCTCAACCCCACATTTTCTTACTCTCGTGGTTTCAGATTTGATGCCAAGGTGATGGATGGATTCCTCACTTGTGTTGAGAGGATGGTGGCATCTGAGCAAGAACATGAAGATATTTCTAAAGAAATGGAGATATATAGGATCACAGGTGGCACATTTGGTTTTACCATAGCTATTAAGAATAGGACGACCAAAATGCCAGGTAAGCTTCAATTTGTTTCAACTTTCAACTTTTAAATTTCATAATTCATTCTCTTCATAATTTGCTTCAAGTTTAGAATTTCAATGTTTTAACTTTTTTTTTTATGTGTCTCGTTTTTCTTTTAACTTGTAGATGCTTGGTGGACAAGTTATGGTGGCAGGTACCCCATCTCCAAAAGCTTTCCATTTGAGTGCTCATCCAAACATGCATTTCCTCTGGGTGTGAGTGCAACTGGAGTGTATTTGACAAAATACACAACAAAAAGCACAATAGATAAAATAAAATTCAAATTAAATTTTTGATTCATTTGATTATTTTTAATATTTTAATTTTCCAAGTACTAATTTACAATATATGACTCTAATATAGATTGGAGTCCCAACGCCTCAATGACATGGTCTACGTCTACTACAATCTTCGATTGTGAGTGAGACAACTTCAGAAAACTCCTAATGTGGAAGCCATCTCATTGGACAATATTGATACCACTTCTACATGGAGGGCCAAGACTGAGAGGCCGACCATGGACTTGATCCATGATTGGTTAGATGTGGATCCAAAGGCACTAGCGGCAGAGGAGGTGTGAAAATTCCTACACCGAAATCCTATTGCAGCGACTGGAAAATATTCACCTAATTGTTAACTTTTACTTAACAATTTATTTGCAGTTATCTACGACAAACACTAAATACATGACACTGCAACCTTCACTTAAATAAACTGTGGAAATTAAATGCAAAAACAAGATCTAAGCAAGAAAAAGAATAACACACAAAACACTGTTATTTTTGGACTAAGTCCCGGGAAAAACCCAATGCAAGAAAACCGATGCAACAACTGAGGGTTTGATATTATTAAGCAGAAGTTTTGAATACAACTAGGATGCCTTACTGACCATCCATATAGAGAAAATTACTGATAGAGAATTAGTGAGAAAATGTCCTCACACTAACACTGGAGATCCAGCACTGACCCCACGCTGCCTCTGCGCAGATCTGCGTCACCCTGGCTAGGAACTACGTCAGCTCCTTCTGTCAGATCTTCTGCTGGCTAAGTCTGATATCCTGGCCCCCCTAGTCTCACACCCTGGCACTGGATCTGACTAATCCTTAGCAAAATCACTAATCTCCTCAAGGTTGTAGTGCTGCCTTTGCATGACCCCGCGTTGTCTCTGCGTAGCTGCTAATCTGCCTCTTCTGCATCCGCTTCTCTACCTTCTCTGCTATGTATTCCCGGCTCAGGAAAATACTTCCAGCTGAAACTATCATTGCCCCTCGCCGCAATCGAATCAAATCAATGTTCTTCTCTGGTTGTTGAGCACTGCTCACTTGTGAAAATCGATATCTAGACTCACTCGGTGTGTTTTCCAAATGCCCATCGAAGTCCATATAATCTTCTCGTTGGATAAAAAACAACCCAAATTAAAACGTAATCAACGGCTTAGATCATATTAACTCGATCTTTGTCTTTTTCTAGAAGTTTCACACTCGGTTCTATTAATATACTTTAATTATTTTAATTCCCTAAGTTTAGACTTTGGCTCCCATTAAAAATAATCAATTATTTTAATAAAACCCAATTTGGGTGGAATTTCCCAAAACGCTTTCTGGGTTCTTTGGAATAAATGTGTCTAAGCCTCCTGCAAAATTCGAGACTTAGAGCACATCCGATGCTACCAGAAATCAACACTCACTCTTAGCGAGGAATGTGCTTTGGCAATATACCTCGCTGAAGTACTGCCCTAACTTTGGCACCATCTTGTCTGCGCTACTGATGTCTGACACTACTGCCCACCAACAACTGTGCTGTTGCATCTATGTTGTTGTTGACCCTGCATACTGCTGCCAACTACTACTACACTGCAAGTCTACTGCCTGATGCAATATAAGAACATCCAAGTTTTGAACTAAGTTTTCAGCATGGTGCATCTGATACTGAAGATCTGACTACTGTTAGTCTCTACGTTGACCCTCTGAAGTTGCTGCATTGCTGCTGACGCTGTGTTGTGCCTTCCTGCACTGCTGACAACTCTGCTATGCGCTGCTCAGACTCTGGCACTCACTAGCTACTGCGTTGTCACTCCAACACCCTTCTGCACCAACTGACACTTGTCCATCTTGCTACTTCTGATTTGGGCTCCCGTAGCAAGGTAATGATCCATGAGGTGGACTCCACAAGGATCTTACCCAATTGCAGTTTTGCTAAACTAAAGTTCTAGATCACTCCAGTTCTCACCAGGAGATATGTGGGCAATCATGGTGAACTCATCCTCCTCAATCCTTGCGGTTACAACTTGCGGATCATGCTTCTCATCTTTGTCCTTTCTCTTGAGAGGACACTTTGTGGCGTAATGATCATACTCCCCACTCCGGAAGCACTTGATCTTTGAAACATCCTTTTTTCGTCTCCGCTGCTCCTGTTGTCCTTTTGATGCAAGGGTTGCATTCTCTTTCTCCTCCTTGGGCTTCATCCCACTGCTACTGCATCAAGATTACATTTGATCATGTCTCGCCTCATCTCTTCCTGCTGAAGAGAAGCCCACATTGTCTCCCAATCAGGCAGACTTTCTCTGCCCAGGATGCTCTAGATGAAGACCTGCCATTCATCTGAAATTGAGTTCAGGGCTAATATGACCATCTCAGTGGCCTGAGGCGCAGCTTCCACAACTGTTAGCTGATCTCAGACTTCCTGAAGCTTAGACAAGAATGGATCAATGCGCTCTCCCTTCTGCATTCGTGTTGATCGCATCTTCTCCTACAAGAACATCTTCCATTGCTCAGAAGATCCTTGATATAGCGTTGCTAAGGCATCCCACATCTCCTTTGCGGTCCCTTTGCTTGCGATGTGGCATACGACATGATCCCTCAATCCATTGATGATCAAATGCTTTGCCTTTTCCATATATTTCTTGTATGCTTTCAATGGATCTGCATCCACGGGGACAACTACCACACCATCAATGAAATCTTTGAGATCATGCTCATCTAACAGGCATCTGATCCTTGCCTACCAGATCACATAGTTAGAGGCTCCCTTCAACAGATCTTGATTTCTCAGCCCGTTTGTTGCCATCTTTGCCGACTGAAAAAATGTCGAACTGCTCCCTTTCTCTCCTCTACGCAGCTGCTAGGCTGGTCTACGCACTTCCTGTTGGAGTTAGTAGATCTGCTCCTCAACAACTGAGAATTAGAATCCCTTGGCTAGGAATTCACTGAGGAAGAAAACTCCCTCAATTGTTTCTTCTTCTTCTTTCTGGCGCTTTTCTGCCCAACAAAGTGCTGCAGAAAAACTGCGTCCTACAAAGATCTGCTCTACGCGGAAATTGTTGTTGCATTGCTCCCTTTGCCACTAACAAATCTCAAATTTGGAAATCTTACCTCTCCGTTGACTAACTCAGAGAGAGATTTTCCTCGCGAATCTAGCCCTCCTGGCCTGGACAGCGCAATCCTTTGGGGATTCGATCTGCTACCTACGCAACTATTCGACCTCACACTTCTTCTTCAACGCTTAGTACCTTCGATCTACTCTCTTACTCCTCCTGCATTGGTATATAAGCTCTGATACAATGTGAAAATTCCTACACCAGAATCCTATTGCAGCAACTAGAAAATATTCACCTAATTGTTAACTTTTACTTAACAATTCATTTGCAGTTATCTACGGAAAACACTGAATACATCACACTGCAACCTTCACTTAAATAAACTGCGGAAATTAAATGCAGAAACAAGATCTGAGCAATAAAAATAATAGTTTTGGAATAAGTCCCCGAAAAAACCCAATGCAGGAAAACCGGTGCAACAACTGAGGGTTTGATATTATAAGCAGAAGTTCTGCATACAACTAGGATGCCTTACTGATCATCCATACAGAGAAAATTACTGACAGAGAATTAGTGAGAAAATGTCCTCACATTAACATTGGAGATTCGACACAGACCCCACACTGAATTGGACAACCCCATGCTACCTCTGCGCAGATCTGTGTCACCCTGGCTAGGAAGTGCGTCAACTCCTTCTGTCGGATCTTCTGCTGGCTGGATTGGATCTTCTAGCACCTCTGGTCTCACACCCCAACACTAGATTTGATTGATCCTCAACAAAATCACTGATCTCCTCAAGGTTGCAGTGCTGCCTCTGCGTGGCCCTGCGTTGTCTCTGTGTAGCTGCTATGCTGCCTCTTTTGCGTCCCCTTCTCTGCCTTCTCTACTATGTATTCCCGACTCAGGAAAAGACTTTCCAACCGGAACTAGCATTGCCCCTCACTGCAATCGAATCAACTCAATGATCTTCTCCGGTTGCTGAGCACTGCTCACTTGAGAAAATCAATCTCTAGACTCACTCAGTGTGTTTTCCAAATGCCCATCGAAGTCCTTATAATCTTCTTGTTGGATAACCAATGGCCCGGATTAAAACATAATCAACGGCTTAGGTCATATTGACTCGATATCCGTCTTTTTCTAGAAGTTTCACACCCAGTTCAATATGCTTTAATTATTTTAGTTCTCTAAGTTTAGACTTAGGCTCCCATAAAAAATAATTAATTATTTTAATAAAACCCCATCCTGATGGAATTTCCCAAAATGCTTTCTGGGTTCTTTGCAATACATGTGTCTAAGTCTCCCTACAAAATTTGAGACTTAGAGCACGTGTGATGCTACCAGAAATCAATAGGAGGTAGCAGTTGCAGGGGAGGGAGAGCCAAAGGTAGAGGAGGAGGAGCAGGGCCAGGAGGTAGAGCAAGAGGAGGATGAGGAGGAGAAGGTGACACTGTCTAGGATGGGAAGAAACAGCAGAGGACAAAGGCCACCTCTTTTATTGGCTTCTAGAGGACGACTGAGTCCATTTGTATCCCTACGGGCAGGGCCTTCTTTCTCTAGAGGAAAAGGCAAAGCCATTCCCTATTATCGTAAAAGGGGTAGAGGATCGCAGTGACTGATTATTTTATGACATGGAGATAACTCATGATATACATTTATTATAATTTTTGTTGATATTTGACTCTTGAGAGTTGAGACTGAGACAAGACTCAAGATTCAAGACTTGATTCACTATTTTGATATGTGATGTAGCACTAGACTTTATATACATATTATATATTAGCTTTCTTTACATGTTTACGTAGAAATGCATTTATTTGATGTTGTGGATACTTTAGATGCAAAAAAAAAAAAAAATGAATATTTTTGTATATTTTTAAAAATTTTGACTTTTTTCCGACTTTTTCAAAAAAATCCCGACTTTAATGACTTTTTCAATTTCTGGACCCTTGCTGATTTAATCCCGATTTTGACTTTTTCCACATTGGTATAGACACAGTCTTGAGGTTAAGGCATATTAGCTTCAAAGAATATTATGATGCAAAACTTAGACCCACATCTGACAGAGCTCCTCTAATGGTGATAAGAGATCAAATATTCCAAACTAAGGGTTATTCATACCTCATATCCAAAGAGTTCAAGGTGACATCAATCTTCGGATTATTTTCTAGATATCCATCCTTGTAATGTGCTTTGTATATGACTTATCAAACTAGGAGCCAAGCAATATCTTCCTCAAACTTCAGTGTTATCACAGATCTTTTCAAGAGAAACATGATCTCAACCAAAAGAGTTATAGGTACATACCTTGATTTCTATCTTTGTTCCAATGGTCTTTTCTCAATACTTCTTTTCTATACAAAGCCTTTCACATGACAAAGGTTTAGAAGCACAAAAGGAGAGTTGCTCATCTCGCACAAAGATGATATTCAAGCTAAATGATTATTTAGGGAACCTTGTATAAACTCCACTGTCTTCAATTAGACATGATTCTTGAAAGACCAGGTTTGTAATTTCTTGAGCATTGATTTGTCATTCATCTTCGCTTTGATTGGGAGTTTTATAAATTGCTGGCATCAATCCTTTCTTTGTTACCAAACCATTCCTAAGAGAATCAACAAGATATTCTTCCATAAGTATCCACTAGCTGCACACAAGAATGTCTCCCAAATTTTCACTATATATATATATATATGGATCAAGATCGGTTATAGGCCTTTCTTATGATCTCGAGGAGGTTTGAACTTCTTCCACTAGAGCTCAGTCCATACAATAGAGATGCTCGGATAGGCTCGGACAACCTTTGACTTCTTCCTTAGAATGGACTTTGGACTTCCTTCTTAAGAATAGTCTCGATCTTCTTGACTATACCACAGGGATAGAATTCAGATTCTTGATTTCCGTTATAGAGATAATAGTGTTCGAACCTCTTAGCCTTTTTCACGGTGATGTCAACACACAGTCTGGTAGTAGTAAGTACACTACTTTTTTTTGGATACTTTGATCACTTCTTCGGACCTTGTTTCATAGAGAGAAGAGGCTCGGACTTGTCCATACCATGGAGATGAAGGATCTCGAACTTGTCACCTTCTCACAGAGATAAAGAGGTTTCAATTGACACTTTCCACAACAAAGAAGAATTTTCCTTGATCTTAACATGGTCAACAACCTTGATGCAATGAATGATCTTAGCCCTCGATCTTCTTGCAAATTGTGATATAGGATTTCAGCCTTACACAAACAAGTGTTTTGTTCCTTTTGCATATTGAACTAGGAATTTTTTAGACTTAGGTCTACTTAGGTATTCCTCAAAATGGTGATCTCAGTGCTCCTTTCTTCACCATAGCTCTGATACCATGTTGATTTGATAATGCAAACAAGACTAGTACAATTTTTTTCAAACTGATAATTACTTTCAATGATACAATTTGACTTCTTTAGAGCATTCCAATCATTAAGCAGTTACACATGAAAAATTTCAACCATTGATTTCAATAGAGCAATAGATATTACAGAAAACAATAAATCAAGAGACACCAAAATTTCTTGGGACAAAACCCTACAAGGGGGGAAACCTGGTAATCTTTCCTTATGAGAGAGTTCAATTCATGAAATGTACATTAGAATATTCCAATAAAAAATGCCAATCTCTGACTTCAATATTTGCCAAGTCAAAACTAGTGAAAGGAGAGAGAAATGTCAATGCTGGTCCACAGTCAGTCTGCACAAGAGGGCCAAATTTCGGCCTGAGGCTTCTGGTCAAAGGGCTCAAATTCAGCCTGCAATTCCTCAGTCAAAGTCTCAGTCAAATTACAGAAGTTGACCTGACATGAACCCTTCGTCAGTGGCTCAGAAACAGAGATAAACATCAGTCAAAAACTGTCAACGAATCACAGATTAACTTGGCCTCCAAATCCAGTCAAAAGATCAGTCAAACAGCAGCAAGGATACCCAAGTCAACGGTGGTCAAAGACAGAAACAAGAGAGTTCAAACTTCGCTGGAAACTTCATCTCCTTTATCTTTTGCACGTCTAATAGAACATCTAATGCGAGCATTGCAGAGCAGATAGAAAGTTGACACCTAGTGCCCTAGTGTTAGGACTATGGGAAGCCAATAAGAGCAGGGCATGACAGGTAATTATAAAGATGAAATCTGCTTATTCTCAAGCATCCGATATACTGGGTTACGAGCAAGCACCTACTATTCCTTTGTTTATCTTGCTAGTATATGGTGACGCTTTCTTGTAATAAAACGATGGGTCAGCATATCTCTTGGCAATGAAAATCATTACAAACTATTTGTGTAGATCGTTTTACTAGTGAGGTACTGAAAAAATGAGGTTTTAGAATCCATTTTGTAATATTATTTTTCTTGTCATTTTTGTATTTTTATGTTTAAGTGCTTCATTGTGTAGTGCTTCTCTCTCTGCAGTATGTTGAAGATGCCAAGGTTGGGAAATTTAACTTCCACTATTGCATGATTGACAAGAGGTAAGCCCTTCTAATCCTGCATGCTATGGGTTTTTTAATCCAATGCCAGTATTTGACCTGATTGTTAGAGAAGCTTAACAGTAGATGTTGCTATCTTAAGCTTTAAACTTATTTTGGTTCTTGACTTTAATGATACATGATATTTTTCTTTTTTCACCCTGTTATTTGTGGTAGATGTTCCTTTTGTCTGACTGGAAACATGTTCAGCGTGAGATGTCAGAGACACTATTTAACAGTGTTGTTGGTGTTTTAACACAATAAGGTTCAAATATGAATATGGCCATGATTATTGCAATTTTGTGGGGAGGCTATGGGTATTTTTTTCCATCAGTATTGTCTATAGCATTTTTCTATCTACAATCGTTTATCTGTATGAAATAAATCAAGTGGTTGCATGTTTTCAATCGATTTGAGATGAAATTTCTTGCATGTATATTACAGATATGATTATATATTGAATATAAAGCAAGCTTCTGATTGTTTGTTCCTTGAACAGACCAGGTGCTAGTCCATCAGATCCCAATGGCTTCCAAGTTTCCCAGCATATGCGTTCTTGATTGCTGACATTTTCTGGTGAAACCCATTTGATGAACAGATGAAACGATGAACTTGAAATCACTTTTTGGATTAAATAGATTTCTTCTCTTGTGAGAGCTAATTCTTTACATGTATAGTTTCTAAGATTACATGTACAAGATTTAAAGATATGGATTATAATTCTTGCATATCGAAAGTTTCTTAGCTGTGCAATTATCATCACAAACTGTTGGATACTGGTTGAGTTTTTGTATGGATTTATACTGTTCAGTGTTTCTTGCCGCAGCTGGAAATATCTGGATATCAAGGAATATGCGGCATTGTTAATGATTCAAAATATTTTTTTAGATGATATTCAAGTGATAATTCCTAAAAAAAATGCAAAATATAACATGGGTTGATGATTTATGTCTTAATATAATATGCCTTCTAAGCTTAAAATTTTCTTTCCCATATAAAACCTGCAGAGTGAGAAGAGATAAGTGATATGTTGATGACTTTGTAATAATCAATACAGAATGTCATCTTGTGAGAGGAGGTAAGTTACATGACCACCACTCCATAACCATAAAAAGATATGCGACGTAATTAATGATGGAATTTTCTTTATTAAATACCCCCAACTCAAAAGTACAATGTATGATACATGATAGTATGACCATTATTAAACATAAACTCTATTACACTCCTTTAGTGATCATGTTGAAAACCACACCTAGCTTATCTCTAAATTTTTACAAATTTATATAGACTGAGAAGCTTCGTAAATATCTCTGTAGTGTACTCTTTGGATAATACGATATTTTAGCTCAAGTTTCCATTAGCCGCACACTGCTGAATATATTGATGATGTACCTACATATGCTTTGTCTACAATGAAACACCAGATTTCTATCCAACTTCAATACACTTTGATTGTCACAACAAAGTGTAGTTGTGTTAGCTTGTTCTACTTGTAAATCAATACGTATCCTTTTTAGTCACATTGTCTCACACACTGTAATCATTGCTGATCTTTATTTCAAAAGATTGGAGTAATCATTGTTGATCTTTATTTCAAAAGATTGGAGTGCTACTGCATTGGAGTTTTTGCTCATCCAAGAACAACACTTGTACCTAGAGCATAAATATAACATGCAGTGGAATTCCCATCATCCAGTAAACCACTTCAATCTGAATTTTGTTCAGTTTGACAGCTGAAAGTCCTCCCGTATACCTCCAAGAAACCGTACTCCTAGGTACCCTATACATTACCTTAAAACTCTCTCTCTCTGTTGTTGTCGTGTGTTCAACATCATGCTATATAATTCTAGGCCTCTTCTTTTTCTTTTCATTTCTTCACCTTATCTTTTCTTCCCTCTCCCTAAACCTAAATCTTTATGTTGTCCCTTATTATCCTTAATAATAATAATTATTAAAACTAATTCTAACATTAATATATATACACTTATAAATCTCTCCTTTCTATCCCTCACCCCCTCCTTCACATCATTCTCGTATTCATATTTTTTCCCTAAAAATTTATACCTCATCCCCTCATTTCACACCTTACATTCCACAGTACATTACATTCCCTCGTTACTTTTACCTTAATCTCTTCTAAAAAAATTGACCTTTTAATCCACCTTCATTATTAGGTTCTTAAAACATTCTTTATAATTAACCGAATGCTAATTTATCAAAATTACATTAATATCAATTAAAGTTAAAATTATTAAATGATATTCTAATTAATCTTAACGAATTATCTTACATTGGTTAATCCATAATAAATTTCTTTTAATAAAAACACATTATAAAATTATTATTATTAAAATATAATTAAATTCAAATAAAATCTTAATAAACTAAATATTAAAATTATCTTTATGATATTTCATTAAACAATTTTGTTGGTCAGCTCCTCTCATTCTCTCATTCCTCCTTCCCTATTTATTCCTTTTAATTTCTTCTCTTCTTTTGAGGTTCGTCCTGAAGATGAGTCTTGTTTTAGACTCAGAACGTAGACAAGAAAAATGAAAATTGTGGATAATCCAAATTCTCAACTCCTAATTTCTTCCACAAAAAACTACAAACTATCATCATGCATTGTATTAAACTTTGAGATTTAGTTTACTGAAAAATCTTCTTGTAAAATATATCACGCTACCCACCAACTCCCTATATATTGATTCATTACTAATAAGTAAATTGAGTTAATCTTCACCAATAATTTCAACTTACAATTTGCCATATGAAACTTATCCAATAAATGTTTGGCATACTTGGTTTGACACCACCTTTTACCTCGTGGATCTGCACACAAGATAAGTCCAAACATCTAGATACAAACCCTAGGGAAACTTTCAGAAGTTCTACCCATTGTCACCTCAATTGAACCTCCCTTCACTATAGGTTGACTCTTTTTCGGCATAAGGGGGGGTTTTTCCATAAATATAAAATCACCAATATATCTATTAACACAACTAAAATTCAGATTAAGGATCTGTGTGTTTAATGATCTTTAGAATAAAAGGATGAGAAAACAAGAAAAATGAAGTCCGTTATCTTTTGGGAAAATGGAGTAAAAGAAATACTTGATGAAGTAGTTTAGAATGAAAAAGAAAATTAGCAAGCTATGTTGTACATGAACATCACTAATTAATTTAACCACATTGATGCAAAGAACTATATATGATCATTAAGTTGCTCTGTCATGTCCATCCTAAACTTGACCAACATATGATGCAATAAAAAATAGAAAGAAATGAGCAACAACTATAAAAAGGCGGTGGACAACAACGCTAATATTTAATAACCAATATTCATTTTATCAAGGGACAAGGATGGCATGAATGTCTCTCCAAAACATCCTCGTCCAAGACCTAGATGATCCACAAGGGATGTGTAACAGATCTGAAGATAAGAGATATGCCAACAAAATTTGATATGGCAGCCTTAGCATTAATGCGGTCTATATCCCAGCAAAAGACCACATACTTCACCAAAGCTTTTCCTCCCTTTAACCTACAAAATTCAATATCCTTGGTTACTTTAATTTCCAAAAAACTGTGCATATTTTGTGAGTCTATCAATGACCACATAAACGACAAACTTACCTTCAATTTTTGTTAACCCTATAATGAAGTCCACTTATGTATCTTCGGATCTTTGATTAAGTATGTGTAATGCCTGAAGTAACCTTGGAGATTTTACCACCTCTCATTTATTTCTTTGGAAAATATGACATGCTCTTACAAAATTTTGAATATCTTTTTTCATTTTCCCACCCTCCCTGCCAGCAAAAAAACACACTTTTTTGTTCCTTTGATATACTTTAAGTGTAGTATTGTTAGAGAGTCATTAGACTCCCTTAGTATTTGTTGCTTCAATTTTGATTGAGGGCGTAAAAATATTCTACCCTTGTACCAAAGTATATCTCCCTTTCATTCCCAATGTTCCTTACAATTCATACCTTCCTTTAAACATTTTATTTTCTACTTGGTATTGTTGCCATTTTGTCATTAATGGAAAGCTTCTTCTAGCCACACAGGAATAGAAGATGTAATGAATACAAAATTGAGGCTTCTTCTATTTTGGAACTGCTATTACATTGTCCTTTCCCTTTTTGTAAACTATTTCAAAATCAAACCTTTGCATTTTTGCTGCCCATTTTTGTTACTCTTTTGAAGACAATCTTTTCTCCAAAAATCATTGTAGAATATCATAGTCTATCTTGATTTTCAAGTGCCTCCAAATGAGATATTGTCATAACTTTTTCATTGCATGTAAACATCCTTTCTCTTATTTTCATATGTAGATTTCAGCAAATATTTTTCCTTGAATTGTTTGTGTTTTCCCTTTCAAGTCCAATTTGCAATCCAAGTTTACAGTTGACACTATATTCTGGAGGGTGGGAACGATGCCTGAAGGATGCTTCTCGAGATCCATTGGCTGACTCCCTTCCAAGACCTGTTCGGCCATGCTCTTCAGTACACAATCGAAATCGAATGAAACAGAAAAGCTTTTATAATACCTTCGGAAAACGAAATCTCGATCCCTTATACTAAATCCTGAGAGAATCTCTTGAATCTGGTTGATCCCTTCTTATACTAAATCCCGAGAGAATCTCTTGAATCTGGTTGGCTTTTGTATTTATAAGTGGTGTTTGAATTGAGTTGATTTGATTTGTCCCGATTTTTATTGAGTTCGTGGATTATAAATCCTCAATAGGGAGAGGAGAGAGTTGCTGCCGCAGAGGAGTCTCGAAGAAAATATATGAGATCGGAGAGCCCTTCAAGGGCTATGGCCCATTCTATCTGTTCTGTTTACAACAACAATGCATAGCTGGCATCTACAAAATTAGCAATGCCTAAATCTCAACAACGCTTATCTTATTTCCTTGTGTGTGTTTACCATGCTTGTGTTTAACATGGTATCAGAGCACAGGCCCTGACATTTTCAGATTCTGCCATCCCCTATTTTTAGCAATTTTTTACTAATAACTCTTGTTTTCCTCTGCGCATATATTAGTTGTCCCTTGGGATTCCTCTCCTCTCTGGCGCCACTAATTTCACTCAAAAATAAAATTAATGGCCATTTCTATCTTGACATATTCTGACATCGCCTCTGAAATTTCTAACATTAGAAATGGGCGCGCAAAGCCAGAGTAGGTCTTGCCATTACTGTGTAACGACTCCAATTATTCCTGCCAGTGGTATCTGGACGCAGATTGATACCTCACTTATCTCCAATAAACTTAAGAACCACATCCAGATTTCTAAACCGCAACCCAATCTTGCTCCTCATCGATAGACATAGACATTCCTTTTCCGTGAGCTTTCCTGTCAAGATGCGGTCCTCTAGCTGAGATTTTAAAGCGGAAGATCCACTTATTGGGCATGCTAGCTTATTTCTCAGACTACGAGACGTCGCTAAAGAGATGGAGGAAGAACCTCTGTTGATTGAAGAGTTGAGATTTTTTTTAGAAATATCGTAAGCCGGGGCTCTAGTCCCTTGCAACTTATTATTATTACCACGGCTTCCCCCATCCATTGAAGCCATAAGGCTACGCAGATGCCTCCTACGACGAGCCTTTTCCATGCCTGTCAATTGTGTGCAGTCTGAAGAAATATATCGCTGAAATTCATCTTCACCAAAAGCTCCATAACAGCACCGACGAGGAATCCAAACAGGGCGATCACTTCTCCCACTAGGCTCACAGCGTTGATGAAATTTTAAGAATTGTGGCCTGCCCGCAGCTGGAATAAAACCATGGTTGCCACCGCAGAATGATTTGTATGATCTCTTGTAATTCTCGGGCTCTCTCGTTCAATTAATGCATTCGCCTTTGCTATTTGTTTCCACCATTCGACAGGCAGATTGAACTTGAATCAGCAGGAAAATTCAACTTGAATCTTTATGCAGATTCTTCTAGGAGGGAAAGGTGTAAAGGTGATGCTTGTGTGGCTGTGTAAATACCACCGCTCCATCCTCCCACGGCCTCGATGGTCTCTCCTTATGAGTGTTGTCTCAGTTTACAATGGTGGTATCTTGGTATTTATCGACAACGCTCGACCCTCCATACGCACTGTGTGTTTGTTATAGTGGCCTCTTCTCATAAACCGTAGCCTCCTTTCCTCTCTGACATAACGCTACGACCTAGGCCCTCCTCGTGGCACCATTGCAGAGGATACACCAGATACCATAGTGGTTACTCCGACTCGTGTATACCGACAGTCCCTTCGGCCCTCGATGCTCCTCACACCAACCTAGATTATCTGCACGACTGTCTGTGTCTCTCTCTACTGTGAGATTCAAATTCAACATTGGATTGGGTTGAGCCAAGTTCAATGTTGGATAACGTTGGTTGTGAAGACGAAGCCCAAAAATAACAAATGAGATGGGCCTTTCAAAAGGTGGTAGACTCCTTTGCAATTAGCATTCTGTGATCTCACAGAGATTATTTGAGAAGCAATGGATATTGAAGATTGGTCGAGTTGTGAAGATTAATACATGGACTATTGAAGTGAGTGCGTTGACTCGTTTGAAGCTAATTGTTCCTTAAAATAAAATGTATTGAAGCTAATTCAGGTTTGTATGTGCATATATTATTGAATGTGTGTTGGTGTGTGTTGAATATGGTGAAGTGTTTTTTATAGACATTGGTTTATATGTTGGAGAGTGAGAAGCATGTTAGAAAGTTTATATGTTGGAGAGTGTGAAGCATATGTATGGTTAATATGTAATGGCATATGAAGTTTATGTCTTGAGGGATAAGTTTGATTTGTTGAAAAAAATGGCTAAAATCTACGTTGCACGGGTTCCTGCACTCGGGGGTGGGGTTCCCGAACCTGCACCGGGTTCCTGCACCCAAGTACCCTGAAGAACCCAAACGAACCGGGTTCTTAAAAAAAAAAATTCGGGTTGTTGGGTTCTTTTGGTATGAAGAACCCATCGTTTGGGTACTTAGAACCCGAATTTCAGGTTCTTCAGGGTTCTTCATGAACAATTTTTTCAAATATATAAATTTTTTTAAATGATTAAAAATTAAAAAATTTAATTAAATTTTAATAAATATTAAAAATAAATTATAATTTAATAAAATAGATTTTGTTTAGTCTTGACTCTTAAATTCTCCACCCTCTTCATTTCGCACGCTGCTTCCCATTCTTTCTCATCGCCCATCATTCCAGTGCTCGCAAACGCATCATTCTCTGCTATCGAACCATTTTCCTCATCCCTCTTACGCCGTCGTAGCATCATTAACCCTACAAATAAACACACTCAGAAAACGAAGCGATCATCCCTCGAGTTCCATCCTTCTTCTGCCGTGGACGTTAACCTGCACAACAAAACGCACACAAAAAAAGAGTGTGGCTTTCGACCTGCATAGTTTCTCTGCTACCGAGCCTTCAGATTCTGCTTTGCGTTGACATCGGGCTCCTCCTCCCGTCGCCCAACCTAAAACTCACGCAGATAAGAAATATCATATGTATGCGTTGATTTGTTTTGATCGGATTCATTTTGCGTGCATAAGGGTTTAGTATAGTTTAGGTTTAGATTTGTTAATTTTTAATTTTGTTAGTTTACATTTAAATCTTAGTTTTTATTCATTCCGCTTTTGATAGCGTTAGTTTTAAAATAGTTTTATTTTATGATAGGTTTTAGATTTCGTTTTTTTTAGTTTGACTCTTAGTTTTAGATTTTTTGGTTTAGTTTTAGTTTAGAGCGTTAATTTGGATATAAAAATTTTGAAAAATAAAAAATTATAAAATAAAACTCAAAAAATATTTTAAATTTTTGTTCTTAGAGTTTGTTTAGTCTTAATTTTCATTAAATTTATAATTTATAAATTTAATTTATAAAATATAGTATTATATATGATATATAAATTATAATTTATAATATATATTAATATAAAAATACCCAGACGAACCCACGCACCCTGTTTCAAAAAATGTCGTTCCCGTCCCCGTCCCCGTCCCCGTCCCCGCACCCGCACCCACGTTTCCTGCCAACATAGGCTAAAATTGATAATTTATTAGAGTTATTGAGAACTTTAATGGTGTCTACCACTGAAATTACAGTTAAAATCAACAAGGACACCCTTTCTGATATTCAAACATGTTTACAAGATGTACATGACAAGATAGATTTTTTGCAGCTTGAATCTCAGTTTCAGCAAGATGAGTTACAGCAGCATAAGAATCATGACACCCTTCAAAAACAAGCAAATGGTCAAGTCAGTAACATTGAGGTTGACTCCCTTAATGTTCCCTGTACAAGAGCAGATTCACATGCATATGCAGCAATTCATTCTGCACTTCTCAAGCCCATCATCAAACCTTGGGAAGAGCTTGTCCATAACCAGCAAAGAACCGGTCTTGGATATGACAAGGAGTTTTCCTTTCATATTTCGGACTACTCCAAGCCCATTCAGTTTCAGAGTGCGGGATTTCTTCATGATAATTCACCTTCAGCTGTTCCAGATCCTGCTCCTCTTCCACAATAACAACAACAGATTGTAAAATTCCAACACTGTGATCGAGTTGGCCATATGAAAGATCATTGTTTCGATCTTCACCCATGCAAGCACTGTGGTCGGCACACTCATTATTCACACAGATTGTTCAGAAACAAGCCTCTTGCAAGAACAAAGATTGATCTTGGATGGATCGCTTTTTGGCAATGGGCATCAATAGTCAAGAAGATGTTTAAGTCACATGTCAGAACTTGTTCTAGAGTATTGAACAATCTTGCAGTTGAGTTTTCGACATCACCTCACCTTGTACCTGACAGGGGGGGAAATGGTGATCATCTACAAGCTTTGAAGCCACATCAAACAAGCTTGAGCCACAATCTCTCATTCCAGATCCAGAGTTGTAGCTAGAGACACAGCAGTTCAAGCGAGCTTGAGCCACAACCTTTCATTCCAGATTCAGAGTTGTAGCCAGAGACACAACAGTTCAACCGAGCCTGAGTCACAACCTGTCATTCCAGATTCAGAGTTGTAGTCAGAGACATGGATGCCCATGAGCATGCCTTTGGTTGGTGGTCAGCCTTAAACCATCCCTGCGAGGTTGATATTATTCCTCTTCAAAGAATTCGGAACACTTCCTCTAGAAGAAGACTTCAACGTCTTGCCAGTTTTGGAAGAGTTCTAGGAAATGCATCAAGCATTCCAGAGTTGGTGGTCATCCTTAAACCGTCACAGTTTGTAGGCCTCCCTTCTTCTAGGTTGAAAGTCTCCTTCTTCAAAATATTAGGGACACTTCCTCTAGCAGAAGACCTCAGCTTCTTTCCATATTTGGAAGAGTTCCTGGAACTGCACTAAGCGTTCCAGTGTTGGTGGTCATCCTTAAACCACCTCTTTATGCCAACATTTCAGAGAGCTCATTCAGCCTAAGTGCTGCCATGCATACTTTGTAAATTTGTATTAGAGCTCTCTTCTTGGACTCACACATACCCCTTCGGATTAAGGGGGGGAATGTTGGACACCTAATCCTCTATGGGTAGGTGTGGAAGCTAAATGGACAAAAGGAGTCCAAGTGACCTTGGAATATGAAATCCAAGAGTCACACCATTGTCTTATAAATATACATCATATTAATGGTAATAGTATCTCATGCCTATCTTTCCCTATTCTTATGTGTTTACCATGCCTGCGTTTAACAATTTGCTTTCAAAATCCAATGATTTCCCTTTCTATGCCAATATGACTCCAATTCCTTATCCAAATGCATCACATTCTACTATGAATGTTTTACCAAAATTAGGTGTTGCCAATACTTGTATAGTAAGACATTGGGTTTTTTACGAGAGAGAATGCCAAAGTGGCCTCATCATTCCATACAAACAATTTTTTCTTCAGGAGAGATGTGAGTGGGCCTACAATGCATGCATAATTCTTAATTTTTTTTCGATAATATCTTGTAAGTCCCAAAAATCGTCTACTCTTGATGTTAGGAATAAGACATTTTGTAATAGCTTGGATCTTTGAGGGTCCACCTCAACTCCTTCCCTTGAAACAATATGATCCAAATACCCTACTTCTTGTTTCATAAAAAAAGTATTTGGATCTTTATATAACTTTATGCACATGTTTAATGTGTTCTTCCCATGATTTGTAATAGATAAGTATATCATGAAAGAAAACCAACATAAATTTTCTAAGATGGGGTTGAAAATTTTGTTCACAAGGCTTTGAAAAGTAGGAGAATTAGTGAATCCTAAAGGCATGATAAAGAATTCGTAGTGCTTTCATGTATTCTAAAATTTCTTTTGGAAATTTCTTCTTTCCTTAATTTGATTTGGTGGTATCCTGATTTATGATCAAGATTTGTAAAATAAATGACTCCATGAATATAATCTAATGGCTCATCAATATTTGGGACGGGGAATTTATCCCTAATGATGATTTTGCTTATATCTCTATAATTAGAACACATTCTCCAAGAATTTTCTTTTCTTTTCTCACCATCACTGTTGGAGCCAAAAATGAACTCTTACTAGGTTGAATATTACCTAAATCTAGCATGCCTTGTACCATGTTATCAATATCCCCCTTTTGTTGATGAGGATATCTATAAGGACTTTTAGCAAGCGTACTTCTAGGTATTAGTTTTATTTGATGTTCACGATTTCTAAATGGAGGTAGATCTTTATGAATTTGTTTGAAGAACCTATAGTATAGTGTCTTTCCAAGGTGCATTTTAATTCCTCTAGAATATTTTCATCTTCCTACTTAAGTTCCATAGAATAAAGTTTAACAACCTCTCTCTTACTACCCTTTTTTAGGAGCCTTTCCATTTTATGAAAGTTGATGACTTGAAAAGGCCCATATTTTAAACTTATAAGTTCATATGAATCCCTTCCAATTCATTACAATTTGTAAAAATGGTACCTAATTTTCTCAATGATTGAATCCTAGAACTACACTTACACCTCCGATGGGAATGACACACATTGGGCTTTCCATATTATATTCTCCCATAATTAGTTTAATGTTGTAGCATTTTCTTACATAATCAATATTCTCCCCATTAGCAACCAAAACTTGAAAGTTTGTCATTAGATATACAGAATAATTGAGGCACTCTTCTAATCTTTTATCAATAAGGTTTTGGGCACTACTTGAGTGAATAAGCAATATATGACCTTTTTCTTCTTAATGTAATCTATAATCTTCAAGATTTCAAATGCTAACAAACCTACCAATGTATGAATATTTATTTCACACATTCAAATCAATGTAGTGCACAATTTTGGCCTCTATTTCCTACTCTTTTAAGTTGACAAATTCTTCATCATCCCTTTGTATAAATGCATTCATTTCTTCTTCATCATTATTTTCAAAGGTGAATAATTTCGATTCTTCCCATTTATGTTATTTTGACCATTTGATGTTACAACTAAAACATAGTTTTTTTTCTCTTGCTTCCTTTGTTTCCTTGTGTGATATTTGAGTAGTTTGAGGTAGGGTTGCCTTATGAACCCCAAAATGATCTTTGCTTCTTGCATATGCTCCAATGGTAGACTTGTGTATAGCCTTATTCTTGGCTTGAATGTAGCAAGAAAATTGCACAACTTCCATAATATTTTTAGGATGTTATAAGAAAAACCTCATGTTTAATGTCTTCTTTTAATCCACTTATGTAAGCTTCCAAAATGTGTTTATCACATATGTTATCCACCCTTGTGGCCATTACCTAGAATTTTGAATTATAATATTTAATATCTCCTAAGTGCTTGATTATTATTAATTGAATGAAGTAGTTTTGTTCCCAAACTTTCCCAAATTATGCTTCTACGTCTCTTGTAAATAAACCCCGAGTATGATGATGAGGATGGAGCTTCCTTTTAACTACCCATTGATAGGGTTTCATCTCAAAGTACACAGTTTCTATATAAATCATTCAATTATCACACATAATATTGTACAATTCAAAATATTTCTCATTTGGTTCACCTAGGAAAAGACTTTTGTTCGATGAAACTTGCTTAATTAAACATTAGGAAGGTTCATTTCCTTTGGTGACCATCCATAAGTAACTCCACTATTTAAGTTGTTTTTTTTGTAGGTTCGGCTGGTGAGACATGTCGGGGGGATTGAAATTTCGATCACTTGGATATACAAGGGCTTTTCAACATGTTTTTTGTCAATTGTGCTACCACTCACAGACACAACTCTACTATTAAAGTTAAATCCACCTGAAAAATGCTTATTATTGGAGAGTTGTTCAGCATGGATACCACCTTTATTTTCACGAGTCCCTTCATTCACATTATTATTTTTAGGAAGCCTCTCATATAAGCTTGCATGGTCTTACATTCCAACTATTCCATCTTCTTCTCTATTTCTTCCTTATTTTCATCCATATATTGTTCCATATTCCTTTATGAAAACTCAACTTTTTTTAACATAGTATCACTTGTTCCCTTAACTTGAATGTCCAACTTGGATACTTGGTGCTACATGTCTTCTATTTCTTCATGAGTCATGGTGGAGCTCTTTGGAGGTTAGATGGTGAAGAAAAATTTGTAGAACCATTTGGAGCCATGAGAAGTTATTAGGTCTTGAGGACAAGCTAGTGTCACATGTTAAACTTTGTGATATATGTGTGGTGTCAAATAGTAGTACTTAGCCCAATATCTTAGGAAACTAACTAAGGAGGATCAATTGTGCCCTTATCTATACTAATTGACTACCCAAGTACTAGAGAGTGGTCTCCTTCGGTGTTGTTCTTAGTGTACTATAACAACAAGATAACTTATTATCTTATCTGGAGCTAGTTTCAAGTATACGTAGGGGACTTCCTATATGCCTAAATATGTGGAAGTGAGATTCCATATATAGGTATTGTTTGATGTAGTATAAATCAAAGGGGTACCAACAAGGGTTATATGTGTTCCCAACCAGGTGAAGGCATGAGTAATTTCTATGTGTATTTTTTCTCAATCATAGTTTTCACTCATCAGATGAATTATCACCATGTTATTGAAGTCATCAAAATATGTCTCATTTTTTTTTAGTGAGCTTGCTAACCCTGTAACTTATATCTTAAAATCACTACAAATAACTTGTGAAAGGTATATTTTGAGGCTATTATGACCCAAATTATGAAATGTCATATCTTCTCTAGATATACTAGTAATGGTGTGTGTTGTTTCCCTTCATTGCTTATGTAAGAAGGCTGAGGTTAAATTATAGACTCCTAGCTAAAAAATAAATTAAATGAGTGATGGGAGAAACTATTAAGCCCTAGAACCATGGAAGAAGATCTAAGGTTAAAGCCAGCACCCATGGAAACACCACCAAGTAAGCGCAACATGATAAAAGCAACACGCGTGCCCTTTTGATTAAAGTTCAAGTAGTTTAGGGGTGGGTTGTCGTCCATCTCTGCCCGACCAGCCCCTGGAAGCATTTCGGGGGGGGGGGGGGGGTAACCTGTGCAGGCGATATACCGACGCTACCCCTCGAAGTTGACAAGTCAAACTGTGGGCCCACCGATCCAACTTCCCAGATTGATTCCAGGGGGTAACCACTGGATTCGGCCTCCCACCCTCCTACCCGCCGGAGGATGGTGGGGATCACTTGCCGCGATAGTTATTCTGTCGGCACTAGTTCAAGCGAGTGATGAATTCAAAAGGTAAACGATAACCTCTCTGCCCCCTGTGGGTACCACTCGCCACGATAGTTAGTCTGTCGACACCAGTTCAAGCAAGCTATAAATTCAAAAGGTAAACGATAACCTCTCCACCCCCGCTCCCTTCTACCTGTCATCTGTTGCCACCCAATCCCCTTCTGCCACTTGTCCCCTCGTGAAGTCATCCCACATCATACAACCATTTCTCTCTCCCAGCCTATAAAAACCCTTCCCGCTCCAAATTTTCAAAATGTTGTAATGTCTCCCGGTGCAAACACCTCCCACCATTCACCTTCTCTATAACATTGTTCGACTACTCAGCTAGTCCAAAATCTCCCTTCAACACCATTTTCAAATATCGCCAGGAAAACCGGGGAACCAGTCGTTCTATTTCACTTGTAATTTATTTGAATACTCGTTAAAAACATGAAGAAAGCGTCCCCAAAGACCCATAAATCTCGGGAAGCCAAGCCCTCATCTAATGTTGAACCTCTCATGGACATTGAGGCTCAAATTTCAGACCCGCTTTTATCTTTTCGCCTGTCGGACCTCCAGTTCAACTTGCATGGCCACCACATCCGAGGAGAAGACCCATTCCATGTAGTTGACTCTGGGCTGTATTATTAGATCACCTTTTTGTACATCACTTCCCCGGGTTCGTGCCTTGGTTAACTGTCGCTTATATTGAAGAGAAGAATTGTTTTATTTCCCCTACCGGAGCCAAAATCCTAGAGGTGACCCCAGAGCTAATCCAAAAGGGATCTAATTAACCCAAGCTCCTATGAACCCCAACAGTTCACAAAACCAACCTGGTTTATGACTATACTACCCTCCTAGCTGTTGAACAACAATATTTTCTGCAAATGGTCTTAGCCCCTGGCTTACAGTCCTTACCCATTACCGATATTTTCCCAATAACTACGTTTTCTGAGTTTGTACAATGTATCTTGTCTGTGATTTCTCACATATTTGGAGATGACAATGACAATATGGCCAACAAAGAATACCTAGGGTTTCTCAGGCAGATGATGTAGCCAGGTCATCTATTTGACATACCTGCTTACTTGAATGAGTCCATAAAATTCCAGTTATGCCATTTTCCCAACACTTCATACTCCATGCACTATTCTCTGTTGTTATACATGTTTGTTTATACTCGTGTAGATGAGATTAAATATTTAAGTCTCAGTTTAATGGCTTAAAATAAACAAAGGAAGTTTTTTTTGAATGGGATGCTGCTCTTAGGAAGAGACCAGATGCTGAGGGCTATTCCCAGTTCATGTCCTCCTATATGGCCATTGCCTATAAAATTTTTCATGGTGTTTCCCCTCCTAGAGTTCCCCCACAACAAAAATATATCCTTCAACTTAGCAAGGACACTAGAGTGGGAGACTGGTACCTATTTGAGGATTTACAGAGATTAGGGTCTATGGGTGTGAGCTTCTCCCTTACTGCTTACCTATATTTGTGCTCATGAGTATTTTAGCTCTAGAATTCATCACGGAGAGCCTTAATGTAGACCACGTCCACTTTGTCCTTCCCAAGAAGGGATATATTTTCGAGTTGGGAAAGCTCATAAGGCCATTTATTGTCAAATATATGCATGCCTTCCAAGCAACTTAGAAATTACTAAAACATGTGAATTTTGATTTAGGGGATGTATGGCATTATGATCCTCATGGGGTCACCACAAAGAAAAGAGAAAGCATAAAAGCTTCAACTTATGAGCATGAAAATAGTCCTGAGCTTGAATGGAAATCTAACCTTGATTTATGGCCTATTAACATGTAAATGGAGGTCAACACTCCAACAACAAAGGAAAAGGCACGGAAAAGGACCATTAGTGAGACAGGAAATGTAGAAATGGAAGATGTACAAACCAACAAAAAGCCCATGACTCAAGAGATAGAAGAAGAATAAATTTAGACTAGGTTGGTAGAGACAAAACCATACCAACTATGCTTCCAAGTGACTTTGGAAGACCCCCTACAAGTTTCTGCCTCATCATCCTCAGAGGTAATCATTATGAGTTCAACAGGATGTACAACCACACATGAACCTAGCTAGCCTGCTGGAAAGGCCATTGAAGAAAGGAACAATAAATTAAGGGAGGACATGTAGTAGCAAATGGCTTCCCAGTCAGTTCCATACCAATTAGACTTATGGTTGTTGTGGATTTTGGAGAGAAATCAAATGAAATTCTCACTGCACCACCCACTAGCATAGTCACTACCATCGAGCTCCCAGTTCAAGGCTCTTGATGTCTCCTTAAACATGGCAAGCGTCCCTCTGCGTGATAAGATAAAATTGCACAGGAAAGTCTGAGAGATGCTTTACAATGAGCTTAACCAACATTAAATGAACATAAGTAAAACAGAGAAGCTGCTAGAGAAGGTTGCAACAAGATTGAAACAAGAAAGAGCTAACTCCATAGCTCTTCACATGTAGAATGAAAACTTCAAAGATTTGATTCTGAAACTAGGGGTGAATCCAAAAGATAAGGTTGCATTTGAGGCTCTTCAAAGCTCACAAGAAAAATTTTAGCAGTTGAGACACAAGTTGAAGATGCCAGCCAACAAGCATGTGCAGTCCAAGGAAATTTCACAAGCAGAGGAAGAGAAAGCGATCCTGGAAAAGGAGCTGATAGACAGAAACAACAAGGTGGTGGCTCTTAAACAGAAGGTGGTTGAACTTTAGATGAAAATAAACACTCACATTTGTGTTGTGTTGGTGCATGAGGACCCTCAAAATCCCATAGAATATCTCACAAAGATCCTCACTGAGCTCCATCTCTTAGAAGGAGAGCTCAAGAAGGTGCAACATAATTTAGACACAACCCAACGAGCCCTGTCACAAAAAGAAAATAAACTTGAGACAACCAAGAATAATGCAGATCTTATCAGTAAGAACCTACAGGAAGCCAACTGGGAGATTGTTGAGCTCAAAGGCCTTTTGAAAGGAAATATGTCTCTCGTACAAGCGAAGCATTTGGTATGGGATGGAATTATAACAGAGATGAAAAATAACTGGGAGTATATAACTCTGATGGATGAACATAAGATTGTGATCAAGGACTACAAGTTCTTCATCCTAACTGCTAAGGAAGATGGTGAAAATAACTCCTAGATTTCTAAGAAGTTCATTCAGTTTGTAAATGAAAGACCAATCAGTGAGTCGAGACCCATAGATGTGGTGGAAAAAGTATCTGCTATCATGGATATCTCCAAGGTAGTCCAGAAGGAAGAGGCCCGCGTAAAAGCTAAAGAATGCCTAAACATAGTGTTGAAGGATGTGGTTGCCTTTAACTTTGAGTTTGATGAAAGAGTCAAAGCACGGTTTCCTAGCTGCCAGGATATTGTGGGAATGTAGGTCCCATGGGAACAATACAGTCAAATTTTAGTGGAGGACAAGAGCAAGATGGATTCCTCTCATGAGAATATTTCCACCCTTAAAGGTAAACCATTGCTTAATTATCTCAGAAAGGAATTTAAGCTCTTAGGATCAATGAAGACCTTGTTCCACCCTAGGTTGAACTATAAAAGGTTCACAAATCTCAAGATTCCCTATCAATGGTTCTTCCGTGCTCCTATGCCAGTTCCAGTATTGTGGCAAAGGTGTGAACAATTCATTAATCCCACTGTGCTTTGCATAATCGATCCTATGATGTTGCCTCCAGAGCCTGTCTATCATAGCTAAAGGTATTGTTGATTGTGTCAAACCATGACACTTTGATATTTTCAGTTCCATGTAAATATTTTGTTTTCAAAGACTTAATAATAGTTAGTTAGGATCCAACTAGTACAATTGTGCTACTAGAGCACGATGATATTTTTTTATGATGATTCACTGCCAAATCAAGAAATAATATTTTTTAATGGGCTCTACCTCTAAGGCCCTATAATCCTTTTTTTTATGATACAAAACCAAGGTTTCAAAATTTTGGTTTTTCCAAGAGAGAAGCTATGCAAACTGTCAATGAAATCTATGCTCCGTGGAAGATTAATGAAATCTTTTGGTGATTCCGGCTCATAGGAATGTGTAGTATGTATTCGGTTTTGTGTTTGTTCCATATGTTCTCACTATTCTTATCAAATTACATTTAGTAACATTTGTTGGATATGTTTTCATGGATTTATGGATTCATCTAATTTTAATGCTGACTAAAGATGCCTATAACTGATATGAATTAGTATCCTTAAAATGTGCTCGAAGTATCTTAGCATTTCATTTAAATTTCTTTCTCATCCACTTCATGCTGAACTTTGATGCACTGGATTCTTAGTTTAATCCCTGTGCATTGATTTTCTCTCCTCAATTCTTCTATACGATATACTACAAATGAATGATAAAATTGCAAGTTCATATAATGTTGGCCATAAGAGTATGTTATTGATGCTTTTGTGAGTAATATTATGCATTTGGATTTTCATTTCTCCTCTTAATGAAGGTTCTCAATCAATTTCATCTCAAATGTGTTAAATACTGAGTGTAATATAAAATCTTAGAAAATATTTAGAACACTCATCAATATGTCCTAGGCGTTAGCACCCCACTGGATCTCCGAAGGCTGAGAAGGAGACCAACAAAGGTAACCACATACCACTTTGACCTAGTAGCTAGCCCTACTAGGCTGAGAGGGCTCTCTCAATGAGATTCACAACCAATTTGACTGGATCACGGATATTTTAGGCTAGGTATCACAGGCTCTAGAGTTTGATTGATTTGGATTTTGTGTTGGATGGTGAATTAGGTCTAGGAAAAACTAGGCCAGGGCTCTGAAAATTAGACTTGCAGAAATGTAATGGGGCAAGGTAGGCACACACTTTAGCACTTTTAAAGTATTCTAGTGAATATGGTAGATTGAAGGGTTTCAAAACGAGCATGGGAATCATGAATTCCTCTATATAAGAAGAAAGTGAACATAACTGTGATAACTTCTCTAAAACATAGAATTGAAATAAATGACTTCTTCTTATCAAACTTAGAAATCAATCACATAATACATGGAAATGAAATATGGAAGGAACAATACTTTCAAAATATGATAACATAAGAAGAAACACTACTAAAACACATACCACATGAATCCCATCACAATAGCTGCAAACTTTGTCTATTAGTTCTTGCCAAAATCATTGAATACACTAGTGCTCCAAGATAAATTCCACAACATCCAACCTTTGGAAATGATTACAAACTATCTAATATAGGCAAATACATCATAGGACAGCTCATCAGTTCTAAAATCCTATTCAAGGATCATCATAAATGACTTTGATGCGTCCTCACCTAAACACTGGGAAATTTGAAACAATCTCCAAGATTTTAGACAAATTTTAGGAGAGCTTATCTCATTAATTACAAATTTCCTCATATAGTGAGGCAAAAACCAACTAATAAGCCTAAAATAAAATTAATTGATTACAAGACATTGAATTTAATATAATTCATGGCATGAAAATGTCTCCAAACCAAATGGGTCGCACTAGGAATAAAAAGGTTGCACCAGAATGCAAAAAGGTCGCACCAGAATTGACCAAAACAACAATTTAGCATAAAGATCTCGCCAGTTGAGAGTTGCTTTTGGCTGACTTGTAGGAGTCCAAACTGCATTCTGAAAGTTGGGTTTAGTATCCACACGTGTATTCTTTCCAATGATCCATTAAAATCCAAAAAATACCCACGAGAAAAACCCCAAAACTTGATTTTTCCAACCTCACTTAGAAAGGTCGCACCAATCCAGAATTTATGGCAGAACCATGAAAAAGGTGAGGTTTTTTTAGTTTTTCATCAAATTGGGAAGCTGTCATGGAAAAATCCTTTCATATTTAGTATGTACACATGAATATCTACCCATCCATGTAGAGAAAATCTGATTTGGGTGTCTAGAGAAAAAGGGTCGCACCTTGGTGTGACCTTTCTGTGTATCATTTTCAACAAAATTTCAAATTTCTCCAAAATTTTCAGAATTTTTTCCTTAAGATATTTGGATGTTAGGCTAAACAACTAAGTATGTTTTAGCCATCAATTTCAGCCCTTGAACACTTTTTATTGTCTCCTTTTTATTGTCTTGGACCTCTTGCAGTTTTCTCTTCAATTGCTTAGTTTTCACTTGTGCAATTTGATTTCTAGTTTGATATCAAGAAACCATGCGTTTGTGAATATTATTTTCCATGTTTTCAGTCTCCAAGAGATTTTCCAAGTGAGTGTTGACTTTTTCAAGCCAAAACTCCTTGTCTCCACTAATTTCTTTAGCTATCCTCTCCTCAAAAGTTAGTTGCTCATCTGTAGGGTTTTGTTCTTTGTTTTTCTACAGAGCCTTTTTGAGACTCATAGTTCTTGGTCTCTTCCTCTTTTCTTGGTGTTCATGTTCATCAGGTTCAGCCACTGTTTTTCCCCTTTCTTTCTTGTTTGTCTCAAACAACCTTTTTTCCAAAATCAATTGATTTGTCTTCAATTGATTGTTTTCCTGCTCAAGAAATGAGATGACAAATTGAACCCTTTCTAGGTTATATTTGAGATATTTGATCTGAGCCTCCTTATCTTTGATTATTCTCTACAAATTTTGCATGGTTATCATGGTCCTCTAGGTCAACCATATCAAAATCAAGTTCCTCCTCATCATGCATGGAAGTCTCATGCAAAGCTGATGGTGATCCCTGTGGTGAAATAGGCTTGGCACCTTCCTCTTCCCGAGGAGAAAACACAAGCCTCATGCCTCTCTTATAGGTGAGAGTAACCTTAGGCCTAGACCTCTTTGAAATATCAACCTGTTTTCTTGATGAGCTAAGTTCCATGGGCTGTGCAGACTTTGACCTTGATGGTGTTGTTTTTCTAAGAGAAACAGTGGGACTAATACTAGGAGCAGTGTCTAGTTTATCCATGAATGTTCGCTAGGTAATTTTCTTGGCTGAAAGCTGATGCATAACCAAAATCTTGATCAATCTATGACGAAATAGGTTGGTGATGTGAGGTTTTCCCCTGGCCTTGAACTTTTCAGTCATCTTCACCACACTTCTAAACATAAAATTGGACAAAGTAAGTGCCTTTGTAGAGGTGAAGTGAAAAATCAACCTAACATGATACGTGTACATTCTGGAAAACATCCCTTCACAAGTAATATATTTCATAATGATTTTCATTAAGGGGTCATACTTGTCACGAAGAAATCTGAAAGGAATAACATGTTCAGGAATATATTTGAGGTTAGGTTTGAGGAACATTCTATAATCATCAAGTTGTAATTCCATGCCCTTAAACTAGTTTTCACCCTGATTTGGAATACCTGTGGCTGAATAAATATGGTCTACTGAAACACTGAACTCCATACTTGTTATGAAAACTTTGTCTATGTGAAAATTATGGGCAAAAAGGTTGGTCAAAGGAACATGAGAGCCAACCTCTATGATCATCTCACAAAACATCAGACAACCAACATTTTCAAAACATTTTTAAAAAAATGGAGAGGCATTATTTTCACTTAAACTGAGGGGCCCAAATCTTGAATGGTGTCCTCCCATGACTTCTTGCTGAAGGATAGACTTTAACTAATTTTAGGGTTTTTTGAATGATAGGTCACAGTGGTTTTGAAAACAAAGGAAAGGCAGTGATGACATGGAGGTTTCCTCAAAGGTTTTGAGGTGACAAAGGGGAGTATGATATGGAGTGTTGTGATAAAAGTTTGTTCATGAGATGAAATGGTGTGGCAAGAAGTTTATAAACTGTGCAATGGAAACTTGGTGGAAGGCTAGGTTTTAATAAAGTAAATGGTAAATGAGTAATGAGTGATAGGGAGTGTGTAGGCTAGGGTTTTTATGGAGTGTAGGTGAAAGTATAAGTGAAAGGAAGTTAGTTTTCCTTCATTAAAACCATGGAGAACACAAAAACTGGTGAAAAATTTGTTGAAGAAAACCCTAAGAAGAAACCAATTTTTATTTGATGAAATTGCTTGAGAAGATAGTGTAGATGATCACTTACTGATTTTTGAAGCTTAATGGACCTTTGAACAATCTCTGGAGGTTAGAAACACTTTGAATTTTTCTCTGAAACCATGAAAAAACTCCACATTTCGAAACCTTGGAAATTCTGCAGAAAGGCCACGAAAAGGTTGTGAAAGGGTCGCAGAATGGTCACATCGACAGAAAGGTCACGCCAGACCAGAAAGGTCGCGAAAAGGTCACACTTGATTAGAAAGGTCACAGAAAGGTCGTGCCTCTCTGAAACTTGCAGAAAAACCCTCCTCTCACAATTTTCTCCTTCTCTTGTTTTTCACAGTGATGTCAAGGGGAACAAAGGATATGAAGAGTAAAAATAAGTTACTTTAGCTCCTCCATAGGACTTTATATTTGATTTTGATGTCTTTGTAATTAATGAGATAAGATGGCCCACCTCACCAATTTTACCTTTGCCTTTTGAACTTCAGGATATTTTTGAAATTTTGGAACTTTAGAACCATTATTACATATAAAAATATAAATTACATTTGAAAGCAAAATTCATTGAAAAATATTTGCTTATTACCACTCCTCTAACTGCTATGAGATGGCAGTTTAGTGACCTTGAAACCCTAATGACCTAATGGAGACTCTTAATTGAATGAAATGATGATGGAGATGATTGAAATGATGATGACAACCTCTGAATGATATACACTCAGCTTATTTGATGATATGAACTAGAAATTTTAATTTTGGAAAGAGTGGAAATAGTCCTAGACATAATGCCAAGTGACCAAATTTTTTCTTGAAGACTTATTGAAATGACAAAAAATTGACTTAGGGACCCTATTAAAACATGATAAGAGTCCATTTGATCACTGGTGTCAGGATGCAAAAACTGACACTAACATTGGCTCCAGCTGGGAATGACAGCTCCTTGGAGGTGTCAAGAACACCGTAGACCAAGTAGGCTAACCATTGGGCATGGATTCAAAAGATAAAAACCATACTAGATACGGAAAACTCGATATAATAAGCTAACTCAAAACTGGACTAACTTGACTTCTACTAAACTTTGAAAACAACAGAAAACCAGTGGAACTTTGTGGCCTTCACCTTGAGCTCGAAGCTCCGATGATTCTTCGCTTCACACTTATGATTCTCCAAGGATATACACTCGGAAATCCTTCAATGAATTTACTAGGTCAAAGGCTTGCTTCTCAATTATATTATATCTAAGGGCTACATCCCTGATGGTATGAATGAAGAATGCAATGGGATGCTCGGTCTTATCCTTCTTTTGCATCAAAACTGCAGCCAAGGTATGTTCGGAGGCAAATGAAAATATGATGAAATCAATGGAGTAATTTGGGCTGATTAAAATAGGAGTTGTAGTTAAGGAAAACTTCACTGCATTAAAAGAATTTTTGGCATCCTCAGACCATTTTACCTCATTTTCCTTCTTTATCATGTTGGTCATGTCTCGAAGATGCTCAGGCAAATTTGGAATAAATCTCCTTAGGAAGTTCATCTTACCATTGAAAGCTTGAATCTCTTTTTCGCTGTGTGGAAAATAAATCTACTGAATTACCTCATTCTGAGAAGGATCAATCGGGATACCATATTTGGAGATGATATGACTGAGAAGCTTGCCCTCTTCCATGGAAAAAAGACTCTTTTTAGGATTAAAAAAAATCCCAAATTTCCTGCATTTTTGAAATACAATTAATTCTCAAATGATACAAATTCTTGTCATCAGAATGATAAAAAACTTTCAAATCATCAAGATATACAACCAAGAAGACATCCTTTTCATATGCAAAGGCTATGTCCATCGCCTGCTGAAAGGTGGCCCCTGCATTCTTGAGTTCGAATGAAATTTTAGCATACTTGAAAGTGCCCCAAGGTGTCGTGAAAGTAGTCTTGTCTTGATCATCCTTGTGCACTAAAATCTGATTGTATCCCAAATATCCATCAAGGAGTGACATTCAGGAAGCCCCAACCACTCTCTGTAGGATATGATCCATCTTAGGAAGGGGATAATTATCCTTAAGAGACACCTTATTTAAGTTTCTAAAATCAATGCAAAGTCGGATTTCTCTAGTTTTCTTCCTTACCGGAACCAAATTTGACATCTAATCAGAAAATCTAATGGGAACAATGATGTCGGCTTGGAAAATTCTGTTCGTCTCTTTCTCTATCGACGAAAACAACCTTGGGTTGATTCTTCTCAGCTTTTGTCTAAAGGGCTTTTGGTGAGGTTTGACCGGAATTGTATGCTGAATGATATTATTATCATAAACTTTCAAGTCTGCATAGTCCCAAGAAAATACATCATAAAATTCAGAAAATAAAGCAATGCATTTGTCTTTCACCGTTGGAGATAAAGACTTGGACAACTTCACCTTCTTGGGCTTTTTTGTTGTTCCGATGTTCACATCCTCGACACCTTTCTCAGTAGGAACCATAGTAGGCTTCCTAGCAACACCATCCTAATAAAATAATTTTTCCAAAGGTACAAGGCCCCTTGGAATGTTTTTATCCTTCAACTATAATACATATACTTGAGTGACTTTGATGAATTGATCATGTTTGTCATAAAATTCATCAATCAAATAATTCTCGAATTCACCTTCATTTTGCAGAAAATTGTTTACATGTTTTTCATCCCAAAACACTTGCCAATACCGCAAGTTGTCAGGGATAGTTGGTCGATGTTTGACATGAATTTCAAATTTATTATTGGAATATATGGGAATCTTGAAATTACTTGCTGCTGTAGCAAGCGAATATACCATAAGATTCTGACTTCTTGGTACTACTGACAATGTATATTCAGGAAACATATTTAGGATATCCAGTACAACATTTCTATACACTCTTATTCATGGATGCATGGCCTGCTATTCCCCTTTTTCCTGTTTAATCACAAGCTCAGAGTCAACATAAACAAAAATTCTTCTTGCGCCCAACTTCTTTAATATTTTGAGGCTGGTGAGAAATGCCTCATACTCACTCTCATTGTTAGAAAAATCAAAAGCCAACTTATATGAACATAATCTTACACTTTTTGGAACTTTACGAGGCTGATGAAGAGGACTACGGATCCAAATTCTGATGCATGCCCCATCTTTCCCTAAGGCACCATAAAAATCCATGGTCGAAAGACCATTCTCATCATCCAGATGTTGGAATTTTGTGTTCTATTTTGTCTCCTCTTTTTGGGCCACTTCTTCAATCTGTTCTAAACCTTTTTCTAACTTATCTGATGACTGCTATGAAGAACTAGGCTGATTTCCTTTTTTCTCCTCTTAAACTGCTCTGACACTATTGGAAATTTCTGGAATTTCTTCTACTTCTATGAGCTGACTATCTACTGTGAAAAATCCTAAATATGGATTCCTACTGCAAAAAATATGAATTACTTCTCCTATTATGTTTCATAATTATTTCATTACAGTGAAATATTGAAGTAATTTCTGAAGCAATCTACACAAATAATACTGCAGAATAAATCTTAGTGCTGAAACAATGAACAAAATATAATGAAAATCATCCACATCATCCACATTTATTTTTGGACTAAGTCCCTGGAAAAATCAAACTTGGGAAAACCAGTGCAACAGATCTAAGGGTTTTATATTATTAAGCAGCAGAATCTTGAGTACAACTAGGTTGCTAATATCCGGCTCACCCTTCAGAGAAATCTAGATAGAAAATGTAATTGGGAGTATACCTCACTCTGCAAGTCTCCGTCTAATCTAAACAGCGTTGGTGAAGCCATTCTCTACCTCTGCGTGAGTGCCTATGCTGCAACTGCGTAAGCCTGCATGGGCAAGCCTGAGAAATTGTGTCACCTCTCTCTGCAATTGATCTAGTTGATCTGAGACTGGATTTTGGCCTTCCTGGCTCAGAAACCCTAGCCTCTAGCTATCTCTGGATTGACTCTAAGAGAAAATGCGCTACTTCTGCGTGATTTCCTGTAGGGACTGTGTCACCCCTTCAGAAAATTGTGTTGTCTCTCTCTGTGTCACTGTTGCCTCTATCTTAAATGCACTCCTGGTCCTCCTGACCAGTTTATGCTCTTGCCCCTCTCTGGATCTGATCACTGAATACAAATCACTTAGCAAACCCTACCCTAGTGAATCGATTCTGATCAAAAGCTGTGTCTCATCACACAAACTCGAAAATGCCAAATGCTCAATGTATTTTCAATAGGCCCCTCACCCTCCTTATTATATTCTTCTGTTGACCCTTCAATGACTAAGATTAAAACATAATCAAGGGCTAATATTAGCTTGGAGGTGATCCATGAATTTATCTAGAAGATTCACACTTAGTTTAATTAATACCCTTTAATTAATCAATTTCCCTAAGTTTAGACTTAGGAAAACATTAAAAAACGATTAATTAATTTAATTAAATCATCTCTAAGTGGAATTTTTCAAAACCATTTATGGGTTTTATGGAATACATGTGTTATAGCCTATATACAAAGTTACAAGGTTAGAGCACATCCGTTGCTACCATAAATCAACACTCCCTCTTAGCGAGGAAAGCACTCTGGAAAAACAACTCCATGTGTTGCTCTAACTTCTGGAACATCTTCTGCTATGCTATTGATGTTGCTCACCAATATTGCACAAGAAAAATGCTGCATCTGTACTGCTGTTGAATTTGCATATTGTTGCCAACTGCCACTGTACTGCAACTCCCTCTGAATTATGCAACCATGCTGCTACACTGCGTGAGCACTGCTCTACACTACATGAGCACTACTATGCATTGCGTGAGCACTACTATGCACTGTGTTGCGCCACTTGTGCACTACGTTGTTGCTGCTCATCTGCCGCTGCACCACTTGTGCACTGCGTTGTTGCTGCTCATCTGCCGCTGCTGCTACTCAACTTTGTTGTTGCTGCTGCCCAACTCTGCTGCTGTTGCACTGCTGCATCAGAAAAACATCTGAAATTGGACAAGTAAATCTGCAACTGAAAAATAAGACTAGTTGTTGCTAGTTTCTTCATTAGCTCTCTGAAAATACTACGTTGTTGCTGCTCTGCACTGCGTGAGCACTGCACTGCGCTGCTGCTACTCAACTTCTGATGTTGTTTCTCCCTCTCTGCACTGATCAAGCTCTAGTATTGTTGGCTACTGCATTGTCTTCTCATCTTCTGCTACAACTGTCCATCCTGCTACTGTCTTTAGGCTGCTATAGCTCACATGTGATCCAAGAGTTCAAAAATACGCAATGATCCTGCTGCTTGTAGATTCTGGATCTACAACCCCAAGTTAGCCCATTTCTCTCCTTTTGGAATATGAGCTAACATAGCACAATCTCATTCTGCCTCAATCTTGGCACCTCCTACTTGAGGATTTACCTTCTCCTCTTTATGCTTTTTCTTAAGAGGGCATTGTGTGGCATAATGTCCCATTTCCCCATAACAAAAGCATTTGATCTTAGACATATCTTTCTTCTTCTGCTTCTATTACCCCTTTGATGCAAGGGCAATGTTATATTCTTCTTCCTTATTGAATTTCGAACTGCTGCTACCATCCTCCAAATGGATTTTGAGGAGGTCTCTCCTCAACTCTTCTTGCTGCAAGGCTACCCACATTGCTTCCCATCCTGGAAGCCTTTCTCTGCCAAGGATGATCTGGAAAAAGACCTGATAGTCTTCTGAAGCAAAGTTCAGAGTGATCCTTACAAGGTCTGAGTCTTTACGGGTTGCCCCTACTGTCGACAAATGATATCGGTTATCCTGAATATGAGACAGGAAGGAGTCAAAATGATCTCCCTTCATTTTGGTATTATGCATCTTCTCCTCCAAGTACATCTTTCGATGCTTGGAAGATCCTTGGTATAACTTTTCCAACCCTACCCACATCTATCTAGCGGCGCCTTTTGCTGCTATGTGAGGTACGATGTGGTCCTTCACACCATCTAGGATCAATCGCTTGGATCTTGCCATATTCTTCTTGAATTGTCTCAGATGTGCTGCATCCAAAGGTTCTGCACATGCACTCTCTATGAGGGAATTTAGATCATGCTCATCAAGGAGAAACTCAATCATTGATTTCCAAATGACATAGTTGAAGGCACCCTCCAATTTATCTTGGTCACGCAGTCAGTTGCTAGCCATCTCCTCAACTATCGATTTATTTCTCTAACCCTCTACTCAACTAGACTTACTCGATCCTTGTGGAGTAAGTCACTACTTCTGCTGTTGCTTGGGAGAAACTGAGTTTCTTTGAGTAAGAAACTCTCTGAGATCAAGAAATCCCCAATCTGTGTTTTTCAGAAATTTTATGACGCTTTATGCACCAGCTCTTACCGCTGTGTAGTAACTGCGTGCTTTAGCTACACTGGTCTGCTACACTGCCTCTTCTGCAATTGAAAAAATTCTTACCCCTCTGTCAACTCTCTCAGAGGGAGCCCTATTTTTCACTGAATTTCCCTTCTGGCCTAGACAACATAATCTCTGGGAGGGTCTGCTACTGCTTACGCAGATCCCAGTCTCTTATGCGCTAATTTGCTGGTTCACTCTTGTTTCTCCTACAATTTAGCTTGAATAAGCTCTGATACCATGTGAAAAATCCTAAATCTGGATTCCTACTGCAACAAATCTGAATTAATTCTCCTATTATGTTTCATAATTATTTCATTACAGTGAAATATTGAAGTAATTACTGAAGCAATCTATACATATAATAATGTGGAATAAATCTAAGTGTTGAAACAATCTGAACAAAATATAATGAAAAACATCCACATTTGACATAGTTATTTTTGGACTAAGTCCCCGAAAAAAAAACCAACTTGGGAAAACCGGTGCAACAGATCTGAGGCTTTTATATTATTAAGTAGCAGAATCTTGAGTACAACTAGGGTGCTAATATCCGTCTCACCCTTCAGATAATCTAGACAGACAATGTAATTGTGAGATATACCTCAATCTGCAAGTCTCCGACTTATCTAAACAACGTTGGTGAAGCCCTTCTCTGCCTCTACGTGAGTGCCTACGCTGGAACTGCGTAAGCCTACATGGGAAAGCCTGAGAAACTGCATCACCTCTCTCTGAAACTGATCTAGCTGATATGAGACTGGGTTTTGGCCTTCCTGGCTCAGAAACCCCAACCTCTAGCTATCTCTGGACTGACTCCAAGAGACACTGCGCTGCTTCTGCGTGATTTCCTGCAAGGACTGCATCACCCCTTCAAAAAACTGCACTGTCTCTCTCTGCGTCACTGGTGCCTCTCTATGAAATTCACTCCTAGTCCTCCTCACCAGTTTCTGCTTCTACCCCTCTCTGGATCTGATCACTAAATCAAAATCACTTAGAAAACCCTGCCCTAGTGATTCGATTATGATCAAAAGCTGTGTCTCATCACACAAACTCGTAAATGCCAAATGCTTAATGTGCTCAATGTATTTTCCATGGGCCCCTCACCCTCCTTATATTCTTCCGTTGACCCTTCCATGACCAAGATTAAAACATAATCAAGGACTAAGATTAACTTGGAGGTGATCCATGACTTTATCTAGAAGATTCACACTTAGTTTAATTAATATCCTTTAATTAATCAGTTTCCCTAAGTTTAGACTTAGGAAAACATTAAAAAACGATTAATTGATTTAATTAAACCATCTCTAAGTAGAATTTTCCAAAACCATTTTTGGGTTTTATAGAATACATGTGTTCTAGCCTATATACAAAGTTACAAGGCTAGAGCACATCCGATGCTATGATAAATCAACATCTAAATCATTTAAGCCACTATCATTAAACAAAATAAATGATTCAAGATCTCTATGTAAAAAGGTAATAGGATGATTGTTGGGCTTCTCTTTAATGGTAATCATGTATTTCATCTTTGTTTCCCAGTACAAATTCCTCAATTGTCTGAAAACCGGGATGGTGGCATAAGAGAAATCCAATTGCAAAGTACCTCTTAACTTCGCTCCCCAAGACCTTGACAGTAACATACAAAAGCGTGGTAGTATATAAGCTACCACCACATCCATCAAGACATTCTTTGTTGGATTTGTTCAAGGGAAACTACCAAATATTTTATGAGACCAAGACAACGAACTCTACCAAAATCAAAGGAATACAGATCATGGTAAGGACAGGTTATATCCAGTCCCAATTTCTCCATAATGGCCTTCCGCATCAGGTTATGGGAAGCTCCAGATTCAAGTATGGCATTGTGAAGGATACACTGATGAATTATCAGACTCAAATAAAATGGGGGAACTTCACTGTCCTCTAACTGACCATCTATGGCTGGACCAAAAATGAGCTCAGGTTGGTCATCTTCAACATTTACCATATCATACAAAGGGTCTAATTTCAACATTTTGGCCATGTGAGATTTATATTGATTGTTTTTTACAAGCTCAGTTAAAGGGATAGAGACTTTTAACTTAGATATTTCATTTTATAAGCTAAAAATATTGGACTGCTTATCTACCTCTTTAATGGTGATGTCCCTCTTGTCGAGTTGATCCTTTGTTATAGTTTCCTTCTTCTGACTTTCTTTTTCTTTGCTTGGTGTGCTTGTATATGGTTGATTGATCTTGCTATGATTTGAAGTTGTAGGCTCCTTTATTTTGTTCTGATTACCTTGAGGATTTTTCTTAGGTTGAGTATATTTTTGTTGGGATGCCCTCTTCTGAATAGGAGTGACAGGAACATCTCTACTTCTCAATGAATATTGCCTCTATTGTGAGTTGAATGCATTTGAATAACCCCACTGTAATCTTCATCTTTAGGCATGTTTTCTTTCTCAATATACTCTTCATCCTCTGTAAAAAATATGGGTTGTCCATCTATTGTAAAGAATTGATTTTCCTCCACAATATCATCTTCTTCTTCAACCCCTTGAGCATAATTTTGCTAAAAATGTGTCTGAATCTGCTGCTATGTTGGCTGCTCAAGAGCCCTTTGTTCTCTTTGCTTGATCCTAAACTGAGGCTGTTGTTGTTGTCCTCTGAAATTAGGATTTCTAACCTTTGTTTGTGGCTGTATTTCTGTAATGGACATTCTGTCAACCATTATTTCCACTATCCTGATCAAAGTATCCAATTTTACCTCAGAGGATGAGGATGTTTCTTCTTTGATTGTTAACTTTATCTCACCATTTGTATTTGACTTTGTAATTGACAAGTTTGCTTCCACACTGAATGCATTCCTTTGCATATCTTCTAGTGTTGCAAGACTTATCTCTTAGAGCTAATATGCTATATCCGGATCAAAAGCATTCGGATAGTGCAAGAGAGCCAAACTTGGGGGAGATTTGATCTCAATTGGAATTGAGTTGTACACTCGGTTGAAATGAGCAGTGAAATCTTGAATTGATTCATTTGGATTCCTCTTCAGGTTGTCAGAGTCAGAAAGCATCTGTAATGGGTTCTTCTTTACTTCTCATCGGGCTATGAAAGCATCAATCAACTATTAAAGTTTCCAATAGAATTTTCAGTCAAATATCTAAATCAAGTTTTAATATCTCCAGAGAAGCTTTGGGAAATTATTCTCATCTTTGCATCATCAGCATCTATCTCTTCTAGGTCAATGAAATTAGTGACTTTGACTAAGTATTGTTTTGCACTAATTTCAGAATTCTCATCAAAGAGAGGGAGTCTATGGCCATAACTTGTGCATTAGGGGAATTTAGAGGTCTAAAATGGGCCTCCTAAGAAAAATGTACAACAAAAATAAACTTTATAAGAACCATTAGGATTCAAGATGATGATGTCAACCATGGGGGATGATTCACCATTTTTTAAGTAAAAGGGTTAAAAGATTAAAAAATAATAAAATAATAAAATAACTTTTTCAACTCGTATTTTTAACTTATTTCCCAAATTTTTTACTCAAATTTCGAGCAGGAGAACTCATTGGATGCAAAATTTAAATCCTCATCCAAGGATTACCTATGTTGCATACTTTCGATGGACCCTACTACATGAAAAATGAGAAATAAATAAAAAACGTGATTACAGTCACGTTGTCCATGTATTTCTCATTTTTTGTGTAGAAAGACCCATTGAAAGTATGCAACATGGGTACTCTTTGGATGAGAAAATAAGTTTTACATCCAAAACGTGCTCCCACTCAAAATTTGAGTAAAAATTTTTGGAGATAAGTTGAAAAGTAGTTTTTTCTTTTTTCCCTCTAAAATTTGATGATGTAATCAAATCTTATTTTATTATTTCCACTATTATTTTAAAATTTCCTTAGGAGGCCTATTTTAGACCTCAAAATTCCCCTAACGGGAAAGGGTGCGAGTTGAGAAGGTAGGACTAGGGGTGAAAATATTTGCCATGATTCATGCTGTGGTGCAAGAATAACAATGAGAGGGGTAGACTGAGAAGGTAATTAAGTAGAAGGGATGGAGGAAGAGGCAAAAATTGATTGGGATTGTGTCATGTAGGTTTTAACCCTATAAAGAAATAATCTTCCAATGAATCTTAAAAACAAAAAATAAACAATAACGAGAGAATAAAACATAAAGAAGATATACATAGAGATTTTCCCCTGGATCCGAAATCGGGAATACCAACTTGATTTTTCATTATATTCATTTTAGTGTTACAACACATATATATGCATGCTGAAGAATTCATAAACTCGGATCCATTAACCCTAGATTAGAATATAACCTTAGTTAGGACTGACCGGATCTACAAAATACCAGGGGTCAAAAACCATCATGCCCCAAAACCATGTGCAAACCCATGCATAAAACCATGGGCGGGTCCGCCCACCAAAAAATAGGGTCCAAAACTATTTTCTCGGGGATATGCCCCGGACCCCACACAAGGGCCTACCCGCCCCCTGTGAACCCCCAAACAGGGGGGGTTGTCGCCCCTCTTGTGTTCCTCCTGTTGTGCTCGACGCAACGTAAAGGGGGGGCTATCGCCCCCCCTATAACCCCCTCGCGCGTGCGACTAATCATGGAAAGAATATAACATATACCCAACATTCTCCCACTTGTTGTTTTCTTTCCGTAGGGGGCCATAGGAGAGATTAGTCATTAGTTCAGTTGTGCAACCCCCATCGTTTCTCTACACCAAGAGAAATTTTGAGTGCTCACAGAATTTGTCAATGCATCTGCAACATTCTTCAAAGTGTCCACCTTTATCAGCAACACCCTTTTATCCTCAACCATATCTCTCACAAAGTGATATTGAACATCAATGTGCTTTGTCTTTGAATGATAAGAAGGGTTCTTAGCCAAGAAAATTTCATTTTGGCTAACAGAGTGTATCCTTATAGCTCGCTGCACCAATTCATACTTGAAAACAATCTCTGCAACCAAAATACTTCCTTGCTTGCATGAGTGGCAACCATGTATTCTGCCTTTGTAATTGAAAGAGCCACTACAGACTATCTTTTACTCATCCAACTGACTACACCTCCAAATAGGCTAAACACATACCCACTTGTAGATATTCTTTGGTCTAGACCTCAGCCCAGTCTACATCAACAAAACCACGGATGTCCAAAACTCTGTCTAATCCTGGTCTTCCATGGTAGCATAAACCATAATCACTAGTGCCACACAAATATATGAAAACCCGCTTCACTACTGTCCAATGCTCCTTCCTTGGTTTTGACATAAACCTGCTCAATACTCCCACTGCATGTGCAATGTCTGGTCTAGTACAAACCATTTCTTACATTAGGCTACCCACTACACTTGCATATGGAACATGAGACATATCCTCCTCTTCTTCTTGTCTTGGGACACTGTTCAACAAACAACTTTACACCTACAGGAATAGGAACCTTCACTGGTTTATTATCCTGCATATTAAACCTATGCAATATAGTCTCGACATACTTCCTCTGGTTTAACCAGAGCTTCCTCTTTGCCCAATATCTCTTAATTTCCATGCCCAAAATATAATTTGCAGCACCAAGATCCTTCATGTCGAATTTGGAGAACAAGTGGGTCTTCAAATCTTGGATAATATCTTTGTCATTTTCAATCAGCAACATATCATCCACATACAAGACCAAATGAATAACATGGTCACCAATTAATTTAAAATGAACATAGTGATCCTCTTTGCTTCTGGTGAAACCAAGTCCCCGTATATAGGTATCAAATTTTTGATACCACATCCTTGGTGATTTTTTAAACCCATATAGAGACTTTTTTAACCTGCATAAAGTTATTTCTTACCTTTCAACATAAAGCCTTCAAGTTTCTTCATGTATATCTCCTCTTCCAGATCCCCGTGAAGAAATGATGTCTTCACATCCATCTGTTCTACCTCAAAATCAAATGCAACAGCAATAGATAAAATTTATCTAATAGAAGTAACCTCGGCAACATGAGAAAAAATATGACTAAAATCAATTCCCGGCACCTGGGAATAACCTTTTTCTACCAACCAAGCATTGTATTTCTCCACCTTGCCTTATACATTCATCTTCTTCTTAAACACCCATTTTCTACCGATGGGCTTCCTTCCAGCTGGCAACTCCACTAGATCCCATGCCTCATTTTTGTGCAAGGATGCCATTTCATCAACCATGGCCTCCTTCTCGAGTTTTCCATCCTCTTAATCCACTGCCTCCCTAACAGTTATGGGATCATCATCAGTGATAGTTAAAGAAAAATTTGAACAGAAAGCAGATGGACTATACCTTTCTGGCTGTCTTCTTTCTCGAACTGATGTTCTCGCAGTTGGAGTTTGTGGCTCTTCCTCTTTTGAATCTTCTTCTATTGTAGATTCTGATTCATCCTCCTTTAGCTCAAACTCTATCTTCTCAATTTCCTTAGTATGAATTCATGTTTAACAACATATTTCACCTCTCTAAACATCACATCTCGGCTGTACACTACCTTCCTTGTTTCTGGGTTCCAAAGATTGTAACTTTTTAAACCATCCTTATACCCAATAAAGATGCACCTTTCAGATTTATTATCCAACTTGGTCATTTTCTCCTTTGTAACATGTACATATGCATCACATCCAAATACCCTCATATGTGAAAGAGAGAGTTTCTTACCAGTCCATACCTCATGTGGAGTTTTATCCTCGAATGCTGATGAAGGTGATCTGTTAACCAGGTAACATGCATTCTCCACTGCCTTTGCCTAGAATTCTTGTCCTAACTCGGTACCACTGAGCATGCTTCTTGCCTTTTCCATTAGCATTCTGTTCATTCTTTCTGCAAATCCTTTTTCCTGAGGTGTGTATGGAGTAGTCTTATGCCATGCTATACCACACTTCTTATAGAACTCTTCAAATTCCTTCTTGCAGAACTCTCCACCATTATCTGTCCTTAGCACCTTTATTTTATTCTTTGTATGTTTTTCCACCAGAGCCTTAAATTCTTTAAATATGTCAAAGACTTCAGATTTATTCCTCAAGAAATATATCTGTGTATTCCTTGAGAAGTCATCTATGAATGAAACATAATACACAGACTTATCCAATGATGGAACCAAGACAGGTCCAAACACATCACTGTGCAGAAGTTCTAATATCTTGTTCACCCTCTTAGCACTAGAAGGAAAAATCACCCGATTCTGCTTCCCATATACACAATGTTCACATAAATCAAAATCAAAAGATCTATTACACATACCTTCTACCGTACCATTTCCATGCAGTATCTGAAGGCCCTTCTCTCCAATATGTCCAAGCCTTTGATGCCATAACATGGTCTTTTCTCCAGATATCGCTAGGCTTTCCGCTCCACTTTCAGGAACCACAGAACTGTTGCACCCATCAATAACAGTGCTACCCTGAAGCTTTTACAGAGTTACAATCCAAACTCCCCGCATTAATACCAGTTCTCCCTAAACCATATTGCAAGTATATTTCTCAAACATTGTTTTTACACTTGCACCATCCATCTTGCTTACATAAATCAAATTTTAGGCCAATGTAGGAATATGCAGAACACCAGGAAGTGTTCTAATCCTTCCACCTTGCAGCTTTAGCCTGAATTTTCCACGTTTGTCGATTATGGCCTTCTTATCATCCCCTCCGCAATAGTTGCAAACTCTATCTATTAGTTCCTGCCAAAATAATTGAATTCACTAGTGTTCCAAGATAAATTCCACAACATCCAACCTTTGGAAATGATTACAAACTATTTAATATAGGAAAATACATCATAGGAAAACTCATCAGGTCGAAAATCCTATTCAAGGATCATCATAAATGACTTTGATAAGTCCTCACCTAAACACTAGGAAAGTTGAAACAATTTCCAAGATTTTAGACAAAGTTTAGGAGAGCTTATCTCCTCATTAATTACAAATTTCCTCATATAGTGAGGCAAAAACCAAATAAGAAGCCTTAAAAAAGTTAATTTATCACAAGACATCGAATTTTATATCTTTCATGGCATGAAATTGTCTCCAAACTAGATGGGTCACACCAGGAACAAAAAGGTTGCACTAGAATGCAGAAAGGTCGCACCACAATTGACCAAAACACCAATTTAGTAGAAAGGTCGCGCAAGTTGAGAGTTGATTTTGGCTAACTTGTAGGAGTCAAAAATGAATTCTGAAAGTTGGGTTGAGTATCCACACATTTCTCCTTTCCAATGAGCCATAAAACTCCAAAACATACCCACGGGATGACCTCCAAAACGTGATTTTTCCAACCTCACTCAGAAAGGTCGCACCAGTCCAGAATTTGTGGCAGAACCATGAAAAAGGTGAGGTTGTTTTAGTTTTTCATCAAATTGGGAAGCTATCATGGAAAAAAAATTTCATATTTAGTATTTACACATGAATATATACCCATCCATGTAGATAAAAGCTTATTTGGGTGTCTAGAGAAAAAGGGTCGCACCTTGGTGCAACCTTTCTGTGCATCATTTTCAGCAAAATTTCAAAAAATTTCAAATTTCTCCAAATTTTTTAGAATTTTTTCCTTAAGAGCTCTGGATGTTAGGATAACCATACAAGGATGTTTTAGCCACCAATTTCATCCCTTGACCACTTTTTCTTGTCTCCTTTTGCTTGTCTTGGACCTCTTGCAGTTTTCTCTTCAATTGCTCAATTTTCACTTGTGCAATTTGATTTCTGGTTTGATATCAGGAAACCACGTGTTTTTGAATCTTATTGTCCCTATTTTCAGTCTCCAATATATTTTCCAAGTGAGTGTTTACTTTGAAAATCCAAAAATCCTTCTCTTCACTGATTTCTTTAGCTATCCTCTCCTCAAAAGTTAGCTGCTCATCTGTAGGGTTTTGTTCTTTGTTTTTCTGCAGAGCCTTCTTGAGACCCATAGCTCTTGGTCTCTTCCTGTTTCCCTGGTGTTTAGGTTCATATGGCTCAACCACTTCTTTTCCACTTTCCTGTTTATTTGCGTCAAAAAACCTTTTCTCTAAAATCAATTGATTTGTCTTCAATTGACTGTTTTCGTGCTCAAGAAATGAGATAAAAAATTGAGCCCTTGCTGGGTTATCTTGGAGCTCTTTGACCTGAGCCTCCTTGTCTTTGATTGTTCTCTGAAAATTTTCATGGTGATCATGGTCCTCTAGGTCAAGCGGATAAAAATCATTTTCCTCCTCATCATGCATGGAAGTCTCATGCAAAGCTGATGGTGATCCCTGTGGTGAAATAGGCTTGGCCCCTTCCTCTTTCCGAGGAGAAAACACAAGCCTCCTACCTCTCTTATTGGTGAGAGTAACCTTAGGCCTAGGCCTCTTTGAAATCTTAGTATGTTTTCTTAATGAGCCAAGCTCCATGGGTTGTGCAGACTTTGACCTTGATGGTGTTGTTTTGCTAGGAGAGACATTGGGACTAATACCAGGAGCAGTGTCTAGTTTATCCATGAAATTTTTCCAGGTGATTTTCTTTGCTGAAAGATGATGCATAACCAAAATATTGATCAATATATGATTAAATATGTTGGTGATGTGAGGCTTTCCCCTAGTCTTGACCTTTTAAGTCATCTTCACTACACTTCTAAACAAAAAATTGGACAAATTAAGTGCCTTTGTAGAGGTGAAGTGCATAATCAACCTAACATGATACATGTACATTCTAGAAAACCTCCCTTCACAAGTAATATATTTCATAATGATTTTAATTAAGGGGGCATACTTGTCCTGAAGAAATCTGAAAGGAATAACATGTTCAGGAATATCTTTGAGGTTAGGTTTGAGGAACATTCTATAATCATCAAGTTGTAATTCCATGCCCTTAAACCGGTTTTCACCTTGATTTGGAATACCCATGGCTGAAGAAATATGGTTTGCTGAAACACTAAACTCCACACCTACTATGATAGCTTTTTCCATGTGAAAATTATGGGCAAAGAGGCTGGTCAAAGGAACATGAGAGCCAACCTCTGTGATCATCTCACAAAAATTAATACGACGAGCATTTTCAGAACATTTTTTAACAAATGGAGAGGCCTTAATTTCACTTAAAATGATGGGCACAAATCTTGAATGGTGTCCTCCCTTTTTCACTTTTTGTTTACTCGTTGTTTCACTCTCCATGAATTGTTTTTGAAGGATAGACTTTAGCTGATTTTAGGTTTTTTGGATGATAGGTTACAGTGGTTTTGAAAACAAAGGAAAGGCAGTGATGATATGGAGGTTTCCTCAAAGGTTTTGAGGTGACAAAGGGAGTATGAGATGGAGTGCTGTGATGAAATTTTGTTCATGAGATGAAATGGTGTGGAAAAAAGTTTAAAAATTGTGCAAGGGAAACTTGGTAGAAGGCTAAGGTTTAATAAAGTCAATGGTAAATGAGTAATGAGTGATAGGGAGTGTGTAGGCTAGGGTTTTTATGGAGTGTAGGTGAAAGTGTAAGTGAATGAAAGTTAGGTTTCCTTCATTAAAACCATGGAGAACACAAAAACTAGTGAAAAAAATTCCTGAAGAAAACCCTAAGAAGAAACCACTTTTTCCTTGATGAAATTTCTTGAGAAGATAGTGTAGATGATCACCTACTGATTTTTGAAGCTTAATGGACCTTTTAACAATCTCTGGAGGCTAGCAACACTCTGAATTTTGTTCTGAAACCATGAAAAAACTCCACATTTAGAAACCCTGACAATTCTACAGAAAGGTCGCGAAAAGGTCATGAAAGGGTCGCAGAAAGGTCACAATGGCAGAAAGGTCGTGAAAAGGTCGCAGAAAGGTCGCAATGGAAAAAATGTCGTGCCAGACCAAAAAGGTCGCGAAAAGGTCGCACCTGATCAGAAAGGTTGCAAAAAGGTTGCACCTCTCTAAAACTTGCAGGAAAACCCTCCTCTCAAAATTTTCGCCTTCTCTTGTTTTTCACAATGATGTCAAGGGGAAAAATGGATATGAAGAGTAAAAATAAGTTAATTTAGCCCCTCCATATGCCTTTATATTTTCTTTTGATGTCTTAGTAATTAATGAGATAGGATGGGCCACCTCACCAATTTTGCCTTTGCTCTTTGAACTTTAGGATCTTTTTGAAATTCTGGAACTTTAGAACCATTATTACATTTGAAATCAAAATTCATTGAAAATATTTTCCTATTACCACTCCTCCAACTGTTGGATTTTATGCATGAGATGGCAGTTTAGTGACCTTGAAACCCTAATTACCTAATGGATACTCTTAATTAAATGAAATCATGATGGAGATGACTGGAATGATGATGAAAACCTCTGAATGATGATACACTCAACTTATTTGATGATATGAACTAGCAATTTTAATTTTGGAAAGAGTGGAAATAGTCCTAGGCCTAATGCCAAGTGACCAATTTTTTTCTTGAAGACTTATTCAAATGACAAAAAATTGACTTAGGGACCCTATTAAAACATGATAAGAGTCCATTTGATCACTGGTGACAGGATGCAAAGGCTCACACTAATAGTAGGCACTGGTCTCTCTTCAACCCATGAGTTGTCTCTATTGAAAATCTTGTAGGGCTGGAGATTAATACAAAAATTCTCTTGTTGATAATTACTTCTGAGCATACTTATATATTTTCTTCTTTAATCTTTCATCAAGTCAATTATCAAAGTACTTAGTCAAATGTAGAGAAAAAATTATTTTCACTTGTAACTAAATTTCTTGAAAAGTAGTTAGGAAGGTAAATCTTTGATTTAACTTCCTTAATTTCTTCCACCTTTAGATCAAAATTTCTTCTTATGATCACTGTCTTTGACTTTGGCAGATTCCTTCCTTAGATACTTCAAAATCATAGATGTCCGCACGGTATCCTTCCTGCTCCTATCCGTAATCTGCTGCACCACTCTGCAATCCTGTACCTTTTTCCTGCTCCTATCCGTAATCTACTGCACCACTCTGCAATCCTGTACCTTGCTTATCCGCACACAGTACCTTCCGCAAACTATACTCTTTAGTTCCTTCCTCAATTTGTTCCTTCCTATCTATACCGTAGTCTATACTCTTCAATACGCACTAAATTCTGCACTTTTAAACGCTATCAAACCTCATATAGATCCACAATTAATTGTGTCTTCTACGCAGCATATGTAGGGGTATTAATAGTTGTTCCTGCCATATGATAAGCCAACATGTAGGTCGACTTCAACATAGTTTTGTAGGCTGACTTCCTTACAACAAATAGGCTTATCTCCAACGTTGAATATGATCAATCTTGAAGGACATTATTCCACAACGTCTTGGAGGATATTCTTCAGAATAAACACTCCATTTACATGACTCTTACTTATGTTAATAAGACAAATCCTAATAGACATCAAGAAGAAGTCTATAGACCTATAATAAAATCTTGCTCATGAAACCCATGAAGCAAGTACAACAAAATACATTTTATTATCTTTGTCTCCTTCTTTTCATAATAATGAAGACTAACCTAGTTACATTTTACAATGCTCCCTCTTAACTAGGGAGGTATTCATACAGTTACATGATCATTTTTAAACTAAAGAATCTCATAAGAAAAATTGGATTGGTAATCACATCTGTATAGCATCATATCAACCAACATTGTCCTAGTGCAAGGCCTTGACTAACAACCCCATCTCTTCAATGAGACAATGGGCTTCAATGCTGGTGAGACACATGGCTTATAGACACCTTCGTCATTGTCTCTCCAAGGTACATACTCCACCCGGGTGTTCCCAAAATATGACCTTCCTGGACTATTCTTATCTTGGGTAGCTAGCCCTCAAAGAATATCGGTCCCCAACTACTCTTATATTGAATTGCCTATCACATTCTCAGAGAGTATCGAATTCCAAATGATTACCCAATCCTCCATTCTATCTTCCCAAGACCAAAATGATGTGTATATATCTCCCTCTCAACTAGGGAGGACCTATTCCACAAGGGAATGTACTCATTCTTATACAAAGAATGTACCTAAGCTCATCCTTAGGAATTGCCAATTTTCTTCCAAGTAAGAAACTTACCATTAGGCTCCCTCTTAACTAGGGACCTCTAGTAGCAATGGTGAGACACCCAACTTCTCATGAAGAATTTCTGTCCTCAATGTCATGGATTTTGATATTGAGGAATGTCCAAATTTTAGCTTCATAGGGCACATATCATCCATAATTTTCATCCTAAGTCATGTCAGCTATTAGAAAGTGATTCATCATATTTCCTTATCTGGTCCACTGTTATGCCATGCTGCTTTCTTTCGAATCATTTCCAAGGATCATACATCCTTTCTCATGATTAGAAGCCCTGCACAGATTCATCTAGATACAATTATCCATATTAACTTTTAGAATGAAATTTACCTTAGTGATGATCTTTCGACATGACATCTTCATGTAGGCATCGGTATCCTTCATATAGATTGTCACATCTCCTAATGATATGTTTTTGCTAAGGTTTTCTAGACTTTCGTCAGAGTCTACATATCTTCCCAGGAGATCTTCTAGTCACATCTACTTGGCCTCTGAATGATACCTGCCTCAAGACATGGTTTCATTTCATGATATCTTCCTTTCTGCACATTTTCCATTTCCAGGAACTTTCAACAACCACCTCATATACGATGAGGACATATTATGTTGATTTCATTTGTCCGTGCACTGAGAGATACTCTTTTATAGTTCGTACTTCTAAGTACATAAGTTCATTACCTGCAACCATATAACATGACATCACAGCATCCAATGTTAGCATATAAATATATACATACCTCATACCTTTTTCCCTTGAGTCATCCTGTAGAAATTTTTAGGAATGAATAGCTTCATTCCCTTGGTTTGTTTCATCAATACATCATCACATCCCAGAAGTATGTTTCTATGATGACCCTTGATTTTGATGACTACTTTCTTAAAGTTTATCAAAGAGGTTTTCCCAGAGCTGATTCACCAGGAGCTCTTTCCATGCTTAGATCAGGATGCTACATTTCTTCCTATCCTATAACCAACAGAAATCAATTCCTTATTCATAATTTTGCGTGATTTTCCTTGAATATTCTTTTCTTTCTCCTATTGAGATTGTCCCTTTAGGACCATTTTTCTTGTAATGTCTATAAGTATTCCAAATTTCCTCAACTTCCCTTTTTATGCAAGTGTTTGAGTCTTTTATCCTTCAACATTTTTTCCCTTGAATTGTATTTTTCTATTTAGTATAGATACCACAAGTTGAATGAGGTAATTTTCTTGTCTATTTGTTACGTTGTCCATCTTATCGTCTTTTCTAGATCTCACAATTGAGATCCTATGAAGGTATCCCTTCATCCTTTGGTACCTCAATTTTGTGTAAATTGGGTCTAAGTGACATAATCCTTTATAGATTGTTCATGACTTGCTTTCTTTGAGGACCGTGACTATCCTCCTCATGCAAGGATTCTTGGTAACCTAACCAGCTTATAGATCTCCCTGCAAAAACAAAGTCATTTAACCAAATTTGATTATAGAATGAAAGATACTTACTTGATAAATGAAGATAAAGTCTTCATCTTGACTTTTTCGATGGTTGTTGAGAAGAGATGTGTTAGTGCTTTCTCTTTGGATGATCTTCTTCAAGGGTAAGAAATAGGTCCTTGTTGTAATGATGATAAACCCTTCTTTTGGTTGTCTATACTTTGTGTTATTTTTCATTGTAGATTCCTTTATAAGATGACTAGAGGATTCAATTATTTTTTGATGTGAATTCTTATTTTCCTTGATTTGATTGATGATATTCTTCAATGTAGATCATTGCTCCATCATTGAGACCATTAAGTTGACACCAAGGCACAACACCGAGATTATGAATGTGATTTCAACAAAGGAGATCACATGTTGTGATTGGCCCGAGACTATGATATTTACAGTGGGAGATATCCGAAATTATGACAATGTTAGTCATCCTGTAATGCCTTTCGAAAAACTTAGAGAATCTAGATCTCTGTTGTGCCATTCGAAAATCACAGAGGTGTGTCATCGAAAATCTCAAAGAAGGATTTCTGAATTTGTCTTGGTGAACTGATTTGAGGTTCCTTTAGTGTCTCTTATATTGCATGCCCTTCTCTTAACTGTTACCTTGGCTCTGATACCATGTTGAGAATCTTGTAGGGCTGGAGATTAATACAAAAATTCTCTTCTTGATAATTACTTGTGATCTTACTTATATATTTTCTTCTTTAATCTTTCATCAAGTCAATAATCAAAGTTCTTAGTCAAATGTAGAGATAGAATTATTTTCACTTGTAACAGAATTTCTTGAAAAGTAGTTAGGAAGGTAAATCTCTGATTTACCTTCCTTACTTTCTTCCACTTTTAGATCAACCTTTCTTCTTATGATCACTATATTTGACTTTGGCAGATTCCTTCCTTATATACTTCAAACTCAAAGATGTTCGCACGGTATCCTTCCTGCTCCTATCCGTAATCTGCTGCACCACTCTGCAATCCCGTACCTTGCTTATTTGCACACTGTACCTTCCAGTACCTTTTGCAAACTGTACTCTTATGTTCCTTCCTCAATCTTCTCCTTCCTGTCTATACTCATTAATCTGCACTAACTTCTGCACTTTTAAATGCTATCAAACCTCAGACAGATCCTCAATTAATTGTGTCTTCTACACAACATATGTAGCGGTATTAATAGTTGTTCCTGCCAGATGATAAGCCAACATATAGGTCGACTTCAACACAGTTTTGTAGGCCAAATTCCTTACAGAAAATAGGCTTATCTCCAACATTGAATATGAGCAAACTTGAAGTTCATTCTTCTGCAACGTCTTGGAGGATATTCTTCAGAATAAACACTCCATTTACATGACTCTTACCTATGTTCATAAGACAAATCCTAATAGACATCAATAAGAAGTCTATAGACCTATAATAAAATCTTGCTCATGAAACCCTTGAAGCAAGTACAACAAAATACATTTTATTATTTTTTTCTCCTTCTTTTCATAATCATGAAGACTGACCTAGTTAAATCTTACAACAATCTCTAGGAGTTACATCTTTTGGCGTCATTGTCGGGGATGGATTAGTATATTTTTCATGGGTACGACACTTGTACACCCAGTTATCTCCCCGTAATTTGATATATTGATTGAGATACAAATGGACATGGGTAACATCAAACCAAGCTTTGGAATCTAAAGACCTAGCCTTTCCTAGATTCAGAGAGGGATCTCTCCATTAGGTGCAAAGTTGTGAACTTGTTTGCTGATTAGTGTTGATTTTAGGCTAGTTATGAAATATTGGGTTTGTTGATTATTTTTTGGTTGGGTATGATGCTTAGATAGAATAGATAGAAACAAGGAAAACTTCAAGTCATTGGGAAATGGAGTCTAACAAGGTCATGATAGGTTCATAAATGGAGCAGGGAGTATTGTAGCGCAAATCTAGCTTTGTTGGTGGATCTTTGAGGTTTGAAGGATCATGAGATGGACATTAATTTTGAGAAACAAAGTTTGACAAAGAGCAGTAAATAATTCTCTATCATATACATAAACTAAGGGAGTTAGAAGAATCATAAGCATAGAGAAGAAATCAAAGGCAGAGGAAACCCTAAACTCTTTGATTCAGACTTAAAGCAGATTATTATCCAAGACAAACATTCAAAATGAAATACATAAAGGCAAGAAACTTATTTAAATTTCAGTGATTTCATCATCAAGAACATAAAACATTAAAGATGCACAAATAACTACAATCATAGAAGGAGAGAAACTCTAAACATCTAAGATAATAACTATGAAGGTTCTTTGAAACAATTAGCTAAGAAAATGCAAAGAGCATGAGTGAAACAAACTTCTTTGACAAACCTAGGTAATGGTGCTTTAAAGAGATGACTCCAAGAACAGAGTTTTTAGTGGCAACAAATATGCAGGGCTAGCCATAAATCATGCTTGATACCAACTAATCTAAACCATTCAAGAAATAGACAAGCTCAGGAATCCTTAGAGAGCAAAAGATGAATTCTCTAACATATCCTAGCAGAAGAAAACATTAAGGCAGTGAAGAACAAACAAACCTAAGGTGCCATCAGCAAACATGTCTTAGTCTAAATTCTTTGTCCTACTGCAACAGAGAAATATGGAAACATAATGAAAAACTAGAAAACATGAACAAAAGATAAACATATCACCATCAACCAGGCTTATGGATCATGCAAACAGTCCTCCATCAACAAACAAATCAGGGCATGCATGAGCTCCAAGACATCAAATTCTTTTCAAAAATCCAAGAGGCTATGTATTACTTGAGAATAAGTCATCAAAATCCAACCCAATACATAAGAGCCTCATGCTCTATTTATGGAGCAAATGAGGAGGTGGAAAACATAAGAGGCTTCCAAAAACCCTAATTTTGTTATAAATGTGCTTAATGACCATGTAAGGCCCAAGACACATAGTACATAAGCTAATAAATGAAAAATATCAAAATATAACTCCTCAATCAAATCTGGAGTGATTTTTCCAAGAAAATATTAAAAAAATATTTTTCCATTAATCAGTGTCTTTTGTTGACTTTTTGGCAAAAGACAGTCTCTGTGCGTAGCGCCTTTTCAGTAGAAAATAGGGTATGTTGCAGCTGAGTTTTGGATCCCTTCCTGGCATCAGTTTTGGCCCCGTGATGGCTTGTTGGAAAGCTTGATGAGTATAATTTCCAAAAATACTTGAGTTGTGCTGAATTAATGCCATTTAATTGCTCAAAAATGAAATCTCCCAACAATGCTCTGTGTGCAGCACCTGATCTGAAAAGGAGGCAGAAAGGTCAAATTTTGGGTGTTTTTTGACCTTTTGAGGGGGTAAAAATGCTCCAATTGATCTGAAATTTTGTGGGTAGACTGTTGGTGATATAAAAAATCCAAAAATGTAAACTTTGAGAGCTGAAGATGCACCAATTTTGTGCGTAGCGCCTAGGGTGTTGCGCTCCTAGGGGTCAAAATTTGGAAGAAACAAAATTTTGTGCAAATTGCCTCAAACTTGGTGGAGAAGGTCTTCAAGGGTTTTGAGAAGCCTATGAAAAATCTTGAGCCATGTCTCTGAGTTTTTCTTGTTCTTTACCTTCTTTGAGTGCTCAAAATTCAATGCCTCCTCACTGATTTTTCATTGTCACTTTGTTCCTCTTTTTGAGTTACTTGTTGCACTTTCTTCACTATCCTCTTGCTCAGCATGAAAAACACTCTCTGATTTTTCTTCACTACCTTATTGTCTCTTATCTTGCTACCTTTAGTGTTGTTTCCTTGGTTTTGGAGTTGATCATTAGCCTCTTTATCTGTTTCACTTTGGCCTTGTCCTTCATTAATGTCTTCTTCTTTGTTATCTCCTATATTGTACCTTCATCTTCCTTGGTCTCTTTACCTTTAACTTTGTCTCTGACTTACTCTCTTATTTCTTTCCACTGTCATCTGTTTTTCCTTTACTCCTGTTGCCCCCTGTTTGTTTTTTACTACCACCATTGCCATATTTACTTGATGTATTAGGAGAAGATAAGTTTTCTTGTGTAGAAGATGAAGTGATGGAGAAGTGGAGGCAAGTGAATGATGTGTAGGAAAACTTTCAGCAAATGAGGGCAAGATGAAGCAATCATGGAGTGCTTCAATATTTAGAAGTGTGTTTGCTGGCAGTGAGTGCCTCTACAACCTATGACAACCTTTCAATTTAGCAAACTTCAGCCCTAGAATGTCAATAAGCTTGATTAGCATGAAGCTTTAGGGTTTGTCCAATTTCTAGGGTTTTGAACATATCCTTCGATTTTATATGCAAAGGAAAACTTGGAGCAGAAAGAAAAAGAGGTTACCAACCTTGTATAACCCATTGCAGGAATTTGGAGGCAAACATTAGCTTTTTTGGGCACTTTTGGGAAAATTTGGCCAAACTTCTGCCTGTGCGCAGCACCTACCCAGGTGTATAGCGCCGGATGCCAGGTGCGTAGCATAGTGTTATTTGACACTGCACCTTCCTCCTCTGTGCACATCACCAGTCTGTCTGTGCGCAACGCCCATTTGCAGAGGGCATTTGGAGGCCTTCCCGGTGTCGAAATGAGCTCCGTGATAGCATGTTGGAAAGCTTGTGGAGTCTACTTTCCAAAACTTCTTTTTTTTACATTTTATATCCATTTACCCATTCAAAAACGGATTCTCCCAACACTGGTCACTCCAGCAATGAAAAAATTCTCCCGGGACACTTGTATTTTTGATATTTCTCCCAAACCATGATACCTGTGTAAAACCTGAAGGAGGTTTTTATTCTTGGCCCTATTTTGGAAAAAAAAATCTCTCACTTTGTTGTGTAACCAGCTCCAAAAGTAGAAGAAAAGAGATATCAACGCCTTAGAAATAAGCCACTTCGAGGGGGCAACCTCCAATACATTACATAAATGAACAATTATTGGATGATACAATTTACAAAACCTCCTTTCTTTATATAGGAGTCCATGTGGCCATAATGTAATCCTAGTGGGCCACAATGTAATCCTAGCCGACTTAACAATAATAATTTAAGGGCACAATAATAACAAAATGGGGGTTACAAGGGTACAATAATAACAATAAGGGGGTTACACTAACAACAATAAGGGACTATACTAGTAATAGGGACCTAACATGCCCCTCTCCTTCAAAAAAGTGTTGTCCTCAACGCTTGAATAGCTCTGGGTGCTTCTGTATAAAATTCTCATCCTCCCATGTAGAATCTTCAGTGGGTAAGTTCTTCCACTTGATGAGATACTCTGAAATTGATCGATTCCGTAGTTGTCGAGTTCTTATTTCCGTGACCGCTTCAGGTTCCAATATGATTTTTCCTTCCTCATCAAGTTCTGGAAATATTGTTTGAAATGGAAGATTTTCACCTATAACCTTCTTTAAGCATGAAACATGGAAAACTGGATGCACTCGCGAAGAATCAGGAAGCTCCAATTTGTATGCCATAGTACCAATCTTTTGCAACACCTTGTAAGGACCATAGTACTTTGGCGATAATTTATTATCCTTCTTAGCTTGCTTGAGGGACATTTGTTTGTATGGTTGTACCCGTAAAAATACCCAATCTCCTACATCAAAACTTCTCTCGCTGCGATGTTGATCTGCCTGTTGTTTCATTCGATTTTGTGCCAAATTCAGGTTATCCTTTAAGAGTTGGAGAACTTCTTGCTGATGCTCGATGTGATCTTCCACCGCTTGAACCTTAGAATTTTCTCTTAAAGATGATGTGATGGATGGTGGATGATATCCATAAAGTGCCATAAATGGGGTCATTTTTGCTGCAGTATGGAAGGAAGTGTTATACCACCATTCAGCAAGAGGTAACCACTTGACCCATTGTGTTTGTTTATCAGATACAAAACAACGGAGATATCCTTCCAAAAATTGATTTACTATCTCAGTTTGACCATCAGATTGAGGATGATAAGATGAGCTATGAGCTAATTGAGTACCCAAACAAGAAAATAACTCCGTCCAAAAATTTCCAGTAAAAATGGGTTCTCTGTTGTTCACAATAACCCTTGGGCTTCCATGTAGCTTTTGAATTTTTTCCATAAATGTAGTAGCAATTGTACTTGCTTTAAATGGATGAGATAATGCACAAAAGTGTGCATACTTGGTAAGTCTATCAACTACCACCATGATGACACTCTTTCCTTCGGACTTAGGTAAACCCGTGATAAAATCCATTGAAATCTCCTCCCAACGTTGACTTGGAATGGATAAAGGTTGTAGAAGTCCTGGGGTCTTAATTGTTTCCACTTTATTCTGCTGGCAAACCAAACATTCCGCCACAAACTTTTGAATATCGGATTTAAGGCCATCCCAAAAAAATTCTTTCTTCACCCTGTGGTAAGTTTTTAAAAATCCCGAGTGTCCTCCTAAAGGAGAAGTGTGCAATTCCAGAAGAATCTTTTGTTTTAGTTGGGAATTCTTACAAAGATATAAGCGATCTTTGTACCATAAGGAATCATTTTTCCAACTAAATGGATCAGATGTACTAGGATCTTGCTGCAACTTTTGAATGAGTGTCCATACATCTTTGTCCTTCTTCCATTCATCTCTTGCTTCAGTTATCCAATCTAGTTGGATAATAGAAATGGCACAAAGCAATGCTTCCACCTCTTCATTCTTTCTTGAGAGTGCATCTGCAACAACATTAAGCTTTCTTTTTTTGTAGATTATTTCAAAGTCATAACCCAACATTTTTGTGACCCATTTTTGCTGCTCTTCTAAAGATAGTCTTTGTTCCAAAAAGTGTTTAAGACTATCATGATCAGTTTTTACCTTGAAGTGTCTTCCCATTAGGTAAGTTCTCCATTTCTTTAGTGCATGCAGCATTGCTAGCATTTCCTTCTCATAAATAGGTTTCTGTAAATAATTTCCTTTGATTGGACGAATTTCAAAAGCAATGGGTCTTCCTTCTTGCATTAAAACAGCACCAATTCCATTTCCTGAGGCATCACATTCCACAATAAAGGTTTTTGTGAAGTCTGGCGTAGCTAAGACCGGTGCTAGGCACATTGCCTCTTTAAGATGTTCAAAGGCCTTAGTTGCTTCATGAGTCCATGAAAATGCATCTTTCTTCAATAATGTTGTTAGAGGTGCTGCTATTCTCCCATAATTCTTAACAAACTTGCGATAATAGCCTGTTAACCCGAGAAATCCTCGCAACTTCTTTATTGTCTTGGGGACTTTCCATTCCTTAATGGCTTTAATTTTGTTAGGGTCTACTTTTACACCCTCGTGAGATATAATATGACCCAGATATTCCACCTCTTGTACTCCAAAGAAACATTTGGATGTTTTTGCATATAATTGTTTCTCCTGCAATAGTTTGAGCACCCTGTCAACATGTTCAACATGATCCTTCCAAGACTTGCTGTAGATTAGTATATCATCAAAAAATACTAGCACAAATTTTCTAAGAAAGGGTTTGAAAATGGAATTCATCAACCCTTGAAATGTAGAAGGTGTATTGGTAAGGCCAAAAGGCATGACCAAAAATTCATAATGACCCTCATGAGTTCAAAATGTTGTTTTTGGAATATCTTCAGTCTTCATTCTAATTTGATGATATCATGGACGAAGATCCAACTTGGTAAAATAAATTGCTCCATGTAATTGATCCAATAATTCATCAATCACAGGAATGGGAAATTTATCTTTGATGGTGAGCTTATTGAGCTCCCTATAATTCGGACACATTCGCCATGGTCCATCCTTCTTGTGTACCAATACTACAGGAGCAGAGAAAGAACTTTGACTAGGTTGAATTATACCGCCTCTAACATTTCTGCAATCATACGTTCAATTTCGCTCTTTTGGAAGTAAGGATATCTATAAGGCCTGATGTTTGGAGGAACACTTCCTGGAATCAAATGAATAGCATGATCATGATCATGAATAGGTGGGAGTCCTTGGGAGTTTCAAACACCTTGGAATGATTGTCCAAGACTTGCTGGAGATCTGCAGAAATAGATGATTTTGATGTCGGAACTTCTAGTGAGCATAATTGTTCAATTACGCCTCGTTGTTCTTTCTTTAGAAGCTTTGTCATGACATTAGAGCTTATTATCCTTCCCGGCTTCCCTTCAATACCCCGTAATTCGACTTCCTTTCCTTCTGAAAAAAATTTCAAGAAAGTTCTTGAAAATTAAAAGCTACCGTCCCCAAAGATTGTAACCATTGTACTCCTAGTACAACATCAGCACCTCCCATAGGAATGGAAAGCATTGGACTAGTCAATACATATTCCCCCATGGTTAGCTTGATATTATGGCATTTTCCAGAGCAATTTATAGTTCCTCCATGTGCAACTATCACTTGACATTCTAGTGCTGGGTATAGGAAACAATTTAATTCCTTGGCTACCTTACAATGAATAAAATTATGGGTGCTACCTGAATCAATCAACACTATTACCTTTTTCTTCTTGATATGTCCTCCTATCTTGAGAGTTTTAGGAGTGGTAATTCCTGCCAGTGCATTACACAATATGGTCGGATTCATTTCTTCCTCTTCTAGGGTTGGTTCCTAGTGTATATCCTCTTCTTGTTCATTTTCTTCTTCCTCTTCACAATCTATGTAAAATAATTTATTCTCAGCACACTTATGACCTTTAGTGTATTTGCTATCACAACTGTAGCAAAGCCCTTTTGCTCTTTTTTCTTCCAATTGTTGTGGTGTCGACCTTGTAGGTTGTGGAAATCTAGGCGTAGAAACACTTCCTTCTTTATAGAAGTGAGTGGTAGGCTTCCTTGTCGCCATAATTTTACATTCAATTTTTCTTGCCAATTTGAATGCCTTCTCCAATGAATTAGGTTCCAAAACGTGAACTTCGTGTTGGATGTTATCCTTTAAAGTGCCTATGAAGAGATCAATCTTGTGTTCCTCTGGAATATCAGTTAACCTTATATTCAATTTTTGGAAGTCCTCAATGTGCTCCCCCACTAAACCCTTTTGTTTGAGATTTATCAATTGGCTAAAGAAGGTGTTGCTCTTTGTATCCTCATAATGTACTATCATTTCCTCCGTAAAAATTGACCAAGTGACAATTTTTTTACGGGAGCAAAGCCATTGATACCATACAAATGTATTTTGTTCTAAATGTAAAGTTGCAATGCGTACCTTTTGTGTGTTTTGTACGTTATGGAGATCAAAATATTGCTCCATCCGTAGTATCCATGTTACAGGATCCTTTCCATCAAACTTCCTCATATCCATCTTTGGAATATGGTGGTTCTTCCCGCCAACATTAGAGTTTATGAAATCACAATTAACAATTATTTTGTTCTCATCATGAGGTTCTTCTACTATCTTTTCACCATTAGGAAACCTTTCTTGTATCAACTTTGTCAAACCTTCCATGTCCGCTTTTAGAAAATTCTTCATGTTTTCCATTTTAGCTTCCATGTCATCCATCTTAGATTCCATGCTATCTTCCATGCCATCTATCTTAGATTCCACGTCTTTCTTCAAACCATCCATATTATTCTTCACACCATCCATCTTTGCTTCCACGCCTTTCTTCAAAACTAACAATGTTACCGATGAAATAGGTAACCGCACTGTTACCTACTTTTTTTTGGTAGCATAAAAAGCACCCGATATTGAAAAGTGGTGATGCAGAATCACCTTTTTTTTTTGGAGCACATTTTCGACACTCTAATATTTTTATTTATGAAGTATGAATATTTGTTTTAAATTGTTAGTGATTTTCATGCTAATTTTGAAACGTATTGATGCAGCATCAATTTTTTTTTTTAGAGCAGTGATTTTCATGCTAATTTTGAAACGTATTGATGCAGCATCAACCTTTTTTTTTAAGAGTGGTGATTTTCATGTTGGTAATAAAACACAAAACTTAGATAAAAATATATATATAAAAACAATAAAAATTTTAAAAAAAAAATTTAACTCATAAAAAAAAATAAAAAAACAAACAAACAAACAAACAAACAAAAATATTCGAAAATTATATCAAAAGAAATGACAAAATTTGAAAAAAAAAAAACATAATTTAAAGAAAAACATCAAAAACATTTTTTCAAGTTATAAAAAAAAAAATAAATAAATAAAATAAAATAAAATAGAAAATTTAAAAATAATTTAAATTACAAAATTAAAATTTAGATAAAAAAAATAAAATACAAAAAAGAAAAAATTAAATTTAAAAATTAAAATTAAAATAATAATAATAAGAAGAAAAAAAATACAAATTTTAAAATTAACAAAGAAAACAAATTTAAAAAAAAAACAAAATTTAAAATTGAAAAAGAAAATTAAAATAAAAGAATTAAAATAAAAAAAACTATCATTAAAAAATAAAATAAAAAAAGAAAAAAACCACGTGCAAATAATTAAAAAACAAATATCCATAAATTTACTGTTTTTTTTAAAAAATGAAACAATTTATAAATTTTAAAAATGAAAAACTAAATAAACTAAAAAATGAAAAAAAAAAAAATTAAAAATTAATAAATTTAATAAATAAATTTTAAATTTAAAAAAAAAATTAATCTAAAAAAAAATAAAAAATTTTAAAATAAAATATTTGAATTAAAAAACATTTAATTTTAAATTTTTGAATTAAAAAAAAAAAAAATCAAATTAAAAAAAAAATATTAAAAATTAAAAAAAAAAAAATAGAAAGAATTTTTTGATCGTGGTGGCGGAAGCCAGCCGCTGGGCAGGAGGCCGATTTAGAGAATCGCCGTCCCGCGGCGGGAGGCCGATTCCGGGAATCGCCCTGCCGCGACGCGAGAGGCCGATTCCGGGAATCGCCCTGCCGCGACGCGAGAGGCCGATTCCGGGAATCACCCTCCTGCAGCGGGGGGCCGATTCCGGGAATCTCCCTCCCGCAGCGGGAGGCCGATTCCGGGAATCACCCTGTCGTGGCGCGGGAGGCCGATTACGGGAATCGCCCTGCTGCGGCGCAGGAGGCCGATTCCGGGAATCGGCCTCCCGCCCAACGACTAGCCTCCGCCACCACCTGGGCGGGAGGTCGATTGGTGGTGCCACCACGATAAAAAATTTCTTTTTTTTTTTTTAAGTTTTTTTAATTTTTAATTTGATTATTTATTTATTTATTTTTAAATTCAAAAAATTTAAATTTTTTTTTTTTTGTTTTAATTTAATTTTTATATTTGAAATTTAATTTGTTTTAATTTGTTTTGTTTTTAATTTTTTTTTTTTGTTTTTAATTTTTTTTTTTCTAAATTTTGTTAAAATTTTTGATTAAATTTTGTATTTTTATTTATTTATTTAATTGATATCTATTATTTTTATTATTATTATTATTTATTATTTTATTTTATTTTTCATTTTTTTTTTATTATTAAATTTTATGTTTAGTTTTTTCATTTAATTTTTAAAAATTTTGTATTATTATTTTTTTAATTACATAAAATTTTTATATTTTTATATTTCAATTAAAATTGTGTATTTAAAATTATATATATGTATATATATAGAAAGAAAGAAAGAAAGAAAGAAAGAATTTTTAATGTCCACGAGGCTAAAAATAGCCTATGGGACATATTGCTTCTCTATCTGACTCTTGTATTCGGCCCTTTTCCTGTGAAGTTTTACAATGAGCACTCCCAACTTATCGACAAACTCTTCGCTGAATAGATTATCCCAAGAATTAGCTGCCAGAATACCTGCATAGTTTTCTCTGGTGTCCTTGAAGGCCTCACATTCTAGAATGAAATGTTTTTTTGTTTCCACTTTTCCGGAGGAGCAAAAAATACATACTCTTTCTTCCCACATTTCTTTTGGCCTTTTCTAGCGCCCTGTTTCATAAATACATAATATATATATATATATATATATATATATATATATATATATATATATATAAATTAAACTTAATATTTTCAAATTAATTTGTTTTTTATTTTATTTTTTATTTAATATATTTTTTTCAATTTTTCAATTTTAATTGATTTTTAAAGTTTTTTAACTTTTTATTTTAACACTGTTTTTTTTCTTTATATTTAAAATCTATTTTTTATTTCAAAATTTATTTGTTTATTCATTTATTTATTAAAATTTAATATTTGTTTTTTTTTTTTTAATTTAATTTGTTATTTTAATATTAACATTTTTTTTTAAATTTAATAAAATCTAATATATATATTTTTAATTTAAGTTCGTATATATATATATATATATATATTATTTTTTATAATTTAAATTTAATTTATTTTTTAAAATCTATTTGTTTTTTTAATATATACTTTTTTAAATTTAATATTTTTATTGTATATTATTTTTCATTTTTTTTACTTTTAATTTGAATAATGTTTTTTTTTTTTTTTAATTTTTATTTTTAAGTTTTAAATTTATTAAAATTTAATATATTTCTTTAAATTTAATTTTTTTTTTTCTTCTGATTGAATAAACATTTTCTTTTTCTTTTTTAAATTTAATTTCTATATTTTATTTTTTATAATTTCTTTTCTTTTTTAACTTGTTTTTTTTTTTTTTTTAAATAAATTTATTTAATTTTTTCATTTTTTTTTTATTATTAAATTTTATGTTTAGTTTTTTCATTTAATTTTTAAAATTTTTGTATTTTTTGTATTTTTTTTAATTTATTTGAATTTAATATTTTTTTTTAATTTTTTAATTTTTTTATTATTATTTTTTTAATTACATAAAATTTTTATATATTTTTTTATTTCAATTAAAATTGTGTATTTAAAATTATATATATATATATATATATATATATATATATATATATATATATATATATATATATATATATATATATATATATATATATATATAATTTAAACTTAATATTTTCAAATTAATTTGTTTTTTATTTTATTTTTTATTTAATTTATTTTTTTCAATTTTTCAATTTTAATTGATTTTTAAAGTTTTTTAACTTTTTATTTTAACACTGTTTTTTTTTTTTAATTTATATTTGAAATCTATTTTTTATTTCAAAATTTATTTGTTTATTCATTTATTTATTAAAATTTAATATTTTAAAAAAGAAAAAAAATTTGATTTGTTATTTTAATATTAACATTTTTTTAAAATTTAATAAAATCTAATATATATATTTTTAAATTAAGTTTATATATATATATATATATATATATATATATATATATATATATTATTTTATATAATTTAAATTTAAATTTTTTATTGTATTTTATTTTTCATTTTTTATTTTTAATTAATTTTTCATTTTTTTACTTTTAATTTGAATAATGTTTTTTTTTTTAAATTTTTAATTTTAAAGTTTTAAATTTATTAAAATTTAATATATTTCTTTAAATTTTTTTTTTTTTTTTTTCTAATTTAATAAACATTTTCTTTTTCTTTTTAAAATTTAATTTCTATATTTTATTTTTTATAATTTCTTTCCTTTTTTAGCTCTTTTTTTTTTTAATTTAATATATTTTTTTAATTTCTATATATTTTGAAATTTTAATCTTTAAATTTTTTTTATTTTTTTTCTTAAATTTTAGGTTTTTTTTTAATGTTTGAATTAAAATTTTTATTTTATTTTTATTTTTATTTTTTAATTCCTATATATTTTTAAATTTTAAACTTTAAAATGTTTTTCTTTTTTAAATTTATTTATTTTTTTAAATTTTAGGTTTTTTTTAATGTTTGAATTTTAAAAATTAAAAAATGTTATTTCTATTTTTAAAAATGTCAAAAATATGAGACATTTTTTTTTTTTTTTTTTTGTTATTCCAGTATCAATTGGTTTTGTTTTCAGGGTGTTTTTTCAATCATTTTTTCAAGAAACAATTTCGTTTTTAGCATAATTTTATAAAATGTTGAAATTTGACCTTAAAAAAAACCAAGTGTGTTCTGGAATACATTTTTTTTTGTTTTTGGGGTGTTTTTTCATGTTTTTTGAGTCTTTTTGGGTTAGAGTTCCCGTTTTGAGGTCAGGTTACCTATTTCATCGGTAACATTGTTAACTTCCATTTCATTTTTTGTTGCTCTTTGCGAGAGCGAAATTTGGTGCACTTGCTCTTGTAATTTTGATAGATCATGTTGCAATTCTTCATCTTCATGGGTCATAGTAGAGCCTTTTGAAGGATTCATGGGTGTTGAATTATTTTTATGGGGCATTTTTTAGAACCCAATATTGATATCTATTCTACAATATGCCCTTGAAATCAATTCAAATTGATTTTTCAAACAAGACTTATGCAATTCGGAAAAAAATTACACACCTTTTTCTTGCTTTTGAGGAGCACGATATTGAAATTGGATTATCTATGTGATTGCGGCCCTTCAATATCTGAAATTCAGCACTGAAGTAGCCCTCTAAATTCTCTTTTGAATGCCATAGGTCTGACCTGATTTGGATTCTCCAAGACAAAGTTATGTCCAATCTCCCACAATGACCTAATTATGGACTGGTTCAATAGAGAGAACTTGTACGACTTGCCACATGTCTTTGTTTCGTCCTTCACCTCTGAAATTGATAGCCAAGAAACTATAGTCTGTGTAATTGCGACCAATTTTTACGGCACTCCAATCCGATGCTCAGAGAGAGAGTTATTGAACTTTTCCCACGATCACCTTTTTGAGATGAAATTCGGGAGCTTGAAAAAGCACTACATTCCACAGATCATATCTCCAAAAATATTGTGAAACAAGCTCTGAAATTTTGCGACAAGTTTCCTCAGGATTTCAGCTTCGTACCCTAAGAATTTCAGATTCTGAACCTTCGTAGAAAAAACATTATAGCGCAAATTCCACGATGACCTGTTTAGGATCCTGAAAAAAGACCTAACTTCCACAGATCATATCTCCGAAAATATGGTGAACCAAGCTCTGAAATATTTAAACGATCTTCCTTAGGATTTCGGCTTCGCACCCTAAAAATTTCAGCTTCTGAAACTTCAGAGAAAAAAAGTTATAGCGAAAATTCCACGATGACCTGTTTGGAGCAGCGAAACCCTAGAATCCAAAGCTCTGATACCAAATGTTGTGTAACCAGCTCCAAAAATAGAAGAAAAGAGATATCAACGCCTTAGAAATAAGCCATTTCGAGGGGGCAACCTCCAATACATTACATAAATGAACAATTCTTGGATGATACAATTTACAAAACCTCCTTTCTATATATAGGAGTGCATGTGGCCATAATGTAATCCTAGTGGGCCACAATGTAATCCTAGCCGACCTAACAATAATAATTTAAGGGCACAATAATAACAAAATGGGGGTTACAAGGGTACAATAATAACAATAAAGGGGTTACACTAATAACAATAAGGGACTATACTAGTAATATAGGGACCTAACACACTTTTTCCAAATTCATATTTGTTTGGTCAGAAACATAGTTTGAAGTAAAACTAGCCCTAGGTGTGGCAAATGACTTGGCCCTTGGAATGAATTCTTGGAAAATTATGGAGGAATTATGTTTATGAGCTGGTATGGATTTATGCTTGCTGACATGATCTATCAAATGAATCCTTTGCTCTTGTGCCTCCTTTTCATATCAAACCCTAGCTTAGCTGGAAGAGGAAGTTAGGGTTTGGTGTAGGGGATTTAGGATTGACTGGCAGAGGGAGGGGAATGAAGGGGTTAAGGGTTGTCTAAATTCTTGGGGAAATTTTGGGGAATAGGGATAGATTTTAGGGAGTAGGGGAAAGTGGAATTTCAAGAATTGAGTAAGGGGAAGGGGTCCAAAAGGGAAAAACACAGGCCTAGTCTTAAAAAGTGTCAAAATGTGGCCATAGGCTAGTTTTTTTAGAAAAATGATGAATTTGAGGGATAGGAGTGATGGGAAATGTTTGTGAAGGTATATTAAGGATAGGAAGAGGTGTAAGAACATCAATATACAAGCCTTGTTGATGTTTAACCAAGGAGGTCATGAAACCAAAAAAAATTCCCTTAAAAACCCTAGATGGACAATGGAGGAGTTAGGAAAAACAAAATAGAGGGCTGAGGCCAAAGGTGACACAAAAAAGATAAACTGAATGACATGAGCCCATGATGGGTCTTCTGGGATGGGTGAGCGGAGCATTGACATGATGGAATGATGAAATAGTGAAAAATTTATCCTAAGGATAATGAAGGCAGTGAGATTTCTAGAACTCACAATGTTCATGAACTTTGTTTCTAGAAATCTAGGATAAGTATTTAGTCATCCATACAAAGAAAAAATTACTGATGAGTAACAGTGGCTCCACTTGGGGAGGGTAGCTCCTTTTCAGGAGGTGTCCAGAACTTTAGATCTCTGGCTTTATGGAGACTAGTGCCTCATCCATTTGGGTAGACTTTTACCTCTCTTTACTTTCTAATGCTTGCTTGAGGCTATGATCTTGAAAAATCTGAAAAACATGATCAACTCAACTTCATCTCTACCTACCCATCCTACTTTCCTATCATTTTTTCTTCTTTAAGTGCATTTAGACTAGCATCCTTGACATTCTTTTCTTTTGAAAGAAAAACAAACTATCTACTTCTACACTTATTTCTTCCAGAAGTCGAGATTAAGCTAATGGACTCCTTCGATTCTCTACATAAGCTACTCAACTGCCAAGATTAAACTATTTGACAGGATTCATTCACTAAACTAAAACATGAAATTGAAAGCATGGCTAAATCAAGATTTGAAAATCTAACTTACCATGTGCTTGTGGCATAAAAACAAGCTGCACACAAATGTTATTTTTGCATAAAAGTAAAATAGAAAGATAAGGGTTGTGATCTATCATTTGTTATGCATCCTCATCTTCCTCTTTGGTTCTGTTTTGAGCATGTGGAACCAATATCTTTTCATTCCCTAATCTATCCTTTTTTACAAGTCAAGTTTGAATGATTTAACAAGCTCTCTTTCACTAACTTATCGGCAATAGATTAAAAACATGTTCAACCATGATTAGGCTAGATGACTAAAAAATACTTTTTGGCACAAGTAGTGGCATTTAGGTTTGCACACTTTCAGCATCACTATTTTTTGGGTATGGGGCTGTACCTTTTTTCAAATCTGCACTCTTTTTCTACCTTTCTTTGTTTTTGTGTTTTTTCATTTTTTCCAAACAATCTAGAACTAAAAAGATGCTCACAAGGCTGAGCTTATTTTGCATACCTATCTATCCTAATCTAACCTATACATGATATATATTAAGCTGGTGAACTCTCTTTTCCAATACAAACTGTCAAGCAAATGATTCCATGAGGGATCTTGGTTTAGATCCTTGAGTATGTGGGACAAACAAAAGGGCCACTCCCATCTTACTTTATTTTGAACAGTGGTGCCTAAACTTCTCTTTAAACCTTGAATCAAACTGCTCTTAACATGTTTCACTCCCTCTTCAAATGTCTTTAACAAATCAGCAAAGGGATCTTGAAAGAATACCTAAATGTGAAGATTTGGAAAATAAGCTTGATCTAGGCCTGCTTTTTCCTCCACTTGGATGAGCTTAGGACCCTTTTGGGAAAGAAACTCTTCCTATTCATCATGATCATCTGAACTGGTATGCTCTTCATAGATTGCAATGTTATCCTTTAGCAAACATGATGGGTTTTGACTAAGTGGGTTGCGTTCTGTGTGAAAACCACCATGTTGATTAGTAGGAGCACTCCTTGGCAACAAATCTTCTTGAGAAAGATGTGCAAAAACTCTTATGTGATTGTAAATTTCCAAGCCTTCATCTACAATTTGAAATTCAATGGGACTTGGTGGCTACAAATCTGAATCTGAAGAGGATTCCGTGTCCCAAATGATTTCATCAACCATTTCAGGAAAAGGTTTTTCACTTACAACTTGCTCAAGAAGTTCTTTTTCTTCTCTAATTTCAACATCAAAACTGAAAGACTGTTGATTCCCAATCACATGAAATTTATTTCTGATGGGTTGTTATGAAGTAGAACAAAGGGTCAGAGATCCTTCACTTACTTCTAAACTTTCAAGGCTTCCCTCATCAGTTGCATAGATGGCATGAATTGGCTTATTACTTTTTTGAAGTTGATGAAAATGATCTTCCTCCCAAAAACCAATTACTGAGTGCTCTGCAAGGTTAGTTTTTGTTTGGAGGATATCATCATCAGATTGATCAAACTTTGGAAACTCATCAAAATAAGTAGTGTCACCAATAAAACATATTGGATTATTAGTTTGTTCTTCTTTGAATTGATCTACAAATTCACTTTTTGATTTATGTTAGATGGAATTAGCAGGAGAAAAAACATAAATGTTTTGTTCAGACGAAGGTTTAGAGGCTGGCTGAATGTTTAGAATCTGATTGATTTCCTCTTCAGTCAAAAGAGGAGGCATTTTTCTGTTTCTTTGGATAGAAGTACAACAATTCTCTTTTTCTTGTGAAGGCTGATTTTGATGCTGAATGTTTTCTTGAGCCTCACTTAGAAGAGATGGTGAATCATCACTTGTGCCTTCAGAGAGATCTTGTGGGTTTTCTTATATTTCTTGATTGATTTCTTCCTCAACTAACTCATCTAGGCTATCATGATAGTTATCTTGAGAATGAAATTCATGGATTGCTTCTAAGAGATCTTTAGGATGAAAATTTCCTAAATCTTCATCACTATCTATAAGATATTGTATGATATCCTAAGATTGATCACAAAAATTTTCAGCCAATGATAAATATGGGGAATTTTGTTTATAATGCTCATAAAATGCCTTGTGTATTTTATTTTAAGTAAACAAGCTACCAGGTCTTAGAATCTCATACCATTCCCTTGCCTTCCCTTCTAATGTTAGCATGAAAATCTTCATAAGGCAGTCCTCATGCCATTCAGCTTTTAACCCCCATACATGGATATGAAACTTGATGAGGTGTAACAAAGGGTCATCAGACTTTTCATCTTGAAACCTAGGGAGGTTTTTGTCCCAATCTATCTGAGGCAATTTGTGTGGGAACCTAGGGATGTGATCTCTGTTCATTGGAGAATATCTCCTTTGTATCCTTGGATCCATGTTTGTAAGTCAGAAAGGGTCACTGAATTTTTTAAACCATTATATATTTCTCTACCAGTGGAGTCTTTTGGTCTATTGAGGGTTGTGGAGTCACCAGGTGGAATATTTGAACTTTTTTGTCCACCATCAACATGATTGGGATTGCTTAATGCATTCCCAGGGGAGTCTATGAGAACTAGTGGGGTCAATAGGACTACTGAAGACCAATGGAGTTGCTAGGTGGAGGACACTTACTATTTTAAGGGTGTGTTTGTTGTCCACCATCAACAAATGAATACCAATATAAGGAAGTTTGTGGGTCTCCTGAGTTCCTAAGGATGTCTAAGATGTTATCTTCTCAGAATGTCCCACCATGATCGCCATTATGTTAGCTCCTCATAATTTTCTAGATTGATTGAGATACAAATGGATAGGGGTAACATCAAACCAAGCTTTGGAATCCAAGGACCTAGCCTTTCCTGGATTCAGAGAGGGATCTCTCTATTAGGTGCAAAGATGTGAACTTGTTTGCTAATTAGGGTTGATTTTAGGCTAGTTATGAAATATTGGGTTTGTTGATTATTTTTTGGTTGGGTATAATGCTTAGATAGACTAGATAGAAACAAGGAAAAATTCAAGTCATTGGGCAATGGAGTCTAACAAGGTCATGATAGGTTCATAAATTGAGTAGGGATTATTGTAGGGCAAATCTAGCTTGGTTGGTGGATCTTTGAGGTTTGAAGGATCATGAGACGGACATTAATTTTGAGAAACAAAGTTTGACAAAGAGTAGCAAAGAATTCTATATCATATACTTAAACTAAGGGAGTTAGAAGAATCATAAGCATAGAGAAGAAATCAAAGGCAGAGGAAACCCTAAACTCTTTGATTCAGACTTAAAGCAGATGATTATCCAAGACAAACATTCAAAATGAAATACAGAAAGGCAAGAAACTTATTTAACTTTCAATGATTTCATCATCAAGAACAGAAAACGTTAAAGATGCACATATAAATACAATCATAGAAGGAGAGAAGCTCTGAACATCTAAGATAATAGCTATGAAGGTTCTTTGAAACAATTAGCTAAGAAAATGCAAAGAGCATGAGTGAAACAAACTTCTTTGACAAACCTAGGTAATGGTGCTTTAAAGAGATGACTCCAAGAACATAGTTTTTAGTGGCAACAAATATGCAGGGCTAGCCATAAATCATGCTTAATACCAACTAATCTAAACCATTCAAGAAATATACAAGCTCAGGAAATACTTAGAGAGAAAAAGATGAATTCTCTAACATATCCTAGCAGAAGAAAACATTAAGGCAGTGAAGAACAAACAGACCTAAGGTGCCATCAGCAAACATGTCTTAGTCTAAATTCTTTGTCCTACTACAACAGAGAAAGATGGAAACATAATGAAAAACTAAAAAACATGAAAAAAATAGAAACATATCACCATCAACCAGGCTTATGGATCCTGCAAACAGTCCTCCTCCATCAACAAACAAATCAAGGCATGCATGAGCTCCAAGACATCAAATTCGTTTCAAAACTCCAAGAGGCTATGTATTACTTGAGAATAAGTCATAAAAATCCAACCCAATACATAAGAGCCTCATGCTCTATTTATGGAGCAAATGAGGAGGTGGAAACCATAAGAGGCTTCCATAAACCCTAATTTTGTCATAAATGTCATAAATGTGCTTAATGACCATGCAAGGCCCAAGACACATAGTAGATAAGCTAATAAATTAAAAATATAAAAATATAACTCCTCAATCAAATCTGAGTGATTTGTCCAAAAAAATATTAAAAAACCATATTTCCATTAATCAGTGTCTTTTGTTGACTTTTTGGCAAAAGACAGTCTCTGTGCATAGCGCCTTTTCAGTAGAAAATATGGTCTGTTGTAGCTGAGTTTTGGATCCCTTCCCGGCATCAGTTTTGGCCCCGTGATGGCTTGTTGGAAATATTGGTGAGTCTAATTTGCAAAAGACTTGATTTGTGCTGAATGAATGCCATTTAATTGCTCAAAAATCAAATCTCCCAACACTTCTCTGTGCACAGCACCTGATCTGAAAAAGGAGGCAGAAAGGTCAAATTGTGGGTGTTTTTTGACCTTTTGAGGGGGTAAAAATGCTCCAATTGATCTGAAATTTTGTGGGTAGACTGTTGGTGATGTAAAAAATAAAAAAAAGGTAAACTTTGAGAGCTGGAGATGAACCAATTTTGTGCGTAGCACCTAGGGTGTTGCGCTCATAGGGGTCAAAATTTGGAAAAAACAAAATTTTGTGCAAATTGCCTCAAACTTGGTGGAGAAGGTCTTCAAGGGTTTTGAGAAGCCTATGAAAAATCTTGAGACATGTCTCTAAGTTTTTATTGGTCTTTACCTTCTTTGAGTGCTCAAAATTCAATGCCTCCACACTGATTTTTCATTGTCACTTTGTTCCTCTTTTTGAGTTACTTGCTGCACTTTCTTCACTATCCTCTTGCTCAACATGAAAACCACTCTCTTCTTTGTCTTCACCATATTCTTGTCTCTTATCTTGCTACCTTTAGTGTTGTTGCCTTGGTTTTGGAGTTGATTATTAGCCTCTGTATCTGTTTCACTTTGGCCTTGTCCTTCATTGATGTCTTCTTCTTTGTTATCTCCTGTATTGTACCTTCATCTTCTATTTCAACTTCATCTTCCTTGGTCTCTTTACCTTTAACTTTTTCTATGACTTACTGTCTTGTTTCTTTCCACTGTCATCTGTTTGTCCTTTACTGCTGCTGCCCCCTGTTTGTTTTTTACTACCACCATTGCCATATTTACTTGATGTATTAGGAGAAGATAGGTTTTCTTGTGTATAAGATGAAGTGATGGAGAAGTGGAGGCAAGTGAATGATGTGTAGGAAAACTTTCAGCAAATGAGGGAAAGGTGAAGAAATCAAGGAGTACTTCAGTATTTAGAAGTGTGTTTGCTGGCAGTGAGTGCCTCTACAACCTATGACAACCTTTCAATTTAGCAAACTTCGACCCTAGAATGTCAGTAAGATTGATTGGCATGAAGCTTTAGGGTTTGGCCAATTTCTAGGGTTTTGAACCTCTCCTTTGATTTTATATGCAAAGGAAAACTTGGAGGGGAAAGAAAAAGAGGTTACCAACCTTGTATAACCCTTTGCAAGAATTTGGAGGCAAACATTAGCTTTTTTGGGCACTTTTGGGAAAATTTGGCCAAAATTCTGCCTGTGCATAGCGCCTGCCTAGGTGCGTAGTGCCGGGTTCTAGGTGCATAGCATAGTTTTATTTAACACTGCACCTACCTCCTCTGTCCCCAGCGCCAGTCTGTCTGTGCGTAGTGCCACTACCTGTGCGCAACGCCCATTTGCAAAGGGCATTTGGAGGCCTTCCCGGTGTCAGAATGAGCTCCATGATAGCTCATTGGAAAGCTTGTGGAGTATACATTGAAAAAATTCTTTTTTTTACATTTTATGTCCATTTACCTATTCAAAAACGGATTCTCCCAACACTGGTCACTCCATCAGTGCAAAAATTCTCCTAAGACACCTATATTTTTGATATTTCTCCCAAACCATGATACCTGTGTAAAACCTGAAGGAGGTTTTTCTTCTTGGCCCTATTTTGGAAAAAAACCTCTCTCACTTTTTCCAAATTCATCTTTTTTTGGTCAGAAACATAGTTTGAAGCAAAACTAGCCCTAGGTGTGGCACATGACTTGGCCCTTGCAATGAATTCTTGAAAAATGATGGAGGAATTATGTTTATGAGCTGGTATGGAATTATTCTTGCTAACATTATCTATTAAATGAATCCTTTTCTCTTATGCCTCCTTTTCATATCAAACCCTAGCTTAGTTGGAAGAGGAAATTAGGGTTTGGTGTAGGGGATTTAGGACTGACTTGCAGAGGGAGGGGAATGAAGGGGTTAAGGGTTGCTAAATTCTTGGGGAAATTTTTGGGAATAGGGATATATGTTAGGGAGTATGGGAAAGTGTAATTTCAATAATTGAGTGAGGGGAAGGGGTCCAAAAGGGAAAAAAATAGGCCTAGTCTTAAAAAGTGTCAAAATGTGGCCGTAGACTAGGTTTTTTTAGAAAAATGATTAATTTGAGGGATAGGAGTGTTGGGAAATGTTTGTGAAGGTACATTAAGAATAGGAGGAGGTGTAAGAACATTAGGATACATGCCTTGTTGATGTTTAACCAAGGAGGTCATGAAACCAAGAAAAATGCCCTTAAAAACCCTATATGGACAATGGAGGAGTTAGACAAAACAAAATATAGGGTTGAGGCCAAAGTTGTCACAACAAGGATAAAATAAATGACATGAGCCCATGATGGGTCTTCTGGGATGGATGAGCAGAGCATTGACATGATGGAATGATGAAATAGTGAAAAATTTATCCTAAGGATAATGAGGGCAGTGAGATTTATAGAACTCACAATGTTCATGAACTTTGTTTTTAAAAATCTAGGATAAGTATTTAGTCATTCATACAAAGCAAAAATTACTGATGACTAACACACCCTTTTCTAAGGTGAGCAGAAAGGTGTGTGGGTTGAATATATCTCACCTTGGTGACTCCACTGTTTAAATCTCATTTTGACTATCCTAGCTTTCAAGAGGCCACACACTTGGTCTGATACTTCACAACAGAGAATTCCTCCTACGTTTGACCCTAAAAATTTAATATATAGAAGGATATGGAAAGAAATAACCCCTATCATCCCATCCCCTGTAACCTATTTTCCATAAGTATCATCCACTATATCTCAAAAGGTTGTGATAAATCGTTCTGAGTCTCCCTCCAAATCTTCATAATATTTTGAGGAACGTTGTACATTGTTTAACCTAATTTCTTCAAGGGTTAAAGCTGAAGAAACCTTTGCTTGTTCTCCTACCATTAAATTTCACACCCTCCCATAAACTGAAGAAGTTAAAGGCATCCTCATAAATATTCCAACAAAGAGTGTAAATAGTCTCCCAACTCAGCTCCAGTCAATTGTGATTTAGAAAACTCCTCATCAAGGCCGTGTGATAACCCCCCTTGCAAAAGTTTTTGTACCTGGCTTTCTCCCGAACAAATATGCCCCACTAGACTATCCACAACCCCTAAATGGTATGCCACAGGATTATCTTAAAATCCTACCTAGATTTACTGAAGAGGATGATATTTCAACTCAAAGACATATAGAAAAATTTTGTGCATTTGCAGAGAATTTGAATGTAGAACATATGGATAAGGTGTTGAGGCTCTTTTTCCAATCCCTAGATGGAGAGGCCAGGAAATGGTTCAAAGCTCTCCCAAATGTTTCAATCACTACCTGGGAGGAGATGGAAAATTATTTCATGAAGAAGTGGGGAGAGAAAAGGGACCATGCGTACATCCTCACTAAATTCAACACAATGAAGAGAAAACATAATGAAGATGTCTCAGAATTCATAAAAAGGTTTACCAAATTGTACAATAGTGTTCCTGCTGAAATTAAACCTCCACTAGTTTCTACTAAAGTGGTTTTCGCTAGGGATTTTGAGCCAGAGTTTGGTTTCACTCTCAAAGAAAGGAAGTCTTTACCCTATAGAAAATTCAAATAGATGCTCTAGAATTTGAATCAAATTTCACCTCTAATGGGAAATGAAGAGGGAAAATTGAGGAGGAGAGGAAAAGAGGAAAACAATTATTCAAACCACGGGAAGGAAACACAAGAATAGAAGCTAGAGGAGATGAAAAAACTAATAATAAAATTTTCTAACAAGCTTGTGAAACTAGAGTTGGAAAACAAGAACCCTGCTCGACCAATTCAACTGATTCCTAACCGAAACTTCAACCCCCAGTATAGGAGACCACCCTTGCAGCTCTTGCAAAGCGAGAGAAAATATCAACAATATCACATTCAACCTCATTTGTATTTGGAAGATGATATATAGGAACATGTTGAAGAAACCATGGAAGTTCAAGAAAACTAGTTCTCTTCTCTTTCCGAAGAGGAATATGAAGTTGAAGCACATGAGGAAGAATGGGATGACTTGGATGCCCCACCGAATGGTGGTGATATTGAAAACTATCGTAGATAGTATTTTGACTTCATGTAGACTCAGTTACATAGAAAATATGATCTTATATATTCTAGGAAAATATCTAGAATGAAAGATCAAAATGAGGAAGAATGGGATGATTTGGATGCCCCACTGAATGTTGTGTAACCAGCTCCAAAAATAGAAGAAAAGAGATATCAACGCCTTAGAAATAAGCCACTTCGAGGGGGCAACCTCCAATACATTACATAAATGAACAATTCTTAGATGATACAATTTACAAAACCTCCTTTCTATATATAGGAATCCATGTGGCCATAATGTAATCCTAGTAGGCCACAATGTAATCCTAGCCGACCTAACAATAATAATTTAAGGGCACAATAATAACAAAATGGGGGTTACAAGGGTACAATAATAACAATAAGGGGGTTACACTAATAACAATAAGGGACTATACTAGCAATATAGGGACCTAACATGCCCCTCTCCTTCAAAAAAGTGTTGTCCTCAATGCTTGAGTAGCTCTGGGTGCTTCTGTATAAAATTCTCATCCTCCCATGTAGAATCTTCAGTGGGTAAGTTCTTCCACTTGATGAGATACTTCGAAATTGATCAATTCCGTAGCTGTCGAGTTCTTGTTTCCGTGACCGCTTCAGGTTCCAATATGATTTTTCCTTCCTCATCAAGTTCTGGAAATATTGTTTGAACTGGAAGATTTTCACCTATAACCTTCTTTAAGCATGAAACATGGAAAACTGGATGTACTCGCGAAGAAGCAGGAAGCCCCAATTTGTATGCCATAGTACCAATCTTTTGCAACACCTTGTAAGGACCATAGTACTTTGGCGATAATTTATTATCCTTCTTAGCTTGTTTGAGGGACATTTGTTTATATGGTTGTAGCCGTAAAAATACCCAATCTCCTACATCAAAACTTCTCTCGCTGCGATGTTGATCTGCCTGTTGTTTCATTCGATTTTGTGCCAAATTCAGGTTATCCTTTAAGAGTTGAAGAACTTCTTGCTGATGCTCGATGTGATCTTCCACTGCTTGAACCTTCGAATTTTCCCTTAAAGATGATGTGATCGATGGTGGATGATATCCATAAAGTGCCACAAATGGGGTCATTTTTGCTGCAGTATGGAAGGAAGTGTTATACCACCATTCAGCGAGAGGTAACCACTTGACCCATTATGTTTGTTTATCAGATACAAAACAACGAAGATATCCTTCCAAAAAATTATTTACTATCTGAATTTTACCATCAAATTGAGGATGATAAGATGAGCTATGAGCTAATTGAGTACCCAAACAAGAAAATAACTCCGTCCAAAAATTTCCAGTAAAAATGGGATCTCTGTCGCTCACAATAACCCTTGGGCTTCCATGTAGCTTTTGAATTCTGTCCATAAATGTAGTAGCAATCGTACTTGCTTTAAATGGATGAGATAATGCACAAAAGTGTGCATACTTGGTAAGTCTATCAACTACCACCATGATGACACTCTTTCCTTCGGACTTAGGTAAACCTGTGATAAAATCCATTGAAATCTCCTCCCAACGTTGACTTGGAATGGATAAAGGTTGTAGAAGTCCCGGGGTCTTAATTGTCTCAACTTTATTCTGCTAGCAAACCAAACATTCCGCCACAAACTTTTGAATATCAGATTTAAGGCCATCCCAAAAAAAATCTTTCTTCACCCCGTGGTAAGTTTTTAAAAATCCTGAGTGTCCTCATAAAGGAGAAGTGTGCAATTCCAGAAGAATCTTTTGTTTTAGTTGGGAATTCTTACAAAGATATAAGCGATCTTTGTACCATAAGGAATCATTTTTCCAACTAAATGTATCCGATGTACTAGGATCTTGCTGCAACTTTTGAATGAGTGTCCATACATCTTTGTCCTTCTTCCATTCCTCTCTTGCTTCGGTTATCCAATCTGGTTGGATAATAGAAATGGCACAAAGCAATGCTTCCACCTCTTCATTCTTTCTTGAGAGTGCATCTGCAACAACATTAAGCTTTGCTTTTTTGTAGATTATTTCAAAGTCATAACCCAACATCTTTGTGACCCATTTTTGCTGCTCTTCTGAAGATAGTCTTTGTTCCAAAAAGTGTTTAAGACTATCATGATCAGTTCTTACCTTGAAGTGTCTTCCCATTAGGTAAGTTCTCCATTTCTTTAGTGCATGCAGTATTGCTAACATTTCCTTCTCATAAATAGGTTTCTGGAAATACTTTCCTTTGATTGGACGACTTTCAAAAGCAATGGGTCTTCCTTCCTGCATTAAAACTGCACCAATTCCATTTCCTGAGGCATCACATTCCACAATAAAGGTTTTTGTGAAGTCTGGTGTAGCTAAGACCGGTGCTAGGCACATTGCCTCTTTAAGACGTTCAAATGCCTTAGTTGCTTCAGGAGTCCATGAAAATGCATCTTTCTTCAATAATGTTGTTAGAGGTGCTGCTATTCTCCCATAATTCTTAACAAACTTGCGATAATACCCTGTTAACCCGAGAAATCCTCGCAACTGCTTTATGGTTGTGGGAACTTTCCACTCCTTAATGGCTTTAATTTTGTTAGGGTCTACTTTAACACCCTCGTGAGATACAATATGACCCAGATATTCCACCTCTTGTACTCCAAAGAAACATTTGGATGTTTTTGCATATAATTGTTTCTCCTACAACAGTTTGAGCACCCTGTCAACATGTTCAACATGATCCTTCCAAGACCTGCTGTAGATTAGTATATCATCAAAAAATACTAGCACAAATTTTCTAAGGAAGGGTTTGAAAATGGAATTCATCAACCCTTAAAATGTAGAAGGTGCATTGGTAAGGCCAAAAGGCATGACCAAAAATTCATAATGACCCTCATGAGTTCGAAATGTTGTTTTTGGAATATCTTTAGTATTCATTCTAATTTGATGATATCCTGAACGAAGATCCAACTTGGTAAAATAAATTGCTCCATGTAATTCATCCAATAATTCATCAATCACAGGAATGGGAAATTTATTTTTAATGGTGAGCTTATTGAGCTCCCTATAATCCGGACACATTCGCCATGATCCATCCTTCTTGTGTACCAATACTACAGGAGCAGAGAAAGAACTTTGACTAGGTTGAATTATATCCGCCTCTAACATTTCTGCAATCATATGTTCAATTTCGCTCTTTTTGACGTAAGGATATCTATAAGGCCTGATGTTTGGAGGAACACTTCCTGGAATCAAATGAATAGCATGATCATGATCACGAATAGGTGGGAGTCCTTTGGGAGTTTCAAACATCTTGGAATGATTGTCCAAGACTTGTTGGAGATCTGCAGAAATAGATGATTTTGATGTCGGAACTTCTAGTGAGAATAATTGTGCAATTACGCCTCGTTGTTCTTTCTTTAGAAGCTTTTCCATGACATTAGAGCTTATTATCCTTCTTGGCTTCCCTTCAATACCCTGTAATTCGAATTCCTTTCCTTCTGAAAAAAATTTCAAGAAAAGTTCTTGAAAATTAAAAGCTACCGTCCCCAAAGATTGTAACCATTGTACTCCTAGTACAACATCAGCACCTCCCATAGGAATGGAACGCATTGGACTAGTCAATACATATTCCCCCATGGTTAGCTTGATATTATGGCATTTTCCAGAGCAATTTATAGTTCCTCCATTTGCAACCATCACTTGACATTCTGGTGCTAGGTATAGGAAACAATTTAATTCCTTGGCTACTTTATAATGAATAAAATTATGGGTGCTACCTGAATCAATCAACACTATTAACTTTTTCTTCTTGATATGTCCTTCTATCTTGAGAGTTTGAGGAGTGGTAATTCCTGCCAATGCATTACACGATATGGTTGGATTCAATTCTTCCTCTTCTAGAGTTGGTTCATAGTGTATATCCTCTTCTTTTTCATTTTCTTCTTCCTCTTCACAATCTATGTAAAATATTTTCTTCTCAGCACACTTATGACCTTTAGTGTATTTTCTATCACAACTGTAGCAAAGCCCTTTTGCTCTTTTTTCTTCCAATTGTTGTGGTGTCAACCTTGTAGTTTGTGGAAATCTAGGTGTAGCAACACTTCCTTCTTTATAGAATTGAGTGGTAGGCTTCCTTGTCACCATAATTTTACATTCAACTTTTCTTGCCAACCTGAATGCCTTCTCCAATGAATCAGGTTCCAAAAAGCGAACTTCATGTTGGATGTTATCCTTTAAAGTACCTATGAAGAGATCAATCCTGTGTTCCTCTGGAATATCAGTTACCCTTATATTCAATTTTTGGAAGCCCTCAATGTGCTCCCCCACTAAACCCTTTTGTTTGAGATTTATCAATTGGCTAAAGAAGGTGTTGCTCTTTGTATCCTCATAATGTGCTATCATTTCCTTCGTAAAAATTGACTAAGTGACAATTTTTTTATAGGAGCAAATCCATCAATACCATACAAATGTATTTTGTTCTAAATGTAAAGTTGCAATGTGTACCTTTTGTGTGTTTTTCACATTATGGAGATCAAAATATTGCTCCATCTGTAGTATCCATGTTACAGGATCCTTTCCATCAAACTTCCTCATATCCATTTTTGGAATATGGTGGTTCTTCCCGCCAAAATTAGAGTTTATGAAATCACGATTAACATTTATTTTGTTCTCATCATGAGGTTCTTCTACTATATTTTCACCATTAGGAAACATTTCTTGTATCAAATTTGTCAAACATTCTATGTCTTCTTTTAGATCATTCTTCATGTTTTCCATGTTGTCTTTCATGTCATCCATCTTAGCTTCCACGCCAGCTTCCATGCCATCCATCTTAGCTTCCACGCCTTTCTTCAAACCGTCCATCTTCGCTTCCACGCCTTTCTTCAAAACTTCCATTTCATTTTTTGTTGCTCTTTGCGAGAGCGAAATTTGGTGCACTTGCTCTTGTAATTTTGATAGATCATGTTGCAATTCTTCATCTTCATGAGTCATAGTAGAGCCTTCTGAAGGCTTAATGGGTGTTGAATTATTTTTACGGGGCATTTTTTAGAACCCAATACTGATATATATTCTACAATATGCCCTTGGAATCAATTCAAATTGATTCTTCAAACAAGACTTATGCAATTCGGAAAAGAAAAAAGAAAAAAAGAAAAAAGAAAAAAACATACACACACCTTTTTCTTTCTTTTGAGGAGCTCGATATTGAAATTGGATTATATTTGTGATTGCAACTCTTCAATATTTTAAATTCAGCACTGAATTAGCCCTCTGAATTATCTTTTCAATGCCATAAGTCTGACCTGATTTGGATTCTCCAAGACAAAGTTATGTCCAATCTCCCACAATGACCTAATTATGGACTAGTTCAGTAGAGCGAACTTGTACGACTTCCAACGTGTCACTGTTTATTCCTTTGCCTCTGAAATTGATAGCCAAGAAACTAAAATCTGTGTGATTGCAACCAATTTTTACGGCACTCCAATCCGATGCTCAGAGAGAGAGTTATTGAAATTTTCCCACGATCACCTCTTTGTGATGAAATTCGGGAGCTTGAAAAAGCACTACCTTCCACAGCTCATATCTCCAAAAATATTGCGAACCATGCTATGAAATTTTTTTATGAGTTTCCTCAGGATTTCAGCTTCGCACCCTAAAAATTTCAGATTCTGAACCTTCGTAGAAAAAACGTTATAGCGCAAATTCCACGATGACCTGTTTAGGAGCCTGAAAATAGACCTAACGTCCACAGATCATATCTCCGAAAATATTGCGAACCAAGCTCTGAAATTTTTAGAAAATATTCCTTAGGATTTCGGCTTCACACCCTAAATATTTCAACTTTTGAGATGTCGTAGAAAAGACGTTATAGCGAAAATTCCACGATGACCTGTTTGGAGCAGCGAAACCCTAGAATCCAAAGCTCTGATACCAAATGTTGTGTAACCAGCTCCAAAAATAGAAGAAAAGAGATATCAACGCCTTAGAAATAAACCACTTCAAGGGGGCAACCTCCAATACATTACATAAATGAAAAATTCTTGGATGATACAATTTACAAAACCTCCTTTCTATATATAGGAGTGCATGTGGCCATAATGTAATCCTAGTGGGCCACAATATAATCCTAATCTTATTCGACCTAAAATAATTTAAGGGCACAATAATAACAAAATGGGGGTTACAAGGGTACAATAATAAAAATAAGGGGGTTACACTAATAACAATAAGGGACTATACTAGTAATATAGGGACCTAACATCTTCTCTTTCCGAAGAGGAATATGAAGTTGAAGCACATGAGGAAGAATGGGATGACTTGGATGCCCCACCGAATGGTGGTGATATTGACAACTATCGTAGATAGTTTTCTAACTTCATGTAGACTCAGTTACATAGAAAATATGATCTTATATCTTCTAGGAAAATATCTAGAATGCAAGATCAAAATGAGGAGCCCCTTCCCTCAAATCATCCTAAATCAACAAAGAAAAGAAAAAATCCTTTGGACCAAGTCTCACCAAAAAAGAAAGATTCCTCATAATCCATTCTTCACAAGCTTGAAGTTTCTAAAATAGAGCATTTGTACTTACCATCCAAGCTAGACTGTGATAAAGAGAAAGAGCATGTTGATGTTGCCACAACTTAGGAGCCCCTGATTTGAAATTATGGAAAAACACCGCTAACTAACACTTGAAAATTTTTAAATGGGCCTTTTAAAATAATGATTACATTTAACTGAGCAAGTTAAAATTAAAGGAAATGACACACATAATCATGCAACATCGAATAGAATCACGCCGAGATTGTTGACGGAGTTGACCCCTCCTGGGCTATGTCTCCGAGCCCTGCTCAAATGGTTAGGCGCTCATATTTCAGTGAATTAGAAGAGGTACATCAAAATTGCTGATACAGTTGCAGCTATTTCCCCAGTATGGAAATTCTCTCTTTCAGAGAACTCTCACAATTACACTTGAAATTATACAAATGATGTGTCATTTACAACAAAAACATAGTCTCTAACAATGATTATGACCTATACTGAAATCAAGCATTCGATCAACAACAATACATTATTTATTTACCTTGTCTCCACTTGTCTAGGGGAGACACAGTTCAGGTACAATATTTTGTAAAATTCAGTGCTACTACTAATGAACATGTAATGTTGTTGAATTCAGAGTGTGCCAAAACCCCTGCTTTGGCTCTTAAAGTGTCTAATTGGGCTTCTGTATGCCTTTGGAAAGCCAAAAAATTACTCGACCAAAACTTCAAGCTGCATAAGTCTCGGATGGCGCAGTTTTTCCACACCTCTTGGCACACAAAAAATTAACTGCAACACCACTTTGGATTTGCTTGACTTGCCTCTGAATGGCTTCACTAGAATGGATTTACTTGCCTTTGAATTGCTTCTATTGCCTCCAGATGGCTTGTGTTTGAATGGTGTTAAGACCTCCGTTTATAACACTTTGCAATGTTAAGTTTTGAGTCCATATAACAACCTTACATATTTAGCTTATTCGAATTAAGTCTAAAAACGCAATTACAATCATATGTTTTGATAAATTATTGGACCTTGGAGCTAAACCCTATCCAAAGCAACAAACATAAAGTTGTCACATATGATATTTTTCCAACATTACAAAGCCATATAACAAAATTTGCATACATGGTGAGGTTGGTTTTAATGATTTTGTGTTTGGCGCAATTCGTATGGTTTGAAACCATAATAATACATAACCAAATTTAATATGGCGCATATAGTTCTAACAATATCATATACATGGTATAAAACCACATACCCATGGCGCCTAACCCTCGTGGCTGTTGCGCCGACGTGCTGACATGTATTTACTTTGTGGCAATAATCATTGAACTTCTCCGATGTGACTACATATAGATCTAGTGGTGGGTGACCTGCTCCACATAACTCCGACGGTGGCAAAATAGGCTTCAAAACATGGAAAATGACATGGAAGTGGCATCGACGACCTATGATATGTGGCAGTATGTTGAATTTTGGTTTAATATGTCACATATGTTTAAATTTTAACTCCGCCACTGTGATACATATTCACCCATATACTATAGTCTATGATTTTTAAAACATAATACTCCACACCGTTTAATACATGGGTTTGTGACACACACACACACACATATATATATATATATCATCGAAATTTGTAATATTTCCATTAGCATAACATTATAAACTCCGCTCTGATGTGTAATTTACCATGCCATGATATTTTGGAAACCACAACCTTTAAAAATGCACCATGTTTTTAACTTACTCCTTGCCCTATGTCCAACACATTAAATCAACAATGCGCCCTATCATTACAAGGAAATCGTAGTTGGCCTATTGGAAATTCCGTTGTAGGAAAGTGTTGGAGGTTGATGGCCATGTGGTGCTCTTTCATTGGCTAAAAACATCAATGTGGCAGCCATTCATTGGCTCATGTGGTGCTCTTTCATTGGATCAAAACATCAATTAATAGCAATCAATCATTGGCCCATGCGACGCTCTTTCATTGGCTCAAAACATCAATGTGGCATCCATTCATTGGCCCATGTGGCACTCGTTCATTGGCTTGAAACATCAATCAATAGCAATTTGACAAACCAAAATGAGTTACATGGTAGATTTCGAGCTTGCCATAATATAAACTGGAACCTTGAGTCTTGACCAACATCTGCACTTTTGACTTTGACCTGTGGTAACTTTGAGTTTTCACTTGGTTGTAGGAAAAATATCAACAAGCTTTTTCTCCCTCATACGGAGGCCAAATGTGAATCTAGAGATACCACTGAAATCAACACACCGATCTATTTGACTTGGAGTTTCTTTTGTGCACATATAGGATGTTAAAATTTTGCAGAAGTCGAGAACTGTTTTTCTACCTAGGACCATATTGGTCTTCAAACATATAACAAGCTTCGACTTGACTTAACAAGATCCATTATGGATCAGCCCCTCTACATTTAATCCTCCAAAAGAGTTGGAGAAGGTAAAAATATATGTTCCCTTGACTGAATTATTAAAGAAGCCTAATTATAAAGCCCAGGTATCTCAGTGCATGTGCCAATCCACCATGGCTCCTTTGTAGGGTAGCCTGAACATCCAAGAAGAAACACCCATGGTTGTAATTGGACCTCATGTTTAGGAACAAGACTCTTCCACTGCCCATTTTTATGTCACCTCGGTAATTCATGAGCTCTTATTGCATAAATATATGCTTGAATCACGAGCTTCCCACTATCTGATGTCACTACTTATTATGGAGTAGTTGGGGTTGCAAATAACACAAACATATAAATATTTGTACTCCTTTGATTCCAAGAGAGTAAAATGTCTAGGGATGATTAAATATTTGGTGTTCAATTTGGCCCATATTCCTGTAAAAAGTGTAGTGATGGATATTGTAATTGTTGATATCCCTGCAAGGTTTGGTATGCTCTTGTCCAGGTCATGGAGGTCTAAGATTAGAGGATCCATCAAATTGTATTTAACATATGCTACCATCCCTGTGTTTGGTGGAGAAGTAAGATGAATGTATAGAGAATCAAGATTTGTAAAGATAGTTACAAGAGCTGATTGTTCAAATAGTTCCCTTGTATATGGTAAATAGAAATATATCTCCTTTTTGTTGTTAGAGGAAAATGATATAATCCTAGATGAAACATAGGTGGATTGTTCTGTCCATCTAAAAAAATAATCAATGGAGTGTGATAAAGTATGGAAGCTATACTTTTATGGTGCTTATTCTAGGGAAGGAAATGGGGCAGGTTTGTTGTTGGTATCTCTAGAAGGCAACCTAATCCCTCTCTCCTTCAAGATAGAGTTTGAAGCCACCAATAATGTTGCTGAATATGAAGCCTTGCTATTAGGTATGCAAGATGCTAGAAATATCTGTTGAGAATGCAACAAGATGATGAGCTTAGTGAAAATAAGTCACCTTCACTAAGTGGGTCCGCAGGATATTTTTGGCGCAAAGTCTATTTTTAGACATATGGATCATGTTCTATGAGTTGCAGGATGCTATTTGTGGATGGTTGGTCAAGTCGGAAAAAAATAGATGGACTTCTATTTTTAGACATATTGGGCGGAATCTATTTTTAGATTGCCAGTCTAAAAATAGATATGTTGAATATTATTAGCTCTTAATAATATTTGGACTAAAAACATTATCTTATTCGCTTGGAGCACTTCAATTAAGTGCACAGATGTGGCACAGGAGCTGACAGAAGGAATTACGCTATTCCTGAGGGTTAAGTGGAGCTATTGCATGGATACTTCAGTTAGAACTCATGTGACAGAGTTTGGTGGAGTTATTGAGGTAGTTGATGGAGTTGTGTTCAGTTTAACTGAGTTAAACATATTTGAGCTAGTTGTATCTAGTCTAACTGATTGATACACTAGTGAGAGTGGTGTGAATTAATTATTAATTAATTCACTAATTATTAACTCATAAATCAACTAAAGAATACATCAGTTAACTTCAGTGCATGGACAGTTTCAGTGGAGACCAGTGAAGAGGTAGGTGAAAGAGCAGTGTGACTATCAGTTGTGACTATATTGGTGCATGAGTTTGCACCACACATTGATGGAGATGCCAATGAGGATTGCGCAGTGCATACTAGAGGGATTCGAACTCAGATTGGGCCATTATTCATCTTGGATTGCGCAGTAGAGGCAGGCTAACAGGTGGAGCAGATTGGAGCATGTGTTTTGTTAGATCTGAGCTTGTGTAGTGTGTAACAATTGGAGATTGTACTGAGAGCTTGTGAGGAGTTTGTACAATGATTGTTCCATGATATCTATCATTATAATATACATATAGTTGGGGGTTTTCAGCTTTAAGCTTTCCCATAAATACTGTGTTTATATGTGTGATTGTTTATGGTTTTAATGTGCGCATGAGATTGTTTATATTTCCGCAATTAATGATCAATGGTAGAAGAGGTTATGTATTATGCATGAAGCTCAAATAGTGTGTGATTAGGATAATCTCGGTGAATAATTTAACAGTTATTCAAATGGGGCAGGTTTGTTGTTGGTATCTCTAGAAGGAAACCTAATCCCTCTCTCCTTCAAGATAGAGTTTGAAGCCACCAATAATGTTTCTGAATATGAAGCCTTGCTATTAGGTATGCAATATGCTAGAAATATCAACATTGGGTGCTTGGCAATGTTTGGAGATTTGGAGTTAGTGGGTGAAACAAATCAGAAATCAATGTCAAACCAAACATCCAAGACCAAAGGCTTACCAAAATGAAGTATGGGATCTGATTGATAACTTTTTCTTAGTTTTTATTATCGAATTTCCTCCCATATAGAGAAATTGGATGGCTGATTCCTTGGCTATAACTGCTAGAAATTTTAAACCTCCTAAAAACCCATTGCTTAGATATGAAGTTGAGGTCAGGTACATACCTTCAGTGCCAAACAATGTCAAATATTGGTAGGTGTTTGAAGATGAGGAAAAAATTAAATGCTTCATGGAGGTTATCAGATAATTTTCAAACCCAGTGATTGACCATGAGGATGAGAAAATGATGGATGAACAACAGGTCAGTTGGGAAGAAACCATTGCATGGCAGAAGATTTTATAGCTGAAGGGTAATACTATCCCCGGGGGTTTGGTCCCATTGTAAAGGTTTTTTAATAGAAATGATGTAGCTTCCAAGCCAGTTGAACAAGAAATTGAAGAGAAGGTGGAAAATTGTATCATTGATACAAAGAAAGATCCTCAGATAATCAAGTTGGAAAAAGGAGTTCCTAGTGAGTGCATGCGAAGGTATCTCGCTCTTTTTAAAAATTATATGGATGTGTTTTCTTGGTCTTATGATGACTTAAATATATTTGATACTACTATCATTCAACATAAGATACCTTTGAAAGGTGTGGTGAACCCATATAAGTAGAAGCTCAGACAGATTAATCCTTTGTTACTCCCATCAATTGAAAAATGCATAAGGAAGTTGCTTCATGAAAAAATAATTATACCTTTGAGGTATTCATACTGGGTAGAAAATTTAGTCCTCATCAGAATAAATAATGGGGAAATAAGGTTATTGGTTGACTTCAGGAATCCCAACAAGGCCTCATTAAAAGACAATTACCCTATGCCTAAAATGGAATACATTCTGCAGAAGGTGGTAGGATCCTCCTAGATGTATATTATGGATATTATTTATGGATAAAATCAAGTAGTTATGCACACTAGAGATCAGAAGAAAATTGGTTTCACCATGCCCTGAGGAACATTTATGTATCTCAAAATGTCCTTTGGCCTCATAAATGTAGGAGCCACTTTTCAGAGAGCCATGGATATAGCATTTGTTGGAGAACATGAAAATTTTGTAGTAATTAACCTGGATGACATCACTTTCTTCAAAAAACAATGAAGATCACATTGAACATATACAAATCACTTTTGAGAAATGTAGAAAGTATGGTTTGTCTTTAAATCCCAAGAAATATCAATTTTATCTAAGTGAGGGAAAACTACTAGGCCGCATTGTGGCAAAAGAGGGGTTAAATATTGATCCCAAAAGGGTGGAAGCCATCAAAAACATCCCATTACCAAGAAATAAGAAATAAATCCAAGTTTTCTTGGGCAGATTCAACTTTTTAAGGAGGTTCATACCAAATTATGCTGAGATAGTTAAAGAAATTACAAATATGTTGAAGAACGACAAGGAAGTGAAGTGGACTGTAGAAGCCTGGGAATTATTCTCTAGAATCAAATATTATTTTGCAGAAGCTCCTATAATAGTCATCCCATTTTATCTAAAACCATTTTTCATTTTTTCTTTTGCTCCCCCTCACACATTGGATGTTGTCTTATTGCAGAAAACTGATGAAGGGCACAAGCAACCAATTTCATTTTTCATTCAGGTGCTACGAGATGCTAAGCTAAAATATAATATTTTGGAGAAAGAAGCCTATGCCTTAGTCAAAGCCTTGAAAAATTTTAGAATATATGTCATACAATCAAACATAACTGCTTATGTTCCTACAACTGTTGTGAAAAACATCCTGGTGCAGGGTGATAGTGAGGGAAAAAGAGGAAAATGAATTGCTGAAATACAGGAGTATGATATGGATATCAAACCTACCAAGTTGATCAAGGGGCGGGGCTATATAAAATTATGTTTGAAGAAAATTGCCAAGAATTGGGCATAAATTTATTGGCAGGAAAGGATGGAGAAAGTAGAAAATTGGAGCAACAACAAGGGATTGAAACCTCAGCTCATAAAATCAAGTGAATAAATTGTGTCCCACTGGTATAAACATATTATCCATTATCTTCTTTTTCTGAGGTGCCCAAATTTTTTTGACAAAGTTAAGTATAGGGCCCTGAGGTTGCAAGACCAAAAAATTGTTATCTCAAATGGCCAATGGTATTGGAAGGACCCAATGGGGATTTTACTTCTATGTTTGGTTGAAGAAGAAATCTACAAAGTGATTGATGAATTCCATAATTGTGTTTGTGGAGGACATTAAAATTGGAGAGCTAGAACCCACAAAATCCTTAAGGTGGACTTTTATTGGCCTAAGTTGTTTGGTGAGGTGCATACCTATGTTCAGGCATGTGAGAAGTGTCAAATATTTGCAAAAAAACAGAAGTTAGCACCTCTTCCTTTAATCCTTTTTTTCATTGAAGAACCTTCCAAATAGTGCGGGTTGGAATTCATTGAATAAATACACCCACCTTACAGCGGTTAGCACAATTAGATACTCACGACTACTGATTACTTAACTAAGTGGGTAGAATAATTCCCAACCAGAAATGCAACTGATGTTTTAGTCATTAAGTTTACGGAGGAAAACATCCTTTCCAGGTTTGGCTGCCCCAAGAAGGTTGTCACTGATAATGCTCATGTGTTCAAGTTAGCTATTTTTATTGATTTCTTCCAAAGATACAACATTATAGTAGGCCATTCTACCACCTATTACCCTCAAGGAAATGGATTGGCTGAATTCTAAAATAAAACCTTAGTAAATATTATAAGGAAGAAAATATCATAAAATTAGAAGAACAAGGATTCACAACTGAAGTTTTCCCTATGGGCTAACAGGGTTACCACTAAGAGATCCATTGGGAATTCCCCTTTTTAGTTAGTCTACAGGAAAGTTTCAGTTCTCCCTATACAATTAGTAATTCATGTAGCTAAGATCTTACAAGATGTTGATGAGGAGCTGAATGCATTCACCAGGAGGATAAATCAATTAGTAGAGCTTTAAGAAACAGGGAGGAGGTAAACCGGATTTTTTCCTAATTATCACGAAAGGGTGAAATCTCTGTTTGACAAAGAGGAAAAAGACAGATCTCTATAGTTGAGAGATTTAGTACTTAGATGTGATGTTAGAAGGGAAGATAAATGAAAACATGGGAAATTTGATCCTTTGTGGTTCAGACCTTTCAATATTGTTGAAGAAAAAGGGAACAATACCTTCCTGATAGAAAATTTATATGGGGAAGTGCTTGGACTGCCTATAAATGGGTAGTTTCTCAAGATTTATTTCTAGCACTAAATAAGTCCACTCTCACCCATGATAAATAAATGAGACATTGTAAAAACCAACATTGTTTTTTTTTATTACTTTTTTAATGGATGTTTCAATAAAATGACTGCATGCCAAGGGAGTAAGACATTAATCTGTAGGTTATCAATGCATTGTATACAATGCATTGTCCCCAGCTGGAGCCAATTTTGTTTCCCTTCATCACTTATGTAAGCAGGCTGAGAGGTTAAATTCAAGACTCCTAGCTAAAAAATAAAATAAATCAGTGATGGGAGCAACTATCAAGCCCCAGTGCCATGGAATAAGATCTATGATCAAAGTCGACACCCATGGAAACCCCACTAGGTAAGCACAACAGGCTAAAATAATATTTTTTAACAGGTGCCCCCTTTTGGTTAAATTTTGAGCAGTTTAGGGGTGAATCCTTATCCATCCTTACCTCACCAGCCCTTGGAAGCTTTTCTTGGGGGGTAACCTACGCGGGCGATTGACTGACGCTACCCCCCGGAGTTGAAAAGTCACACTGGCAGGCCCGATGATCCAATAGCCCAAGTTGATTTCAGGGGGTAATTGTTGGATCCATTCTCCTTCTCTCCTACCTACTAGAGGATGGTGGGGACCACTCGCCATGACAATTAGTACGCCGATGCCAGTTAAAGCAAGCAGTGAATTCAAAAGGTAAATGGTAACCTCTCTACCCCCTACTCCAATCCACCTATCGTATTTCGCCACCTAATCCCCTTCTGCCATGTGCTCCCCCGTGACGTCATCCCACGTCATAGGATCGTTTCTCTCTCTCAGCTTGTAAAAACCCTTCCCGCTCCAAATTTTCAAAGTTTTGAAATGTCTCCCAGTGAAAATACCTCCCACCATTTGCCTGCTCTATAACATCGTTTGAATACTCATCTGTTCTAGAACGTCCCTCCAACACCATTTTCATTTGTCTCCAAGAAAATCAGGTAATTGATCAATCCCTTACACCTAAAAATTATTTGAATACTCATTAAAAACATGAAGAAAGCGACCCCAAAGACCCTTAAATCCTAGGAAGCTAAGCCCTTGTCTAATTTTTAACCTCTCATGGACACTGAGGCTCAAAATTCATACCCACTTTGTTCTTTCCACCTGTCGGGCCTCTGGTTTGACTTGTATGGCCACCACATCCGAGGAGAAGACATGTTCTGTGTAGTTGACTCTGGGATGTATTATCGGATCACCCTTTTGTACATCACTTCCCTGAGAGCATGTCTTGGTTAACTGCAACTTATATTGAAGAGAAAAAATGTTTTGTTAAAATGCTAGAGGTGACCCCAGAGATAATATAAAAGGCTATAGTTTACCCAAGCTCCTATGAACCCTATAAGTTAACAAAAAGTACCCTGGTTTAAAACTATACTACCCTCCCATCAACTGAACAACAATATTTTCTACAAATGATCTTATCCCCCAACTTACAATCCTTAGACATTGCTGATAGTTTCCTAATAACTACCTTTCATGAGTTTGTACAACCTATCTTGTTTGTGATTCCTCACCTATTTGGATATGACAATGACAATATGGCCACCAAATCATACCTAGGGTTTCTCAGGTAGATGATGCAGCCAGGTCATGTATTTGACATACCTACTTACTTGTTTGAGTGCATAAAATTTCAATTATGCCATTTTCCCACTACTTCATACTTAATGTACTATTATTTGTTGTTATATGTGTTTGTGTATACCCATGTAGAGGATTTTGAATGTCTGGGTCTTAGTTTGGTGGCTTCAAATAAATAAAGGAAGTTTTTTTTTTACTGGGATGTTGCTGTTAGGAAGAGACCAGATGTTGAGGGTTATTCCCAGTTCATGTCCACCTATATGGCGATTTCCTATAACATTAGTCATGGTGTTTCCCCTCCTAGAGTCTTCCTTCAACAAAAATATATCCTCCAACTTATTAAGGACACCAAGGTGGGAGACGTGTACCAATTTTAGGATTACCTAGAGATTAGGGTCTATGTGTGTGAGCTTCTCCCTTACCACTTTCCTATATTTATTCCCATGAGGATTTTCGCTCTGGAATTCATCAGACATAACCTTAATTTGGACCAGGTCCACTTTGTTCCTTCCAAGAAGGGATATATGTTCAAGTTGGGAAAGCCCATAGGGCCTTTTATTGTCAATTATAGACAGGACTTCTAGGCAGCTGAGAAATTACTGAAACATGTGAATTTTTATTCAGGGGATGTCTTGCATTATATTTGTTGTGCAACTAGCTCATAAAAAATAGAAATAATAGATCAACGAATTAAAAAATATCCTCTTCAAGGGGAAAACCTCCTTTTCATTACATAAATGAATAATTCTTGGATGATTCAAATGGAAAAACCTCCTTTCTATATATAGGAGTCTAAGGGTTCACAATATAATCAAAGCCAACATAACAATAATTTTTTTTCAATGAGGGGAAAGCTCACGGGAAATCCGGGCGTACTTCTCCAGAATTTCTGGATGGTACGCGCGGCAAACCGTTCGGCGGACTTTCGGCGCCTAACCCCAAAAGACTCAAGAATCGAACCCGTGACCTCCCTCAACGGAGAGGCCCACGTATTGGCTCACTACCGCTTGAGCTAACCCTTGGGGCTACCAACATAACAATAATACTATAAGGGCACAACAATAATAATAATGGGATTCTATGGGGAATAATAATAACAGTATGGGGACTACACGAGCACAATAATAAAAATAATGGGGCTACACTAACATTAATGATAAGGGGCTACACTAGTATTATAGGTACCTAACATGCCCCTCTCCTTCAAAAGAGTGTTTTCCTCCATGCTTGAGTAGTTATGGATGCTCTTATACCAAATGTTATGCAGATAGCTCATAAAAAAATAGAAATAATAGATCAACGACTTAAAAAATATACTCTTCGAGGGGGGAAGCTCCTTTACATTACATAAATGAAAAATTCTTGGATTATTCAAATGAAAAAACCTCCTTTCTATATATAGGAGTCTAAGGTATCACAATATAATCAAAGCCAACATAACAATAATAATGTAAGGGCACAACAATAACAATAATGGGCTTCTATGGGGCACAATAATAACAATATGGGGACTATATGGGCACAAAAATAACAATAGTGGGCTTCTATGGGGAACGATAATAACTATTAGTCATCAGTAATTTTTGCCTTTGTTGATGACTAAATGATTATCCCAAGATTTCTAGAAAACAAATTTCATAGACATTGTGAGTTCTAGAAATCTCACTGCCTTCATTATCCTTAAGATAATTTTTCACTATTTCATCATTTCATCCTATCTAGCTTTGATTACCAGTCTCAGAAAACCCATTAGGAGCCCATGTCACTCATCTTGTGTATATGTTGTCATATTTGACCCAAATCCTCTATTTTTTTTTGCCTAAAAACCCCCCACTACTACCTAAGCCCACCAATCAAACAAATTTGTTGTGTCCCCCAAAACACTCCTAAACACATATAGTCTCAAACTATCTCTGTAGACTCTTTAGATAAATCAAGTACATTGGATTTTGGATCTTCAATACATCAATTTATCATAAACTCTATCTTACACTTGATGATCCCAAATTCTAGTTTTCAGTCCAAAAAGCCAAGTCCCAAAAAGCCTCCACTAGGTCACCTAGGGTTTCACAAAGTCATACGGTTTGGTATCCTAAAAATATCTGTTTTATATATACAAGGATACTGCATTCAAATAAGAAAGAGACAAGTCATTTTGTTCTAAACTCATCAAAGAGATCATTCGTGGAAGGTATTTTGCCTAAAAGCACAAATTTTGTTGGGGGATAACTACCCTTTTCTTACATTTATGCAAGAGGATAAAATAGCCATCATACTAGCAATGGGTAAGGTAAAAGATAAAATCATCATAAGAATACCATTCACAGCAAGAAGAAAGCAACAAATATATGTTTGAAAAGAATCAGGTTTTGTGACAGCTTTGGACAAACTAGGAATCAGTAATAGGGTTTTAAGTGCAAAGGCCACGTCAACTCCTTCAAATTCTCATTGAAGAATTTTAGAAATAATTAATGAGTTTTGAGAAGTTTTGGAGAACTTAGAAGACAACACTATTTACTTTTTTCTAAGCTGCACTAAAACCTAGAAGTTTGGGGAGATGGAAAAAATGGGTCAAATGATGACAAAGAGCCTCCTTCATAACATTAGATGGCTTCCAAGGGTTTCAAGCTACCCTCTAGGGTTTGGCAAAGAGGCATTGATTCCACCTCACCAAAGGTAAAAAGGGGCAAAGAGTATTGGTACTAAAGTATGAGGTTATCAAAAGGTAAAATCAAAGAACTTAAGGGCTCAAAGGAGGCAACCATAAACACTAATACTCCACTACCGCAAAGGAAGAAAGATGATGAAAAGTATCAGCAAAAGGGCTAGGAATATTAGTTCAAGGTTTTGACCTCTCAAAAAAAAATTAGAAGGATTTTAAAATGGTCAAAGGGGGTAAGCATGAGGTAAAATTACTAAAGAGTTAATTATGATAAGCATGGTTTTCACTATTGAAGAGGAAAGGTGTTAAAATCTAAAAAACAGTGATCAAAAGAAGAAGTTGTGTAGGAACTTGCAAGAACAGAAGTGGCCAATGGAAGGACACAAAAATAGTTTAAAATTACTTTCCAACCCTCACCTAAGAATTAGAATTAGCAAACTGATCAAAAGAGCAAATCTATAATTGGTTTGAAAAGAAGAGATATCCTCCAACAAATTTTCCTTATCAAAAACATATTCTGCAAAAGATGGCTAAACATAAATGACACTTTTGCAGGATTTTCAAAAGTGTTTCCCTACAGGATTATTGATAAGGTCAACAAAAATGTTTCAAATGATGGTGGCACATCTAAAGAACAATTGGAAAATATTTCTGGGTTGAAACTGCTGTTGATGATTGTTGCTAGGGTTTTTCCCAACAAGAGCTTTTTCTCACTGTTTCATAGAGAAAAAATAACAAAATGTAAATTAGAGGAAAAACATCTCAAAATGATCACAAGTTTTCTATTTGCAGGTGTTAAACATCACAAAGAAGGTTCATTTTCCAAAATGGGTAAAGAGCACATGTTTAAGCTTGATGGAAGTTTTGTTAATACAAGAAGAACATTAAGAGGCTTCCAGCAGAGAAAAAACCGTATTTTTTGTCAAAATGCCACCTACAGGACCAAAGGAGCCAAAAACATAGTGAGAAAAAGTAAAGGGAAATAAAAATTAGGAAAGTGGGTCCTGGCATGAAAATTATTTTCAAAAGGGGTATAAAATCCTCCTTTCCATTTCCCTCAACCTCATTCGTCATTGCAAAAAAGAGAGAGCGTCGTTGAAAGCAAGTTTTGAGGGTTTTGTGCAAGTTTGGAGAAGAATTGCAGGCGCTACGCACCGACAGAGGTGCTACACCCCTGGCCATCAGTGCTGCGCACAGAGGAGGCAGTGGTAGTGTAAATTAACACTGTGTTGCGCACCAAGAGGTCGGTGCTATGCATCAGCCCAGAATGGCTCGATTTCCCACCTTTGCACACTGGCGCTGCTCTCCGACGGGCCTGAAAGCTCGTTTCACAGCCCGACTCGCCCGCAGAAGACTGCTAGTGCTGCCCACAGACCTGCCAGCTCGACCCGACCTGAACAAGAAGTTGGGTGGCGCTACACACCGGTGATATTTGACCTAAATTGCTCAAAAAGGGTCTAAATTCCATTTTCTTGCCTCCAAAGCCCCTGCAATAGTCAAAGCAAGGTTGGTGGCTTTCTTCCTTACCTTCCAAGTAGTTTTTTTCATAATTAAGAAGGTATTTAAATACCTAATGTGACCAAACCATAGTTTGAAAAAAAATCAAATTCTTCACCTTCTAGGGTAGGGTTTGCAAATTTTAAATATTGTTATAGGTGTAAATACTCCCAGTGCCAACAACCTGCTTCTAAAAATATGAAAACCCTCCTTCAATGCTTCAATTTTCCCTCATTTGTTGAAATTTTCCCTCATCTCACTCATTACCCTCTCTAGACCTAAAGGCTCTCAAACAGGCTAAAAACATTTTGTTCTAGGCCAGTCACCATGTTTGAGGAAGAAAACAATACCAACAGTGATGAAGGCCAAAGGCCTATCAATTCAAAACACAAGGGAGGAAGGAATAATAGGTTTGAACCCTTGGATACAATTCAAATCACCTCCTCTCCAATGATACTTACCTGTTTTCAAGATGTTGGATACTACCAGTTTTGTGAGAAGGTTAAACAAGTCCAAAGCCATTCAGTCTTGACTAGGTTGTTTGTTCTCAGCATACATAACCACCAAGTCAACCTAGCAGGAGTAAAATTTGAACCCTCATCTGAATCCATTGCTAAATCCATAGGTATACCAGACATTGGTGAGAGATGGTTTAAACAGAAGAAATTGGACTTGAGCTACTATGAGCCCTTCCTCAAACCTAGTTTCCAACAGCGCTGCAAGGCTGTTTTCCCCTTCTCCCACTTGCTAGAGAGGTATGCCCTACTGATGAGGAAGATCATCAAATATTTCACTTGTGAGGGGAGGTACTCCAGGGTTTATTCATATCACATAAGGTTTCTGATGCACTTCACCAAGGTAAAATTGCTAAACCTACCATACTACCTCTTCCAGAGCATTGACAAGGTGGCTTCAGTAGTCAAGAAGAGGAGTTATGCCCACCAAATGTAGAGCCTTTTTCACCACTCCTTGATTAAGATGATTGTTTTTCACCAGCTGGAGCAACAAGGAATCCCTTGGGAATTTTTTTATCTCACATGATGCCTTTACAAATCCCCAAGACTTCATTCAGCAAAATTTCCCCTCCACCTCACACTCACTTACCTCCACTCCTCTAGCACCTCCTCCTATGCCTTATACACAAGAAAACCTACCTCTTTCCTCTTCTCCTGATGCATCAAGTGAAGATAATGACAATGGTAGTGATGAACAAGGAGGTGGCAGTTATTGTGAGGGGAAAACAGATGATAGTGAGAATGAGGAAAACAGTGAGGTAGAAATAGAGTTAAATGAAGAACAAAGGGATGACAAAACCAATGAAGAGAAAGAATATTATGAGGGAAGTGATGAAGACAGTGGGGCAGAAACAAAGTCTGATGAAGAATATCAAGAGGGTAATGAAGAAAGAGATGAACATGGAATCGATGAAGTCAAAAGTAGTGAGCTCTTGAAGAAGAACATTGATGGTGAAGATGCAAGTAACTCACTCCCAAGTGTAGACAGAGGTATTAGTAATGATCAAGATGAAGACCAAGAGGGTAATGAAGAGAATGATGAATATGACAGCCAACAAGAAGTTTCACATGAAAACCATGAGGAAAAAGTACTTGTGCATGAAAATGAGCACAATAATGGTGCAAACAGTGACAACATGACTGAATATGACGATAGTGAAGAAACAAATGAAGATGATGAGGAAGTGAAAGATCAAACACAAGGAATTGATGAAGCAGATACATAGTTTGAGGAGGCAGGTAGTGACCAAGACAAAGGCCAGAGAGGATAGTTAATGAGAAAGACAGCTTAGAAAATAGTCATGACAGTCATGACAGTCATGACACTAATCAACTTCTTAATGTCCAAGGAACTCAAAGTGACAGTGCAGGAAATGACCAAGAAGAGGACCTTAGTGAAGGATAGAGCCAAAGTGAGGCAATTGATGAAGGTGATGATTAGTTTGAAGGCCAAAGTGACAGTGAAGAAAATAGTGAGGAAGACAATGATGATGATGATGCTAAAGATCAAGAAATCAGTGACCCAATGAGGCATGAGGAGACCCATGAAAGCCATGGAAAGAATTAAAAGGCTGGTGACAATAGAAAAAGTCAAGTTCATGATGGAAACACCTCCAAAACCATCACCACTCCTCTCACATACACCTACCACAGAGGACCAAGAGATGTGTTTGCTGCCTTGAAAAGGAAAAGGACCATCTCTCCTCTAGCTGTCAAGCCCAAAGACAAAAGAAAGGAAAATATGGACAAAGGTGAGCCGCGGGTAATGGTAAGGAGAAAAAAAAGGATCAAGAAGATGTAGAAATTATATAACTAATGCGTTATACATCCAAGATTCTCCTGATCACACACTATTTGACTTCATGCATAATACAAAATCTCTTCTACTATTGATCATTACTTGCGGAAATTAAATAAATTGCATGCACACATTGAAACCATAAAAATTCACACATATGAACACAATGTTTTAACGGGAAAGCTTGAAGATAAAAACCCCAACTATATATATATAATATATGTCATAGAGATCATGTAACAATCCTCATACAAAGCTTATCACAAGCTCTCAGTACAAACCAATCACTACACACTAATCAGGCCCGATCTTGCAAATCCATGCATCGATCTTTGCCAGCCTTTAGCCTGCCTCTACTGCGCAATCCCTGCTGAAGAATGGCTCTAGATGAACTCAAATTTCTCTAGCCTTTCTCACGCAATCCTTAAAGGCATCTCCACTAAATTTTAGGTGCAAAAAATGCAACACTATAGTCACAACTGATAGTCACACTTGCTCTTTCACCTACCTCTCCACTGGTCTCCATTGAAACTATCCATGCACTGTAGTTAACTGATGTATTCTTCAGTTGATTAATGAATTAATATTTATTGAATTAATTAATAATTAATTCACACCACTCTCACTAGTGTATCAATCAGTTAGACTAGATACAACTAGCTCAACTGTGTTTAACTGAGTTAAACTGAACACAACTTCACCAACTACTTCTACAACTCCACCAAACTCTGTCACATGAGTTCTAACTGAAGTCCTCCATGCAATAGCTCCACTAAACCCTCAGGAATAGCGTAATTCCTTCTGTCATCTCCTGTGCCACATATGTGCACTTAACTGAAGTGCTCCAAGAGAATAAGATAATGCTTAGAGTCCAAATATTATTAAGAGCTAATAATATTCGACATATCTATTTTTAGACTGGAAGTCTAAAAATAGATTTCGCCCAATATGTCTAAAAATATAAGTCCATATATTTTTCCAACTTGACCAACCATCCACAATTAGAATCCTGCAACTCATAGAATATGATCGACATGTCTAAAAATAGACATAGTCTAAAAATAGACTTTGCGCCAAAAATCACCTGTGTGGGCCCCACCTAGTTTAGGTGATTATTTTCCAACTAGGATTAGGAATGATGTTTCAAGATGCCTCCTTCACTGTTTCTTGTTACAATCTTCAACACTCCCTCTCAATAAGAAAGGACTTTCTTTGCATGCGACATGCAACTCCATGCATTCGCCCTGCAACCTTTTCAAGCACCATGCAACTCCATGCATCTGCTCTGCAACTCTTCCGAAATTGAAAAGGCTCCAAAAAAATAAATCAATCTGATGCATCTATCATCAAAGTCTTCGACTTCTACTTATCTACTCCACATGTCTTTAGGAACCACTGCGCTGTTGAACTCTGCACCCATGCACTCTGCACTTGTTGTCAAATCTGAACCGCACTCCAGTATCTGACACTGTCACTTTGATCTGCCTGCATCAATCCAACTGATCATGCTACTGCTGCTCTGTGGGCACCTCGTAGCTAGGTTCAATTCATGAGATCCACACCATCTCAATGAATCCTGCCCAGAAATTTCTTCTTGGATTACTCATGCATGTCGCCCCACCTCTCACTTGGTGGTATAGCCACATGCACTCCCTCTGCCCATCTGGCACGAAATTTCTCTGCATGAGTGGATTCTCCCACTCCATCATCCTCATCTTGTGGCTGCTCCACATCCCGAGGTTCACTCTTACCTACATGAAAATCCGGCTCCCTCTCAAGCTTCAATTGCATGTCTTTATTGCACTTCCCAACAATAGGAAGTTCTGTAGAAATCCCATCTACTTCAAGTCTGTAGAGATTCTTGGCTCGAATCCAACCCTTCTTGACTTTTCCTATTGCTTTGTATCGAAGGAAAAATTTTCCTTCACTAAATATAACATCATACCCTTTATCCTCTAAAATTGTGACTAAGATTAAATTCTTCTTTAAACCTGAAAAATGCACTACATCTTGTAAAAGAATGAGTTTACATGACTCCCTCTGAAAGGTAATGGTACTAATGCCAGTCGCATTGTATCGTCCATTTTCACCCAACTCAACATGCAACTGGAGATCTTTCTCCACCACGTCACTGAAAAGATTCACATCTCCTGTCATGTGAAAGGAAGCGCCACTATCAAAATACCACCCCGATCCTAATGCACTAGAAACCATGCATGCAATCAATGAGAAGTCTAGCTCAAATTGCGAGGCAAGAGCCTCACCAACTACAGATCTAGCAGCCTGCTTGTTCTTCTTCTTCTGTGGACAATTTGTGGCGAAATGCCCATGTTCGTGACAGTGAAAACACTTCACTTTGGACATGTCATGCTCTTTTCCATCTGCACTGGATTGAGAAGGATTTTTCTTCCCCTTGCCTTTCCTTGCTTTTTCAACCAAAATGAAATCCTATTCAAAATCATTCCTTGATGAAGAGCCATCCTTGGTACTTCGCCTTATCTACCCCTGCACAAGATCTGACCAAAGTCACTCCCATCCTGGCAGTTTCTCCCGACCATTGATAGAGTCCTCGTAGCTATGCCAAATCTTCGGAAGCCCAAGGAGATCCAAGCTCAGCAAGTATTCTTCATCCACACTAACTACTACACTCCCAAGCTCATCCCTGCAGTGGAAAAACTTTTTCAAGTATACCGGAATAATGTCATTCTTCTCCATTTTTATTTTCCTGAGCTTGTCTTTAAGCGCCAACTTCCTCTGGTCACTTCTGCTTTGGAAAAATTCTATCAAAGCCTTCCACATCAAGAATGGAGTGGCTTTACCATGAAGGCTGGACACAATGTGATCCTTTACACCTTCCAACAAAATCCTTCGACGCCTTGCTACCTTCTTTTGCCATGCCTTAAGTGCGGCTGTATCGCTAGAACCCAATTTAGGAATATCAACATCTATGAACTCCTTCAATCCATTATCCTCCAACACCACCTCCATCCCGTCCTTCATGAAATATAATTTGAGCTGCCCTCAAGGGCATACTCCAATCGCAATCCGTTGAAAGACATTTCAATGAATGCTCAACTTCGACACCAAGAAAACACTGCAGCAAATTCGAATTCCACTAGCACAAAACTCAACTGTTTCAATAATTGCAATTGCTCCAATGATCAATGCTCTGATACCATGTAAAAATTATATAACTAATGCGTTATACATCCAATATTCTCCTGATCCAACACTATTTGAATTCATGCATAATACAAAATCTCTTCTACTATTGATCATTACTTGCGGAAATTAAATCAATTGCATGCACACATTGAAACTATAAAAATTCACATATATGAACAAAGTGTTTTAACGAGAAAGCCTGAAGCTAAAAACCCCAACTATATGTATATAATATATTTCATAGAGATCATGTAACAATCCTCATACAAAGCTTATCACAAGCTCTCAGTACAAACCAATCGCTACACACTAATTAGGCCCGATATTGCAAATCCATGCGCCGATCTTTGCCAGCCTTTAGCCTGCCTCTGCTACGCAATCCCTGTTGAAGAATGGATTTGGATGAACTCGAATTGCTCCAGAATTTCTCACACAATCCTTAAAGGCATCTCCACTAAATTTTTGGTGCAAACAATGCAACACTATAGTCACAACTGATAGTCACACTTGCTCTTTCACCTACCTCTCCACTGGTCTCCACTGAAACTATCCATGCACTGTAGTTAACTGATGTATTATTCAGGTTATTAATGAGTTAATATTTAGTGAATTAATTAATAATTAATTCACACCACTCTCACTAGTGTATCAATCAGTTAGACTAGATACAACTAGCTCAACTATGTCTAACTGAGTTAAACTGAACACAACTCCACCAACTACTTCTCCAACTCCACCAAACTCTGTCACATGAGTTCTAACTGAAGTCCTCCATGCAATAGCTCCAGTAAACCCTCAATAATAGCATAATTCCTTCTGTCAGCTGTTGTGCCACATCTGTGCATTTAACTAAAGTGCTCCAAGAGAATAAGATAATGTTTAGAGTCCAAATATTATTAGGAGCTAATAATATTTGACATATCTATATTTAGACTGGCAGTCTAAAAATAGACTCTGCCCAATATGTCTAAAAATAGAAGTACATATATTTTTCCAACTTGACCAACCATCCACAAATAGCATCCTGCAACTCATAGAATATGATCGACATGTCTAAAAATAGACATAGTCTAAAAATAGACTTATCTAAAAATAGACTTTGCGACAAAAATCACTTGTGTGGCCCCCACCTAGTTTTGATGATCATTTTCCAACTAGGATCAGGAAAGATGTTTTAGGATTCCTCCTTCACTATTTCTTGTTGCAATATTCAGTCAAGATTCCTCAAGGGCCTCAATTCATTGATCTAGACGGTGACAATGAGGATCAGGAGATGAACACTAGATTGCTTCTCTTGGAGAAAGATGCACCTTCAGGAGTGGGAAAGAGACTTTGAGATTGCACAACGTGTCATCCACTATTACAAATAAGAAAATAAGCATTTCAAGGAGGTAAAGAGAGGCATTTCCCTACAAAAGAAAATGACCAAGCATTATGCAAGGAAAAACATACTTGCTTGTGCCAAACTGAAGAAGGCCCTCATGGAGCTAGAAGACCTAAAAAGAGCACAAGTGCATGACAGCCTTGGATTTTTGGTTGAGGCTTCTCAACAGGTGTCCAAGACCTCTTGAGGGACATCTCCACAAATTTTTAGGCAAATTGGACAAATTTTTGTTTTTTCCAAATTTTGACCCCTCTGTTCGTGGCACCCTCTGTCCGCGGCACCCTAGGCGCTACGCACAAAATTGGTGGATCCTCAACTCTCAAATTTTATATTTTTGGATTTATCACATCACCAACAGTTTTCTCGCCAATTTTCAGTTCATTTGGATCATTTTTTCCTCCCCAAAAGGTAAAAAAACATCCAAAATTTGACCTTTCTGCCTCATTTTCAGACTAGGCGCTGCACACAAAGAATTTTGGGGAAAATTTATTTTGAAGAGGTAAATGGAATTCACTCAGCACAACTCAAGAATTTCTGGAAATTAGACTCATCAAGCTTTCCAACGAGCCATCACGGAGCCAAATTCGGTGTCGGGAAGGGGTCCAAAACTCAGCTACAAGAGACCCTATTTTCTGCTGAAGTGGCGTTGCCCACAGAGGCTGCCTAGTGTGTTTTGGACCAAAAGTCAACAAAACACACTCATTTATTACAAATAGATATTTTTGAGTTTTTTGAGGCAAATTAAGCTATAATAAGGTGAAAATAGTTATTTTGGCATTTATTTCTTAGGATATTATGTGCCTTGGGCCTTGCATGGTCTCTTGGCCATAAATGATATTTATGACTATATTTGACATTTTCCTACTACATTTAGGGTTTTAGTCCTCATTTTCTCCATAAATAGAGCATGAGGCCCCTATGTATTTTTTTGGCATTTGATGAGCTTGAGGAGAAATATACATGGTTTTATGAGCTTGGAGAAGAAATTGGTTTTGTGAAGTGGATGAATGGCTTGTTTGGCTTGATGATGGAGAAGCTTGTTTGCAGGATTCCATAGCTTGAGGATTGGTGATGTATTCTTAACTTGTTAATGTTTTCTTGTTCTCATTTTGTTTCATTCTTCTTGGCTGCTATAGATCAGAAAAGTATAGGTTGAGACATGTTCTTTGAGGCACCTCAATCCTCCTGTTTGTTATAGCTTTGATGTTTTCCTCTTTTGGCCATCTTAAGGAATTCTTAATTGCTCCTTAGGTCCACCAAAATTTTTTTTTGTTTAATGTATGGTTATTATGCTAGATTAAAAGTATGATTCATGGTATGCCCTGCTTATTTGAAGTTTTCAAAACCCTATCTTGAAGCCTTTCTGTGGAATATTGATTGCTAGGTTAATTCAAAGAGGTCTCGTTCGATCTTGCCCTTTTTCCATGCTTGTCAACTTGTTTCAGAGTTCCCAATAGCTTGGAGTATGATTTTTAGGAGTTCCCTCTTCAGAAATTGAGTTATTTGTTTTATCTTATATGTTTTCCCAAAATTTGAAGGTGAATTTCTAAAGTTAGAAGCTCTTATGCTCTCTATGTTTCACTAGAATATTTATCTTATATGTTTATCAGTTTGAGTATTTTTCATAGAGCTTAATGGTTTTCCCTACCTCATGATAAGTAGCTTTAAACTATATATGTTTAAGACCTCTTAGTTTTTTCCCAAACTTAATGTTCACTACACCTCATACATCACCTTAAGGATCCATTAACCTTGCTAAATTGGCCCTGCAATACACTCTGTTTCATCATTTAGACACCCCTGAATTCATTTGACTCCATAGCCCAATGGATTTGACATACTCTCACTCCTCCTATTACACTTGACCATCTTACCCATACAAAACAATAAAAAACCATACACCTAATAACTAGCCTAAAATCAAAACCCTAGAGAAAAAATAACACATCCTTTGCACCCAATAGAGAGATCCCTCTCTGAGTCTAGGAAGGCTAGGTCCTAAAACTCCAAAGTTTGGTTCCATGTTACCCTGTCATTTGGTATACCAATCTGCAAAATCACGGGACACTAACAATAAAAATATGGGGACTACATGGGCATAATAATAACAATAAGGGGGTTACACTAACAATCACAATAAGGGGCTACAATAGTATTATAGGGACCTAACAATGATCCTCATGGGGTCATCATAAAGAAAAGAAATAACATAAAATATTCAACTTATGAGAATGAAAATAGGCCTAAGCTTCAATGGAAATCTAACCTCGATTCATGGAATATTAACACAGAGATGGAGGTCAAGACCCCAAAAAATATCTACAAGGAAAATGAAAGGATCTTTGATGAGACATGATATGTAGATATGGAATATGTACAAACCAACAAAAATCCTAGGAATCAAGAGATAGAAGAAGAATAAATTTAGACTAGGTTGGTAGAGACAAAACCAAACCCACCATGCTTCCAAGTGACTTTGTAAGACCCCCTTCAAGTTGTTGCCTCATCATCCTCATAGGTATCCATTATGAGTTCAACAATAAGTACAACCATAGCTGAACCTAGTTGGCCCGCTGGAAAGGCAATTGAATAAAGGAACAAGAAAATAAGGGAGGACACATTAGAGAACTTTTGAGGTCTAAAATGTGCCTCCTAAGAAAAATGTACAGCCAAAATAAAATTTATAAGAACCAATAGGATTCAATATGATGATGTCACCCATGAGGGATGATTCACCATTTTTGGGATTAAAAAGTAAAAAGATTAAAAAACAATAAAATAATAAAACTACTTTTTTCAACTTGTATTTTCAACTTATCTCCCCAATGTTTTACTCAAATTTCGAGCGGGATTACCCGTTGAATGAAAAATTTAATTCCTCATCCAAGGAGTACCCATGTTGCATACTTTCGATGGACCCTGCTACATGAAAAAACGTGATTGTAATCATGTTTTTTCATGTATTTATCATTATTTCTATAGTAGGGTCCATCAAAAGTATGCAACATGGGTACTCCTTGGATGAGGAATCAAAGTATGCATCCAATGAGTTTTCCCGCTCGAAATTTGAGTAAACCCATATGGAGATAAGTAGAAAATATGAGTTGAAAAAGTAGTTTTTTTTCTTTTTTCCCTCTAAAATTTCACGTTGTAATCTAATATTACTTTATTATTTACACTATTATTTTATAATTTTATTAGGAGGCCCATTTTAGACATCAAATTTCCCCTAATGATGCAGCAACAAATGGTTGTCCATTCAATGCCATTGCACCAACCACTCACATAGTCACTACCATAAGGATCCCAGTTCAAGTCTTTGGTTATCTCCTTAGACTTGGAAAGTTTCCCTCTTCCTGATAAGATCAACGTCCACAGGGAAGTGGGAGAGATCCTTTATAATGAGCTTAAAAAAAATTCTATGACAATAAGTAAAGCAGAGAAGTTTCTAGAGAAGGTTGCTACAAGAATGAAACAAGAAAGATATAATTCCAGAGCTATTTATGTGCAGAATGAAAAATTCAAAGAGTTGATTGTGAAACTAGGGGTGAATCCAGAAGATAAGGATGCATTTGAGGCCCTTATTCAAAGCTCACAAGTAGAAGTTCAGGAGTTGAGACAGAAGCTGAATATGCCAACCAATGAGCATGTGCAGTCCAAGGAACTTGCACAGGTAGAGGAAGAGAAAGCGATCGTGGAAAATGAGTTGATAGACATAAAAAATGAGGTGGTAGCTCTTAAACAACAAGTGGTTGAGCTTCATATGAAAATAAACATCAAATCTATGTTGTGTTGGTGCCTAAGAACCCTCAAAATGATGAACTCTTAGCTAAAATGAGAGGGGGGTGAATTAGTTTAGTACATTCATGGACATTTAAAACTATTTTCATTCAAATCAATTACACCTTCAGTTTATAAGTAGCTTAATACATAATGAATCAACAAACTTAATGTGTGTAGAGAAAGTAATTAAGCGGATTAAAACATCACATCAACACATAATCATCAAGCACATAGACAACAGATATAAGTGGAAACCCATAAGGGAGAAAACCACATATTATTATTGTTTTGATGCAAATGAAAGCTCCAACTCCCTCTCACCACTGATTTTCTGTAGGATCCAATATACACGAGGCTACTACCTCAAATTATGCAGGCTACAACTTAAAAGGAAGCTCCAACTCCCATCTATTTTCTGCAGGCTACAACCCACAGGAGGCTCTTACCTCAACCAGCTCCAACTAGACATCTATCAAGCTACAAATTGAAATGGAAGCACTAACTCCCATGTATTTTTTTGCAGGCTACAACCCATAGGAGGCTCCTACCTCAACCAGCTACAGATGGACATCTATCAAGCTACAACTTGAAACAAAAGCACCAACTCCCTCACACTACAATAAAATCATATGCTGATTTATCTGGATATCAGCTTTGTTTTACTCCTTCACAGTTGCCTTTTTAGCCTTCATATCTGCTTCATATCAGCTCCTAATATGCACAACATCTCTATTAGTCCTCTATTATTCTTTCACTCTCCAAGCTTCTGCAGCTTTCTTATATTCTTCTACTCTCTTCCATTCTGCAGCTTTCTAATAATATTCAACTCTCTTCAAATATGTTTCACTCTCTCTCTCTCTCTCTGTTTTCATAACCTTCTGCACATGGATATTACTTGTTTTATATAGATAACTTCATAACTATTTGCATTCTCTATGGGAATATGAAGTGAATAGTCATGACTCTTTGCCTTCCACCCATTCAATTCCTTACACTTCAATTCAGGTTATTACATTAGAAAAAATCATTACAGCACTCATGGAGTTTTGCCTATGCCTACGGAGACTTTCCTTTGCATAAAAAACAATATAAAATAATCAATGAATTTACATTTATAGTTACAATAATATTTCAATTCAGTCCTCTCAGCTTCTCGCTTTTCTGTGCATTTTTTCCTCTTCTACTTGCTGTACCTTTGTCTTTTATGTTTCTGCAATTATATTCTAACTGTGTTGTAGCATTACTATCTTGGCCCAATTTGACCCATGCCTTTATGTTTTACACCACCTCTGCCTATTGCATATCTTACCTGTAGCTTTCTATGCTATTCTATGCTCCTTTGCTTCTTGTTGGGTTACTTACCCGAGTCTCCTTCTGCCCACGTTCAGTATTTGTTATCAAACTGCTGCAGCCGCATAACACCTTTGCACGAGTGTCGGGTCACTTTCCTAGAGTATTTTCTCTTGCATTCAACCTTTCCTTTTTAACTCACAACTGCATCTACATGACACTATTCTGCACTTAGATTCGAGTCTTACCCGAGTCTAATCCCGTTCACAATTTTATTTATACACCCGAGTCTTTTGCCTGCATTATGTATTTTCTTCGTAAACTGAGTCGTCCTCTGCTTCCAATGTTTTCTTCATAAAACCACATAGCCCCGACTTGAAATACATTAGGTCTTAACTTCGAACTTTATCGCGTCCGGTCTCTCTACCCGAGTCCATTCTCTTGCATTCAACTTTTTCATTAAACTCACTTCTGCAACTGCATACAACATTGTTTTGCATGGGCTCCGAGTCTTTTTTCATGCGTTTAGGCCTTTCCTTTGTAACCCGAGTCGGCCTCCGCTTCCATGGTTTTCTTCACAAAACCAACACAAATACATTAAAAATTAGACCTGAAATACATTAGTATTTACCTTTGAACCGCATCGCGTCTGCTTCAAAAATTGCACTTCGCACTTCGCGTGCCTTAGAGTTTACATTGTAATCTCCTTTTCCTCCTTCGATGCGATTTAACAAAGAAACAACTCTACATAAGGATTTGAAAACCTTTGGATTTTTCCTTTGAAATTACATCGCATCCGGGCCTCTTTATTGCACTTCGAAACTTTTAGATTATAGAAATTTCACAATACTTGTGATTTTGCGATTTTGCAAATCATAGCAAACTCCCTGTCGCAACCCGCAACTTTTAACATATACCTTTAAAAACTAAACCATACAGATGCCGCTGTGAAATTGCGCTGTAATATCCACTGTATATCTTCGCTAGATCTAACGGATCCGTTGTACCATCTCACGCGCCATCTCCCATCCTCATTTCATCGCAACCAAAATACTTTACCTTGCAATGTATTAATGCTAAACTTTAAAACCGCCGATGTGCAATATGCACTGGATCGTTGTGCCAACACATGGCTCCTCCCTTTATCGCATCACAAGTTTCAATTCTTACCACATCGCAAGTTATTTTGTTTATATTTTGAAGTCCTTAACACATAAACACTATAATTGTTGATTTGCAATGCGCACTTTCATTCTCTTCCCGACACGCGTCCACATCTCTGTCGTTTAATATTAAAAATTCAATTCTACGATTCAATCCTTGCCATCCGATTCCTTCTTTGGAATTATTCTAAGTCTTTATGCCTTAGTTGATTTCTCTACTTTCTATGACCACCACTACTCTTCATCTCCGCTATCCTTCCTGAGCTTTATTCAATTTTTAAAAGCGCTGATCTCTCCTGATATTTTTCTTCTATTTGTTATTCACTCGGACTTGGGATTATCAGGCTTGCTACATGCCTTACTCACTATTTCAATCCAGAATACAGAACACCATTCTGTATTACTTATCTGAATCCAAAATTCATGATTTTTTTCTTACTCCTTTTCCTTTGCTAATGGTCTACTGCTGCTCCTTGCCTCTCTGCTACTTCTCTGCCTCTCTTTTATGCTTTCTTACTGCATTATTTCTTGATCAACTTATTTGCCTTATTGCTGCTACTTCTTTTATGCTTTTCCTTAATGATAGTTCTGGTGCCACTCCTTTTTGCTCCTTTGCCATCAATGACAATATTTCCAACAGTCTCCCCCTTTGGCATTGATGGAAACACTTCCTCCAACAGTCCAATACTTCCTCCAAGACTTCCTCCCCCTTTCATTTTGAGAAGTGTATTTCTTCCTCTTTTTGCTTTTTAGAAGAGACTTTCTTCTTCTTCTTGCTTTTCATCCCCCTTTGAAATCAATGGCAAAGGGTTGCACATCTCCCAGTGTAGTTTCCATATTTGCATTATTTCTCTTTGAGTTGTGTATAAGCCTTCTTCTTCTGACTTTATACCTTGCTGTTCTAGACTCGTGTACAAGAGTTGTTGGGAGAACACTTTGAGAATCATTGAACTTGTGTGTATATACACAGTAAGCTGATACCATCCCAAATCACAGACTCCTTGCACTTGTATAAAGCCGAAAGTGATGATAAGGACACTTCATAAAATAAAATATACCAGACTTATATAATCATAGATGCATTATTGGAATAATACTTAAATACTAAGAATGCCCCATACGACATATAAATTCTTCTCCAAATATAATTCAGTCTATATTATGATATTCATCTGAGATACATATCTGTTGAGGAATATTGTAGATGGAATATGTCTTCTTCTACAATACACATCTGCAGTACACATATGTTCAAATATGATGATGCCAATATATATTTTGTAGTTATGGTTCACCTTTACTGCTTTTTATTGGTGATATGTGCTAGACTGCTAACAGGGATATTACACTAACAGCCGAAAGGCCCTTGATACTGATGTGAACAATGAATCTCAAGAATCCTTACAACTTGTTGTAAAACTAGACCATCTTTCAATCTAAAGGACCCAATGACTTTAATATTGTACAAAGTATTTTCAAAACAAATCCTTGAGGCTAGATACATTCAATTCATTGATTAGTCTCACTGATCAACTATAAAATTTTATTTATGACATAAGGGGGGTGTGTAAGTCAATGATTGTTTGGACC